>CM046837.1:1810276-2337338 GCA_025618425.1 Heliocidaris tuberculata
CCCCCCCCTCCCCATCTACGCCCTTGGATAGGATTCACAAAGATTGGCGGACTGTTAATGAAACATATGGAAAGTGAGCCATTTATATTCACTATAAGGCCAAATAAAATGAATTACTAGTTTCTCTTGTCCTCCTCCTTCCCTTTTTCGGACCGCCTCCTTTTTGTGTTATTTGATATATTTCTTTTTTTTAATGAAATAAATAAGAATCTGAGGCAATGAGGTTACAAAATTCGATGCAATTCCACCATGCTTTAAGCCTCTGTACTGCACGCACAAATGAAATGAAATTAAGAAAATTTGTGTTGAAATCGACCCAGTAGCATTTGTATGCGCAAAAATCAAATATTTAATAACACGGGACCCCTCCTCCTCATTTTCTAAAATCCGGACGAGAAACTAGGAATCAATTGTATTTGGCCTAGCATAACATATACTCGTTATATGCATTTCCCCAAACTTTATGAAAAAAAAAATCAATACCTTCCATCACTCAAAATTTCATGCATTCAAACAATTAATCCAGAAAAAAACATTAGATCAAGAAAGTTCTTATAATAACAATAATAATAATGTATTTATATAGTGCATTTTCCATATACAGTACATTAAAATGTATATCATGCTGAGCACAGTCAATTGAGAAATAGCAAAAGGGCCTTCCTATAGCAGATTTCTCAATTAATCTTAAATATTTGCGATTAACTCATCTTTAAGTTCCCGCTTGATACAGAGTCTCAATGTTTTTACTTTTTATTTAACGAGTTCAATAAAGTTGTCAGCAGACAGGCAAGGTCGAATCGATCGTGTGGGCCATTTATCTGGTGAGCCTTAGGTTTCTTGAACCTTGGGGTCTTTAGAAGGTCCACGTGACTGAAAGTGTTGGTGTCGTGTGCCTTTGATCTCCAGTCTAGTGATCCTTCGATGTCTCCAGCGACGACAGAATTCATGTTTTAAGTGAATATTAACCTTTTGCTATATTGTTTTTCAATACCAATCTAAGATCATGTTGAAAAATTATTCTTTAAAAATCTAGATTGGTTTCACAAAAGAACTTCATGTGTGTAAAGTGTATACCGCAATCGGTATCAAAGTTACCGGATTGCTTTGCACTGCACTGATCGAAACTGAGAAAGCAAATAATTATTAGCGCTATTCGAGAATCCTATATCATTGTTACATTGGAGGCCATAAACCACGTTGTCAAACGGTAAATTGCCTCTTGGTCCAATTTCCCTTTCGTCTCAATTTTGTAGACAAACTCAGTTCGTCTTTTCACAATAGATTCTAATTGTAATTTCGTCTACTTTTCACTTTTTCCACTTGTCAGTTGGTCTAATACCCATTTTAGCCATTAACCATTATCACCAGTAAGGTTACCTGTTTGGTATCTTACTTAATTGATCTAATATCAGTTGATCTTAAATAAAATACCGTCAAGGGCCACAAGAGTGCTATGTCAAAAGACTTGAATAATATATACCAAGTATTAAGCTAGAGGCGAAAAGTTGACTCACCCAACTGGTCTCTGGACCACTTTATATTAAATTTAGACCAGTTGGATAGTATAGAAATAGGGAATAGACAAAATGGGAATAAATGTGGATGGATATTAGACGAATTGGCATGGGACCGATTGGCATTAAACTGGTCCAACTTCTTTATATCTATCGTATGCCTCAGTATTTGTGACCGAAGCTCAAACTTGTCGGCAAGGTTTAGTCCGACACCATCTCCTATTTAGTATACTTTAGGGACGCCCCATTTCTTTCGCCATGGGGCCCATACATGATGATCTATTCTTGTTATTGCCTTAATATTATTTATATGAATGTAATGATAGATCAATTTTAATATACATGTACATGTATAATAAAAAATGTACTGTACGAATTCAATTTGAATCCAAAGCAAACTCCTATTTTCAAGCTTGCACGGTCCGTCCATGAATCATGGGTACCTTCCTTTGTGTATTTAGATTTAAACTTTAACATGATGATATTCATAACATCATATGATCCGTATTGATTATCAACTAATTAGGCCTAATTTATAGAGATAAGGTCAGCACAATAGCATGAAGATCTGTATACACTATAGTTTACTTTTACAAAGTTTAAGAAGTTTATGATGACTTACCATCATTGCTCCGCCCCTTCATTATGTCGTAATATGTGTTAATCATTGATTTTCTTGATATATTGAGCCAAGATAAATAAAAACTAGACTTTGCAGGCCTTTGGTTAAGATAAATAAATCTATTAACAATTTATTGTCTTAGCAAAAATCAGGAGCGGGATGCACGCCATTATGGGTATCATACAGCTTTTCACTAATCAATCGTTGTTGGCCATAAACGGAGTGCTGTGATATAATTGCAGGTGAGACAAGACATTTCATTTTATTTGTAATCAAGATTAAGCCAAATCGATGATTTTATTGATCCAACATCATCATAACGGTTTCCTAAAAGGTGTTCTTGGGACATTTACTCCCCCTAAAACACACAGATATGGACAGAAAAATATGCAACCTTAAAATATAGTTGATTTTGCATTTATCTATTTCGATCATGGGTAATAAAATGGGGATTATTCAACAAGATTGCGTCGTCCACATTCTTCTATCGGCCTATACGTTTACGACAGTGACGTGTAGCATGAATCATGGCATACACCGTAGTTTTAAAAAGAGCCAAATAAACTAGAATGTACTTTTCAAGTATTCCACTTGCATCCAAACAAACCTTATGTATGCGAAGTTAATCATATCCAATCATATTGCTAGTTTGTTGCTAGTTTGTATTCGGCCAAATTGCTTCTGTATAAACATGCATTGTAGAGGTGTAAACAAAGTCATGCCCATCTGAAATTACTTATATATTTTAGCAATACTTGACACAAGGATATGACACTCATCTTGACTCTCATTTCACCTAGAGAGGCAATTTCAGTGTCGCTATTTTTTTCTGTGCACCTCAGAATAGAAGTCTCCAGATAGACGCCGCTATACAAATGCCTATTATTATTATAGCCATTTCTTGAAATTGATTTTGAAAATGCATGTTGTCTCCACACGGAAAAATATTTGAGATATGACTCTATCATTATTTCCGTATTTCTTTTATGACATGTGTATATTCTTTCCAAACTGTTGAATTCATGTATCTTGACGTAATTTCTATCCATATGTTTCTATATTATTTAGATACCTTGCACTTTAGACAAAATGTCAACGTTACTTCCAATCAACGTTCATGGGAAAATCCTCTTAAAGCACAATGAAAAGAAAAGTACCGCAGTTTTTTTTCATTCTCCTCTTCTTTTTGACGGTGCGTTCTCAGGTCGCTAAAAGAGGATGCGAGGGTGACCATATCATACTGAGTTTTCTCTCTGAAAGATTCAACGAGGACTGTTCGTTTAATATAGAACATAACTTTATATTTATCTATAGGAATGGAACGTTGGCCGATTCTGAAAAGTACATTAGTGAATTTCAGAACCGTGCATCAGTGTCAGCGGAAGAGATCCACAATGATGTTACTATTGTGCATCTATCTATAAAATATTTGCTTCGAAGTGACAAAGGTTTATATGTTTGTGTATTTGAGTGTCCTGATGATATTCATTACAAGAGCTACAACCTTGATATAATATATCCTCCAGAACCAGCTATATGTACGTGGGATAAGGCACATGCATCTATTTCAGAATTTACTCTACAATGCAGAGCAGAATCGGGTAACCCATTAGGAACTGTTTTGTGTTTTACTTATGAAAGTGAACAATCGTCAGCACATTTTCCACCGATAGAATCAGTCTCACAAGAAGAGATCCTAGCTGAATTCATGATTTCGCGAGAAGTAGATGTTTCGTGCTGCTCTGTAAGTCGTAGGTATCCAAAGCACCACAGCGAGTGTCGTGATTTTCGTTCACGTCGGAAGGCGAGTGACGATTACTCCTCCACATCTCAAAGACCAGTTGCAGCTGAAGAGCCGACAAAGTTGATTACCATAAGTTCAAAATCTGGAGCTCCGTCTGGTTTCTTAATAAAAATTAGCATTTGGTTATCTGTTCCTACTCTGATCCTTCTGTTTCACATGGCTTAATCAAATAAAGCATATAACAATTTTTCTTGAGTATAAGACGCGTGTTTTCTTTTATATCATACACACAGCAAACCTATGTTCATGAAATTTAATGTTCTTTCCCTTATTACTTCGATGGAATATTTACATATCTACAATATTTCTATTTTCATATTGTTAATTCTAATGAAATCACAACTTAGTAACTCTCAACTGGTAGCGATAGAAGGAGAAGATGTCAAGTTGGTTTTCAATAAAGAATCAACAAGTGATGTAAACTTTGAGTTGCAGTATGAGGACAATCCACCATTCTACACAAATAATCACATTGACTACTCGAAGCTGAGGCCAGATCAGAGAAAACGATTTTTCGCCGAAGAAATTATAGTTGATAATTGGTATAATTTGTATCTTACTATACAAAATGTTTCACGCAATGATGCTGGGACATATCGGTGTCTAATTGATGCCGTCATTTTCAAGGAAGTTGATTTGATTGTTCATTACCCACCAGGCAAAGTGCGTTGTGATCTGTTACCATCAATTATGTCAGTAGTACGTCCTTTTGTTGCAATAGAATGTTCCGCACAATCAGGATATGTTATTCAAGGCTATATTTACTGTATTCAAAATGATCGACCAGTCTTGACCATCACTGACCTTTTCAGTAATGTTACCACATTGTATCAGCAAATATGGGTGATGTTAAATGTTCCTTTACAATGTTGTAGTAGTGCGAACATGACAAAAGAGGGCATTGATGATGAGAAGTGTGAAGAATTTATATTTTACCAAAACCTTCCAACCACTCCGGCGAACGATGAAAATCGCGATCCCCATACAATCGCTGCCTTAGCCCTGGGTAGTATTTCTTTTGTCCTGGTACTTATAATTATTATATACCTTGCTGTGAAGCGCATTTGCAATAAAAATACATATAGCAGTGTTTAAAGTAGACATATTGATTAGAAAACATAGATATTTATATATCAGTAGAACGATTAAAACCCCAGAACAACATAAGCGAGGTTTAAAATCTAATGCAGAAAGGGCAATAAGCATTCAAAAAATGATGTATATCTGGAGAGAAACAATGCGGAAATACCGACAATGAAATCACCGCTCCAGCTTATGGAGGCCATTCACTGTGCATTCCGTCTTCGCTCTGTAAGCGGATGTGCCGTCTCAACACACCAGCAAGAATTACTACTGTTTAGCTTCATTTTTGGCCCTTTAGAGCTATATTCAATATTTTTACTGTAAAATAGATATCTGCGAGTCACTGCAAATTGTGTGCTGAGCTGAGCGAACAAAATAGCTAGATCTAGCTGGTTTACCGTAAATAATCCTGATCTTTTACTAAATGAATAAGCCACGGTGCCATGATCTTATGAAAAAAAATTCTCTTAAATTCATACATGGTGTGTGAGATGAAAAGAAAAGGCTTTTTTGGCTAGCTCGATCGAGTTTCAATTTGCTCCACAGACACACGCAGCTTGCTGTCTGTTAATGTTGCTAGTGGTCGATTTGGTTTTTAGGTATTTATTTTATTGAAATAAAATAACAAATGTAGCTCAAACCGCGTAAAAAGCCAAAAATGAAGCTAAACAGTAATAATTATTGCTCGTTTGTTGAGATGGCCCATTCACGTACAGTGAGATGACTGAATGCACACTGAATGGCCTCCATTTTGTGACGTCAACGCTGGAGGGGCGATTTAAGTGTCGGTATTTCCTCATTGCTTCTCTCGGGATATACCAATTTCCGAACGCATATCACTCTTTTCTGCATTAGATTTTAGAAACTTTTTATTGCTGTTCTGTATTTCCCAATCTTTCTTTTGATATATCAGACGCGTTTTTTTTTTTTCCTTCAATCAATAACTTTCTACTTTAAAGAAACACCAGAAAAAAAAGGAAAAAAAACGTATTTACCAACAATCTGTTCGTCCAGATAAACAAAACCTGCTACATTAAACACAGTCTAAGCCGGCTTTAGCATTTTCTTACTTTTTACCTATAGTTTTCAACATAATTAAGTTACATGAACAAAATAAATATGAATGCGTTGATATGAGCACTCGGAAGGCAATAAAACAGATAAGGTAATTACTTAGCGAGAAAACGGATACCCGGCCTCCCGGGTCTCACATGTAGTTCCGGGATCACTTAGTTGCGGGTAGTTCTCACATGATGATATGGTCGACTTGACACTTTAGGAACCGAGAAAAGTTCTTTCCGTTGAAGTTTTATTATGACTTGGTCTACGAACAATTTCAGCTTTGTTCCCTAAAGAGCAATTTTGGGCAATAATTTGCATTTCCGGAATGGCCTCAGGCAGCCATTTTTATAGAAGTCAACTTTTGAACGAAATGTCCCATAATGATGAAGATTTTGGTGCATTGTTAACCCCATGTAATCTCCAAAAAATTTCAGCTTTGTCGCCAAAAAAGCAACTTTGGGAAATTAGCATAATTCGCATAAATCCAAAGTGGCCGCCAGTAGCTATACTTTTGAACGACACGTCAGTCTCTAATGTATGATACCTCTATGTAGAGGTTTTGACGGGCGAAAATGCGTTTCTAATGTTATGTGTGCAATTTAAGGTCAGGTTTAGGTACTAAAGGTCAGGTAAAAGGTCAAATTGGTTATTTTTTTTGACGACTGAAAGTGGATATATTACATTTAGAATAACAGTAGGTCCAGTCTGTAAAATGATGAAAGTGAAAGGGTTTTGTGGTGTTTAAAATTAAGCTATCATATTATTTATTCAAATTTCCGGTCAGTATCAGTGGCAAGAGGTCAAAGGCCAAATTTGAACTTGATATTGAATGAAGTAATTGCAGTGTATTATGATACTTTATGTATTGTTATAATTTGTTCATTTTGTCTCTTAAGGTTTTGTGGTGCCGAAACTCTTCATGGTATTTTGTTTTAAAGGAAACCAAAACCCAAGGAGAGAATCAATGTTATTGAAAAGTGAAAATTCAGAGAAGCACTTTACAAAAAGTTTCATTAAAATTGGTTAAGAAATGAGAGAGTTATGGAAGTTTGAAAAGTCTCGTTTTACTTTCTATGGGGATCCTCAAATTGGCAAAATTGCTTCAAAATGGCTGATTTTGTGAACAACTCTCCATTTGTTTTGTACACAGATTTTCAGATTTTCCCCATTATCTCTCAGGGTGCTCCTTGTCGCCTCCTGAACTCGACATATGTGGTGTAAAATACATTTTCACATTATATATGTTGAGCTCAGAAGGAGATTAACTGCACCTTGAAAGATAATGGGGAAAATCTGAAAATCTGTGTACAAAACAAATGGAGAGTTGTTCACAAAATCAGCCATTTTGAAGCAATTTTGCCAATTTGAGAATCCCCATAGAAAGTAAAACGAGACTTTTCAAACTTCCATAACTCTCTCATTTTTTAACCAATTTTAATGAAACTTTTTGTAAAGTGCTTCTCTGAATTCTCACTTTCCAATAACATTGATTCTCTCCTTGGGTTTTGGTTTCCTTTAAGCTAAATAATCAGCTTCAGGTATCAACAGTCAGGTCAAAATCCTATACATCTGGGTCATAGTCAGAGGTCGAATGTACTCCATATTTCCATATACTGGCTAAAATTCATCAAATCATGGAAATTGTACCCACACTGAATCACATATATGTACTTTCATGTTCTGATGTTTTAAAGTTTTAAAGTTGTGTACTTGCAAACAAACTAAGGCCAAATTACTAGAGTTATGCTTTGGCGCAAGACACGATCCAGACATTATTGTGACATTATTGCCATCAGGGGCGGAGCGTTTTTCAAAGTGGAGTGGGGGCACAAGCAAAAAGGGGCACCTACAAAGGGTGAACATAATTCATGGGGGAGCGAGCGAGCAAAGGATTTCGTACTTTTTTTCTAATGCTGAAGTCCTTGAGTTGTGCATTATTTACAGCGATACCATGAAAATGACAACATCAAATTCATTTAGGGGGAATGTCGAATGATCTTTTCATTTGTACATTAACCCTGTCTTTTTCTTTAGGATTACACCGATATATAACATACTTTATACGATCTGCTTGATTTCATTATATACTGTAAGAGCGAGCGAGCGTAGCAAGCGAGTTTGGGGGAAATTTTAAGAAAATATTGCTCTTACTTGGTGTAAATTATGGGCAGATTCGAGCGAGCGGAATGAGAAATTCTTTCCTGGGGGGGGGGGGGGGTGGGTATTGTGCCCCTTTTGCCTCCAGGCTCCGCTGTCTTACATTGTAGTTGTAGTAATATGGGTATCTGTTACTACATAAAACTGCACCGATTCTTTGAAGCTAGATATGGCTCTTTTTGTAAAAAATAACAACAACGAAAAACATTTGAAAATATAGGTAAAATGGGGCACGTATGAGAAGAGGAAAAGGCCACATATTAGAGAGTTAAAGGGGCACTTATCAAAAGTAAAGAGGGGGCACTGATCAAAAGTAAAGAGGGGGCACTTATCAGAAGAAAAGAAGGGACCTTATCAGAAAGGGAAAATGGGCCCTTATTAGAAGGGAAAAGGAGCACCTACAAGAAGTAAAAAATGTACTTATCAAAAGAGAAGAGGAGGTATATTAGAGAGAAAAGAGGGCAATTTTTAGATTCGAAAGGGGGCACTTCTCAGAAGGAGAAAAGTGTACAATATTAGAGAGATAAGGTGGCAATTATCAGATCTGAAAACGGGCACTTTTCAGAAGGAAAAAAGTTCATTTATTAGAGAGTTAAGGTGGCAATTATCTGATTTGAAATTAGGCACTTTTCAGAAGGGGAAAGGGCACTTATTAGAAAGGAAAAGGGGCACTTTTAGTAGTAAAAAAGGGCACTTATCAGAGAGAAAGGGGGTATTTTTCAGAAATAAAAAGGGCACTTTGGGGGTACTTGAAAAGTGGGGGCACTGTGCCCCCTGCCCCCTGGGCGCCGCCCCTGATTACCATGCTGTATCAGAGGATATCGGTCCTGCACACTTAAATTTACCGGTAGTGATCGTTGGAACCAAGACAGATCATTGTTAGAACCATGTAATTTTATTGCAATTTCAGATTCCTCCTCCAACGGCATATCATCTGTAAAGGGCTAGTCTCCGACATGATGCATTTAAACCTCACTTACATGGGAGTCTAAGCAGGTCAGATCTGTCGAGGTTGTAAGAAATCAGATATAGCTCTTCGGCATACACATCTTTCAGTACAAGAAGATGAGGAAATCACTTTAAAACCTTGATGAAACTTTATCGGCATGTAGCCATGTGTTGGATAGTTGGCCGCAAAACATTCTGTGTGTTACTTTGACAATCAGTTGCAGATATTTTGTGCTGACATGGCATGTGGGCTTATAGAGTATAGATTTTAATGGATGATCTGTAAGTACAACAGTAGATAATTATGATGTTTGTAAAGTATTCTACCTTAGCCGACAGTGTTGAAGTACCTTCTTTGCCAACCTGGCCAAAGTGTATGGCCGTCTGAAAAACGGGTCAACCTGGGTTCGGTGAGTCGCCGTAATCAACATTGATCAATGTAAATGAGAACACTGGATTTCGCTCGTCAAAGTCACAACCTCTCCCCTCCCCATACCCAGGCTTTTCGTTACATGAATAAGGTAGAGCAGAACTCACTGCATGACCAGTTCGGGATCATTGGCTATGAAACACTTAACTCTCCTTGACTTTGAGGATCTAGAAAGCATGCCAAAATTTAGACTTGAATCAAGTATCCTGGATTTCTGCAGACACAGTAGATCGAGCAAGATTCTATCTAAATAATACCAGTACTGTAGCTGGGGAAAGTCTCAGGGTAAATGTGAATGATACAGACAAACCTGTGCGAGTCTCATTACTATGCGTCCTTGTTTTCAACGTAAACATAGATTGGACGAGCCTAAAGAAACCCCGAACTCTCCATGCTAAGTTTGCTCATAGTTTAAAGAAATAAAGTTTGAGTAAAGTTGCTTCCATCTATACCATGTATACCAGACTGTCATCACTGGATTCTACGCCTACTAAAACCCCTAAATAGAGGTGTCATACATCACTATCTGGCATGTCGATTGAAAGTTAGGTTTTAGTATGGCTACTGGCGGCCATTTTGGAATTATGCAAATTAGCCTAATTGCCCAAGTTTGCTCTTTCGGCAACACAGCTGACTTTGTTCGGAGACCACTTTAGATCACATTTCCCCCAGAAAACTTCATCAGTATGAGACATTTCGTTCAAACGTTGGATTTTAAAATGGCTACCGGCGGCCGTTTAGGATTTATGCAAATTATGCAAATTGCCCAAAATTGCTCTTTCGGCAGAAAAAAAAAGAACTTTTCTAGGTTCACTATTGGCTACATTGAACTGTCAAATCGACTAATATCACACAGATAGCTGGCGAGCCCCGCCCCGCCCCCCAAAAGACCGCAAGAGGTCCTATCACGAAGGACTAGTCGATGATCCCCACTTTAAAGGAGCCACCTGCAATTACCCTCTCTGTCACATGTGTAATCTGTAGCCTATAATGTCGTTTGTTATTGTTGTTTTTTGTGTGTGCATAACCATTGAATGATTACGGACATTCTTGTATAAAATGAAGGTAGAGCTTGTCCCTTTTCTGTTCTAAGGCCGATAGATCACCAAACACAATAGCGAGCTTACGATTTTAGGACGGCAAGTTGCGTTTAATTTTTAGAGTTGCGTTTAATCGCAACTTTTTATGCAAGAGGGCCCTGATTGATTTTAGGACGGTTCTCAGTCTAAAGTGGGGACGGGAAGCTGAACACTGCAGTGCGTTGCCGTCCACTTGTTCGTAACTTGATTGGAAAACAAAACGGGGAGGGTGTGAGGACCGTCACAGTCGGTTAACTCTCCCCCGTCTTGTTGCTCTTGTTTCGTAAGCTCCCTAGACATGCCTAAGACAACGGAGCTGATTCATGAGCGAAGGCAATAAGTCGCCATCTTCAGAGCTATAGGTGTGTCAGAGACCTAAGTCATGATGTGGGGTTTACAGACCCTGGTTAGTGTACCATTTACGCAGAAAAATAACCACACCAAAATGAAGAAAGATACTTTTTGCGCCATTTCCAAGACATTGCTAAGGAGGATGCGCGCCATAACCAGAGGTCGTGATTATCCAACAAAATAATTAGAAATGTGTAAAAAAAAAAAGTTATGGAAGTAAATTCCAGTATGTTCATCACATGAAACTGACTAAAAAAAAAATTGGAGAATCGTAGAACAAAGACGCATTAAAACCTCCTTGCAATACGAGCCTAAATGTGGTCCACTGCGAATTTTGTTGTGCATGTACGTTGCAATACTTATGGCAAGTGAGGGTACAATATCAGAAACCATGCTCCACCCTAAAGACATTGGTATTTTCAGATAATATTACAATCCATATAAAAAATACATTTAGATAACTCTTAGAGTCTTTTTCGGAACATCATCACAAACAACACCCTACACTTGGGGCGTAAAATTTTTCAGTATAGATATAACATGCAATATATCTTATAAGGCATTCTGCACAATTACATGCATTCCTGTCAAGCATGATGTATCGCTAACAGGCATCACGTTCGACTCTGACGCACAGTATAATGCAATCAGCAATAGTTACTTTAATACTGAGTAACTCAACTACAAAGAATTGTTCCCTTTAAATAAGTATCAAAACTAGTAATGAATAATAAATGGGTAAAACTACAAGATACACTTACAGATTGATTTGAATGTTGAACGTCACTTTATATGACTTAAAAATACAAGCCCGACTTTGCTAGTTAAGTCTTCTCTCTGTGTGTTCCAATATAAAAGCCTCTCCCCTGTCCAATAAGAAAAAAAACTAGCAAAGCAACATGCGCCATATTGTTACCTACTGGAGCCGAGTTGCCAAATCTGTGTATAGATGGCCCTGGTATACGCTATCAGATAATCATTTGAATATGATCTACGTCATCATTTTATAAAACCACGTAATATTAAAGTGTACCAATCACCTTAAAATAATAATTTGGGTACAGTTAGAAAAATCATAAAATAAGTATAAAATTAACCTCATAGAACTTTATCTGGCATTCTGTAGGTCAACCGTTAAAGAGTATAAATGAAATAAAGGCTAGCGTGAAAATGCTTGCGTGGAACCGAACTCCAAGTTTGGTTCCGCGCGAGCCCTTATCTTGGCGAGCGCGTACGGGTGTGTTGAGTAGTCTACTCATGAGTCGCTTTTACGCCTATAGAGCGTGTAATTAAAATTGCAATATCTCTTTATAGAATTAATATTTGAAACCCATATTCTAAACATAGTATAACGACATGGATCCTCTAACATATAGAGCAAAATATATTTTGGTGATTGGTACCCTTTAATGTCGTAGAAAATAATTGTCACAGGAATAATTTTGGGGGTAAACGTTCATGGTGAGATCTTCTGGATACACCATACTTGCTGGCATAGCCTTTACTGCTGATGACAGCCGCACAGCTTGGCATACTTTCCACTACCCTTGCCAAAAGTATTGCAACATAGACACACTTGCTTAACACAGGAGGCAATTTATGACTTGTAATTAAGCGTTGTTTTTATTGAATTTCTAGTACATGATTTACGATCTTATTATCAGATACATTTCATTGACTTGTCAAGAATTATTTTTGATGTAGAGTTCATCATGATTCAGTGATTTATAACAAAACACCGCTATAACAAAGAATATTCATTTACAGGTATTACCACTTTTCTCTTGTCACTGAAGCCCCACTCCTGTAACAATCCACAGGAATGATGTTACTTAAAACTGCCTTTATACTGTCACATTGATGTCAGTGGTCCAATAGATCTTCAAGAACAGTTTATGCATTATATCTAACGGGGATGAGTGTATAGAAGGGGTTCTCCCATTTGCGTACAGAAAAAAGGGATAATCTAATGGCGTGTTTTGATTACGATAAAAGGATCCTTACGGCGTTGTCGACAAACTGTTAGATTATACTTTGTCAAACTGGAACAAAGATAATGATAATATGATGATAATAACGTTATATTTCTGTAGCGCATATTAGTTAATACAAAATTTTCATTGGATTTTGAACTTTTACCGACAAAGTCTTTGGTAATGTGTACTATAGGAAATACAGTATTGCCGATAACAATTACATAGATTTGAAATTATTTAGTGGAGGTGTCACACCACGCTCAGCGACGTCCGTAAAACAACATAATAAACAAATGAAAGGGGAAAAAAGACTTCATTTAATGGTAGGACTAATTTTAAGGAAAGCGAGATTCCGTGATACAATCATCAAGCGTCAAAACAAGTGGAATTGCCGATGATAAATGAACACTAATTAATTCTTCCATCCCCATTAAGAGTCGTGGTATAAAGTCTGCTGAACCACTGAGCGTTAACATTGGAGCTATTGATATCGCTGATATCTGCAGAAATGTACAGCCGTGCAGGAACGCTGCACCAACCCTATGCTGTTTGGCTCATTATTGTTTTAACTTTTGGTGATACACGGAAAGTCTCATCATCATGCATACACCAAGACACCCCCTTCTTCTCAACACACCCCCAAAACGTCACCCTTCAAATAGGCGAGGATGCCTTCTTAAACTGCACCGTATCCCGATCGAATGATAGGAGGGATTCCTTGACATGGCAAGTGTATCCGCGCGTATACAAAACAAAGGTATCACTTTCCTTTGATTACGTTACGTGTCAGAAAACATCAAAACTGTCAATATTTAACGTGAAAGAACAAGCAGTAACTGCTAAGTGTGCTGTACGTCATGTGACCGATCTAAATAATTGGCAAACATTTTATTCGACTGTCGCAACTGTTAATGTACCGTATTTTCCGAACAGTGCAGAAATGAGATGCGCCCCACAAAATGTTAGGATAGTGCACAATATGGACAAGCTAACTGCTTGGTGTGAAGTACCAGTCGGTCGTCCCCCGGTCAGCATTTCCTGGAGAATAGAGGTTGACATTTCTGTGCCACATTCCTTGGAACGTAGTATCGTCGAAGAAAATGGAACTCTGTTCTTAAATCAAACATTTCAAATTAATCACAGTTTTCACTCCAAGACACTGTCTTGTGTTGCCTCTAGTCATGTTTTTTTTCCAGATCAAGAAATTCATTGTACCGTTGGACCATTCTTAGTATTTCACAAACCAAACATTGATATCATTCCTTCGGGTGTCCAGCTGTTGTCAGGTGATCTTGGCGCAAGCATAATACAACTCACTTGTTCTGTCAATAGCTTTCCAAAAGTTGACTCGATTGTTTGGACTTGTCATCCTAAAAATCTCCTGGACGGCTGTGACGGCGAACATGGCACGAACGTTGCTTTATCTCTTGCCAGGAATAGTGACTATAACACTAAGAGATATCAGCTAGTCAATGCAGCATGCTCTGCTACTAACTCTTTTGGAACATCGAGGGCAAAGACTGAAATCATTTTTGACAGGTCGATGAGTAGAAATGACAATACTTCCACTGTGCGGGGTAAAGTCAAACTTGATTCTGTTGCTACCGAGGGTCCGATGTGCATTAATGCTACCCTAAATCTCCAACCGCTTAATATGCCATCGATGGACAATCATATACCAGACTTGGCTGGTCATGCATCTTTCCTATGTGTTGTTGAATGTGATGATGATATTGTATCAGGCTCGAGACGTCTAAATTGGTACACGAATAACTTCCCGGTTGCAGATGATAAGAATTTTTATGTCCGAGACTTGGACTCATTTGCCGGTTCTACCATTACCGTCAGTTTCTTCGGTCGAACAGACGCAGATTTCAATATTTCTTGTGACACTTCCATCAATAATCGTACCATACGAAGGGAGATTACCTTCGAGATTTCAGCTGATGAAGTTTGGCCTGCGTCAACCTCACCTAAGATAAATCGTGACTCTTTTGAGAAAATGACCCAAGGATCTATTCATACTAATGGAGAAAAGTCTTCAAGTGTTCCCGCTGCAACTTCAGATGACCCAACATGGGATGGGGAGAAAGAAAGTGACAAAGTTAATAACACATTTGGACTTGTGGGAACTCAATTCATTTTGATTGCTGTCATAGGTATCGTCATGAGCATTTTATTTGCAGCATGTTTTTGTGCCTTCTGTACAGTATTTTTATACAGATATCTCCAAAAGAAAGATAGAAACAGTGATATCCTTGCTCAAATTCGAGCCATAAGTATGGAAAACAGCAATGGTTGCAATACACCTCGTCAACAACACGATGCATTGACCAGCCCTGAAAGTATGGAAACAACACTTGATCAAAATTACGAAGAGCCTATCGGAACATCACTTCATCCCTCTTTATCACAAAACAACTGCTTCCATGCAGAATGTTTATCATACAATCCTCAACCAATAGTAGAATCTTCTCTGTCTTGTAGCAGTTGCGAGACTATTACTTCGAGTCAGTCCGCAGATGCATATTCCGATGCCTCTATTATCAGCGGAATATGTTTGGAACGAACATTTGCCTTCAGAAAGTGACAGCCAGGAAGAAGGGAAAGTAATCCCATGCAATCCCATATTTTATCATAATCAGATTGTCATACACATATCGGGGAGTAAAATCTTCCTGCAGAGTAAAGATGCATGGATCAAGAGAGTTGTTAAATGATTCGAATCCTCTTCCTCAACCTCTCCCAGCAGCTCCTTGAACTACACGAGCAGCGTCACTTAATGATTAAGGTGAGAAATAGCATAATGGATAGAATGATGCGGTCTATGCTTTGAATTTTCCTGTATATGTGCTAGACGGGTAATGAAGACCATGATAAAAATGCTTTATTGCGATTGATATCCACCTACAACATTAATGGCATGTTCACTACATGTACATGACATCTTTGAGACATAAAATCCCCCCAAAATAAGAATAATAATGACGGACTACGTTTGTCTTTTACAAAATACCATGAAAACAGTTACGAAATAATAAATGCATACAATTTTGATTGCAATTGAAAGTTGATTAAATCATTTTGAAAATTAAGAACGGCCTTAGATTTTGAAGTATCATCCCAAATAGATTACTTGCTGCCTAAATATTTCAGCTTACTACATTATTATTAACATTGTAATTGCTCAAATCCAATCCAATCCAATCCAGGAATTTATAGAGCGCCAATATCTAGTTGCCCATTCAAAGCCCCTGATGAGACTGAAAAATACTTTTTTCTCTCTCTCTCTAAAGCTCTTTCGAGGAACTTTATTTACATCATCTACAAATCATATATTTCAATTTATTATATATATATATATAATGAAATTCAACAGATCAATATATAAACTCTAGAAATCTTTCGATTTCTTTTGTACTCCTTCTTTTGCAAACATATTTCGAACTGGAATAATATCTCTATTTCATTTTTAAACTTATCCATATGGCATTCACATTAACAATGTAGTACCCTTTTTTCAAACTCGTTGCAATACAATTCACATAAATAATATATTGGGTAAAAATACTTTATACACTGTATATTCACTCAAAAAAGAAATATAACAAACGATTTCCTTTGTTCCGAAAGTGCCATTTTGTATTTTGTAGTGGGGTAATAGAACATGAATGAAAGTTAGGGTTCAAATAAGATTAATTGAATAACACTGTGAATCATGAGAATAGCATACAAATAGTTTAAGATGACTTGCAATGTAATTAAAGTGTATAAATGCGTAAATTGATAAAAAGGATTCCCTACAATTAGAGGTCTATTGTTTCTGAGTTTATTCAGTGGCGGATTTAGGGGGGGGGGGCAATCCCGGCCCGTGCCCCCCCCCCCCCTTTTGAGGGAAAACAAATCATTGTGCCCCCGCTATTTGCGATTGTGCCCCCTCTTTTGGACCAGAAAACCTTTTTTTTTTTTTTTTTTTTTTTTTGCTTGTCAGAGAATTATGGAGGGGAACTGGACCCCATAAGCCCCCCCCCCCCCATCCCCCCACTGAGCGACTTTTCGAGGGCTGGCGAGACCAAAAAAATATGGGTCTCCCTCCAAGCAGTTTCCCAAAGTTGACAGTCCTGCATGTGTGCCCCCCCCCCCTTATACGAAATCCTGGATCCGCCCCTGGTTTATTTATCACCGAATTGTATCTATTGTCTTTTCTGCCTCTTCTTTGTCATGTTCCTTCATATTGTGGTGTCAATTATATTTTAGTTCCTATAAGTCACTTTGGCGTAGAGATATTTTTGGTTATAACATTTGCCCCAGTGTTTTTGGTAGGATGAATCAATAAATTTTCATTTTTTACTACCAATGTGATTTTTGTAGGGTGAAATTATTGGTATAATCTATAAACACGAATTCCGACAACATATTACTCTATACTTATTTGGATGCATGTCGTTTTCAAGTATACCATCATGTTACACCATATTTCGTATTTTTATCCCATTGCCATGATATTATTCAACCTATAGATATTGTAGTCATAAGAAAACCCATTTCTTGATTTTGTAAATGACTATGACAAAATTTGGTCTGCAAATTATCTACTTGAAACTACTTGAGAAGATGCTATCGCCGTGTATATAGTCTTGTCAGATTTTCAATAAACATTGTGCACGTATATCATGGTACGTATTATATGTCAAATAATCATAAAAAATGTTGAACTATGTTCTCGTTTCTACTTAAATAGCAGTTCATCATTCGTTTTATATCATGTAGTCACTATAGACAACATAGTAATTATACATGCAGTACCCATGTGAAATAAAATACTATTGGTCGGATCAAAAGATTGATGAAAGGCAAAAGGTTTGTAAAAAAGGTTATCTTTTTGAATACATCCAGAATACAAATGTTTTATCTTTTAGGTTGAATTGATTAAGACGTTAACGGAATGACATGAACAAGACAAGTGTAATAAGATGACATTCACTAGTGCGTGTGAATTTAGCGTAATTGTGATACTGAGCGTTCATCACGATAATAAACTACAAAGTGATTCTTGATAGAAATTCAGTGAATCCTTTGAACTTAAATAGTGTGAGTCCATTGAGTTTTTTAAAAACGTGAAATAATCCTATGCACTTGATTAAGAAGTAGCGGTAATAAATATATGAACTAAAGATAAGCCAGAATAGAATATGCAATGGTCATCATTGGTAATTATTACCCATATGGGGTATTTTTACGGTGCAATTAAAATCCATATTTTGCGCGGTCCGCAAACATGGCCAACGACCTAGTTCTAAGCGGTCATCATTCCCTGATATTTTCCCTCTTCCGGGTTTCACCATTCACTTTGTGTACAAATAGTGCGGTCAACATTGAGCCCGATTAAAGCCCGGCGCACACTGTACGATCCGACTGCGATCCGACTGATTTTTGATCGGATCGTGTAGTGTGCTATAGCTAAAGCCCCTTTCACAATTGGTCTGCGACCAGTTTGCGACCGCCTGCAACAGATTTTTCGGGGTGTTGCACGACCGATCGCTTTTTGTCTTGCGACCACTCGCAGTCGTTGCAGGCGGTCGCACGAACCTGAGGCGGTCGTGACTGGTCGCATCTGAACTTTGAACATGCTCAAAATCCAGACACGACCAGATGCGATCGATTCACTCGCATTAGGTCGTACGACCAGTCGTGCGATTCTCGTATGAGTGTTGCACAACGTTGCACGATTAGATGCGAGAGTTCGCACGACTCAATAGTCGCAGTGGGTGGGCTGGAGGTCATGCAACACTCGCACGTGCGCTAGCGACCTATAGCGACCAGTCTTGCGAATGGGTGCGATTGTGCTAAGACCATGAGACTGTTGCACGACCGATCGCAGCACATCTTACAACGTTGTACTACCGTTGCACGACTGTATGAGACTGTATGCGACTATACCTCGGGGGTATATTTAGGGGGACTATGGAGATGATCTTCTGCAACAGGGCCCTCCTCTAACAACTTTCTCTTCTTTGTAACTTTCTTCTTTGGCATCTTGACTATTAAGAAGGCCAACTTGAAACTGACTACCGGTCAATTGTCGAAGGGGTTTTTATACCCCATGCCACTCGCACGAATACTCCCACGACCACTTGCACCGGTCTCATTCAATCGCACGAGCGATCGCATGGTCTCACATCCACTCGCACGACCATGCAATCGATCGTGCGACTATTGTGATTGGCGTCAAGCCACTCGCATGTGAACGCAAGACCACTCGCACGAGCATATGCGAGCAAATGCGACTTACTCGTGCAACGGTCTCTTCTAGTCGCTTTTGTTTTACGACCGCTGTTGCATTTGTGAATGCCTTTCTGCGACCTGATGAGATCGATGGCGATTGAAGCCTGTTGCAGCCTGTCGTGCGACCAAATGGTCGCAAACGGTCGCAGACCAATTGTGAAAGGGGCTTTATGACAGCGATCCGATCAGTCGCACGACAATCGTAGACCAAATCGCAGAGATTCGACATGTTGAATCTTTTGCCATGAGTCGTGCGATTTTAATCTTTTGGCCAATCAGGATGGTGCAAAATGATGACGTCATCGTCAATTTGCTTGAGATGATCTCCAAAACCAGGAAAAAGCTCATCGCACAAAAAAGCAGCTGAAGTTGTACGCACACAACGCACAACTCGCTCCCACAACTCTGGCGGGCTGAAACCTGTGTACCGTAGATTGTGCTTGCTGAACCACTTAGCAGTGTAGGTCGAGGATGTCTCCTCTTACCGTATAACTGGACAGTCTGGGCGAAACAAAATAGACTAGTTAGAAAATGAAAAAGAGAAATAATATTAGTCAGTATTCATAAGCAACAGCCAGCCTGTTTCAGGAAAAGACTTCGATGAGTGTCAAAGTCAAAAGCGACTCAATTCACCTTCGGTCAAGACAAGGCCAGTCCCAGCTATCCAGTTCGAGGTAGGCAACAAGAATTTATTTTCAGATCTAACAAAATGTTAGCTCTGTAAAGTAATTGTTAAAACTAAAGTAAGAAAAGTGAAGAACTTAATTCTTTTTCTTCTTCTCCTCGATCTTCCTCCTCCTCCTTTTTTTTTCTTCCTCTTCATCTTCTTTTTAATTGTATTCTTCTTGAGTTCTTATTTTTCTCCTCCTCCTCCTCCTTTCGTCTTCTTTTTCTCAGACTCATCCTCCTTTCTTCTTCTTCCAATTCTTCTGCTTTTTCTCCTTCTTCTTCATGGATCTAGGCTCGAGAGTCTACTCTGGAGTCTAACATGTCATTTAGATCTTGATCTAGATTAGTAGATCGAACTCGGCTTAGATCTACATTTTATTTTATTTTTCTTTCTTTCTCCTTCCTCTTTTTCTTTTCCTCTTTTGCCTCCCTGTATTAATTTCCACACATGCCCAGCCCAGGAGGAGTTCCTGGAACTATTCATGGTGATCTAGATCTATGTCAGTATTTTTTAGTTAACGTTAGATCCAACAGTTGGACCTAACTTTGATCTGTCTATTATTTAACTTAAAGGCTAGATCCAATAATAATCTAGTAAAAAGGTAGAATAGATGATCTAGATCTAGATCTAGATCTAGATCTAGATCTAGATTCTAACCGTGTTTAGAAACTTTAGTTGGAGAGTCTAACGTTAGACCATGGTCATGGCTAGACCTAGTAACGTTAAGTCTGCCGTTTGGTCTAGACTGAGTAAACCAACCAACTGTTAAATCTTATGATGAATATATCATACCCCCACTAACAATGGATAATTATGCCTGTTTACGCCCGTGTTCATTCCTGAATTGAATTCCTACTTATTTTTAAATCTTGATCTAGATTCTAATTGTTACATCCAACAACAGAATAAATCAGATTCTAGAGAAATGTTAGAAAAGGTAAACTTCTACACAGGATCCGTTTTAACGAATGATTATATCTGTTAGGTCTTGTTTAACTCGACCTAATCTAAATCTTTCTAATTGGTAGACCTGTTTATATGTTGTTAGCTTTAACAACTTAAGTTGGATTTATAATTTTGTGTTTGGCCATTTATTATTTTAATTATTTAGATCTAAGGACATATTTATTTCTCTATCAACAAACATTTACATTGGGTATTTTTTTAAAATTACTTTTAGACCATCTAAAATTTTGCCTGTATTTATTGAGGGGGGGGGCGGCTCAATAATTTACAGTTACAGTTTCTATCCAAATATTAAAGGGTACATATACTATAGGGAAAAGATATAGACTGAGTCAATCTCTCTATTATACGAACTAAACTAAGTTCAATTTTAGTTTGCCATTAAATACCTCAGCTTTTGCAACCTAAAAATGAGCATGTGATGATAGACCTCAGACTATAAAACCAAAAATGTATTGTGGTTTCCATTTCAGGTACAAGTGCTGCATAAGGATGACTAACTTGGCTTTCAAGATTAGACAAAGGGGGCTACCTACTCGAAAAAGACCTGATGCAACAAGTACCCAGAAGGTGTAGTAGCTGCATAACATTTGAGGCCATCACATGTATCATCTATATTACGGGTAAGATTAGATATTAGCTTTAAAAACTGCCCTTTCTTGGGAATATACACAACTAACTAGACTAACTTGTTTCACAGTAAATCAAAATATGTTGGGAACGATTGTCGTAACCATGGTAGTGTCAAGAAGACTTCATTCAATATTATGTTTGATTTTTTTTTTTTTTTTTTTTTTTTTTTTTTTTTTTTGGGGGGGGGGTATTTGGCAAATCAGAGGGGACAAGAACTGTTCTTGCGACTGCCCCCCCTTCCCCCTTCTGTAACATTTTCCCTGTCTTCCCTGATAATATCTATAAACTGTTTGCTTCATGATGTCATTGCAAATTCAGATATTGTTTATTCGCCACTATACAATAAGATACGACCAAATTTTTTCTTCCAGATTCATTATAAATCAACTTTCAAATCATAGACACTTTTTGATAATTTATACATGTGTATAGCAAGACCTTTTCATTATTTTCTCTCCAGATTGATGAGGCATTGGCACTGACATGGAGGACCCTGAAGAATCTCCCAGACATTGGCAGTCACAGATGAATGTAAAGAATTAAGAAAAAGGCAAAGATATATCACTATGAAGGGGATATTGAAAATAAAAGTATGATGAGGAGAATAGTCTATTCTGTGCTACTCATCCTTATGACAGATATCAGACACCAAAAAAGGCAAATACGTGTATCTAAATTCTTATATTTTGCAGCTGCCCTTAGTGGGTCATCATCATAGGCATGAATTTGAGGATTTTTTTTTCTAGAATTGGCGAGACTGAACAGTAAAATTTCATATGCTTTGCTATTTTCATTATCCAGTAAGTTAAAAAGAATACCCCCCCCCCAAAAAAAAAAAAAATCCATTTGAATTTATTGCTTACTCTATAGTTAATATATTGCTTCTTATTTCTGAAAACTTAACATTCTGCAAAGTTTGTATGTATGGAATTACACAAGCTTATCTGTAAAGGGAAGAGGGCAGTTTTCAGTCATTAGATTCCCATCAATTACAGATTAACTATAATTTTGAAACGTGAAAGACCACACTAGTCTCACAGTGATAAAGGAGCTCCGTGACCAGCCCCCCCCCCCCCCCCCCCTTACCACCTTTCCTGACTTTACAGATAAAATCATTATATTTGCACTGCATGCATTTGAGTCTAATTGCAAGTATATAGGAAAACTATCCCATTTGTTTCTGTCATCATAATTAATGAAATCAATCATGTTTCAAAATGCAATGACTGAGAAGCAAGTATTTTGTTTACTGGAGGACATATAACATCATGTTATCCTTAATTAATATTAGAAAACAGCACGGAAATCAAAAATGGAAATTATGATCGCCAGAAACAAATGAGAAGAGTTGTCCGACACTATAAAATAATGTCACCACTGTCACATTACAATTTCTCCAATTTGATATTCTCAAAGAATTTGTTATCTTAACATTCACAAATTTATTATAGTTTGTCCCATCATTTTCACATGTTCATGAATCTAATGTGATCTATGAATCTATGAATTCTCAAAGAATTTGTTATCTTAACATTCACAATTTTCTTATAGTTTGTCCCATCATTTTCACATGTTCATGAATCTAATGTGATCTATGAATCTATGAATTCTCAAAGAAATTGTTATCTTAACATTCACAAATTTCTTGATTTATTGATCAGCTTGTTTCATTTATTAAATAATTTAACAAAATAAAGAAGCTTGGTAATGAAACTTTGTTTATTGTTGAGTTTCAAGGCGTTCTATGAATGTCTGAAGAACCATGCCAGAAATTGTGCAATCTACATGATTGTACATTACATGATAGATAGAGAAAAAGGGCATGCTTCTAACATGTCTAAGATTTCTTATCAACATTGCTACATGCATTTTTAAGTACTTCCAGAGCAGAAAAAAATAATAGAGAACTAAAATAAAGGAGAGGTATGAAGGAAATTAGAATGAAATTGCTAGAAAAAGATGGTTTTATGGAGAAAAACAATTAATGAGTCCGGATATGTGCCAAGAATATATCTGAAAATGAATGTTTCCATACGATTGATTTGGAGTTAATTATTGAATCTGAATGGAAGGAAACTTCAATTGAGAAGTTGAAAGAAAGGGAGTGAGAGGGAGAAAGAAGAAAATATGAGTATACATAAGAAAGCGAAAGAGAGAGGGAGATGAATTATGGATCAACATTGAAAGATGATTTCGAAAAAAAAAGGTTTAAGTGAGAAAGGGGTAGGGGGCTGAATCATGTATAAACATTTTTTTTTAATCTGGAACTCCCTTTCCCCTTTTCATTCTTTCCACCCTATACCACCCTATGTCTCCCTATTTCGAATCAATTTCTCTCTTTGTCCCAAGCTGTCTCTCACTCTATTAATCTTATTCTTAATAGCTTATTCATCCCCTCTCTCGCTTCATTTCTTTCTCCTTCCTTTTAACTCCTCTCCTTTTTACTCTGTCTCACTCGAGACTCTCCCCCCCCCCCCTTTTTTTTTGAGGGGGGGGGTCTTCTTTCCTTCTTTCTTTCAATTGCCATTCTTCTTTCTTTCCAAGTTGGCTCAATGCTACTTTTCTACAATATGGGACCTGTCTACACTCAGTCTCACCTCCCCCCCCCCCCCCAACATCTTTCTCTCTTTCTCTCTCTCTCCCGCTCTACTATTCCGTGTCTCAGTTTTACCCTCTTCTTTCTCTCTTTTCATTTCCACCATTCTTTTCACCTCTTCCATTTCTTGCCCACCACCATCATCATAATTATACAGATCATTAAGGGTTCTGCTATTTGCAACAGTATGATTGATGACAGAGATAATATTTTTGTGGTTATAATCTAGCACAGACTATGACTATATAAATATTTATACAAAGAAATACATATTAAGTATGGCTACAAGTTGTAAACATATTGTAAATATTGTCAGGTTTAGGCTTATTGATTTGATGTAGAATATAAGCCTCGAAAGGGGGAAATGACATGCAAAACAGCACATTTTCCGCAAAAAAAAAAAAACATTTGCACATTCATCAGAGTTGTAAATTTTGAATCTTCATGGATTTGTCATTTTTCATGGGAAGTACTCTATTTGCAGTGGTTTGTGGTGTAATATAAATATTTATGTAAAGAAATACATATTTAGTATGGCTACAAGTTGTAAACATATTGTAAATATGTGTCAGGTTGGTTAGACTAATTAATTTGATGTAGAATATAACAACGACAGTTCAATAAATTTAGTATCCTCAAAAGGGGGAAATGACATGCAAAACTGCACATTTTTCGCAAAAAACCCCTAACATTTGCACATTCATCAGAATTGTAAATATTGAATCTTCATGGATGGAATAATTTTTGTCATTTTTCACGGGAAGTACTCTATTTGCAGTGGTTTGTGGTGTATACTGTTGGTTAGATACGAACAATCAAAATTACAATTATGTCTGTAATGACGACGTACAAAGTCCTATTTATATTTTCAACACCTTTTTTCTTCCCAAAGTTTTTTAGGTTATCCTTTTTATTGAATCTGTATAGGCGTATGGTAAAATTGTGACAGTATATAGGGCTGATGTTTTTAACTCTAATTTCAACAGTTCGAAATTTTGGCGAGCAAGTAAGAAAAAGACTGATACTTTACTATAGTGTAGTTAGAATGACTAATATACATGTAATGAATGATCTAACCCTCTCGGTGCCTGAATATGGGGTGAAGGTTGACCAAAAAATTGTCAATCAAAATCCCTGTGGGAGGGGGGGGGGGGGGAGGGGGCTGCAACCCAACCCCACAGACCCTTGTTAGATATAACCGCAAAAGAAACAAAAGTATTCAGTAAAATATCTGTATCTCTGCAACTGTGTGCGGTTTTGTGTATAATTTATCATCGTCTTGTTTTAAAGTATTTTTTGGTAGACTAACTTTATGTGCAGTGACCACATCTGTATTTCCGCATAGGTTGTGTATACAATGAATTTAAAAGAAAAACTTTTAGCTTAATGCCTTCCTGTAAATGGTTATTTGGGGGGCCTGTAAGAGGGGAAGGATGGGGAGTACGCCGGGTCTGTCAGGGTTCTGATGAGTAAGTCTGTGGTATCATCTTACAACACGTATTATAAGAACGTGCATTGTAGGAATATCATGTTCAATGTCAGTGGGTTCTTGTATTGAATATGTCTAGACTGCATGTTTCATTGATTCTATTCATTAACAGTAGAACATTCTTCAATACCATGGTTGTGAGTCAATATACACTGTCCTTTTAGAATCATTCATTGATTATACCTGACCGACTGTGAATTTGGAGGTCACACACCAACAATTCAAAATCCAACATCACCAGAAACTGGAATATGTTTTTCGAAGTCCCTCTCCCACGCAGACATGAGTTCATTGTACTTTTTAACCGACACTGTTTCTTGTTACTTCAAACAGCAGGTACCATAATACATGTGGTTCTAAGTTAGACCTCTATCATGTCTACACGAAAATGGTTTTATGTCTTCAAAGTTTATATCTAAGGGTTCCATCTCATGTGTGCATTGTGGTGAAAGTTTTGATTTTTTTTATGTTGAGTAATTAAAAAATGACACTGGCTATCGCTGATGAAAAAAAAAAATACATGAGTAATTATAACTCATGCCATGGGATTGATTGCGCGGACGAATATGTTCCGTAATTATTCATTAATATTGTTACAAATGCCCCAGCCCCAGCTATCCATCTTTAAGTCAGCATAGATCGATGTATCAAAGATGCGTCTACAATTTGGAAAACAGATCCATTTGCTGCCTGAAATAATTCATAGTTAACCATTAGTAAATGTCATTTCCATTTACAAAATCATGCATGTTATTATGGCGATTATACCAGCACTTTATACTAGGCAGTGCAGGCCAATCCACAAGCGAAACATGTCTTTCCCTACTCCCATTTACAACTCTCCCATGGGTGGTGGCTCAACTCTCGTTATGAGTATGCTCAACTCTCCTCACCCTGCGGGAGACTTGCGCCATTCGACAATTTTTTTTAAACGGACTACTACTTTGAAATGCAATCACCTTGAATATCATAACCCACATTGTATTATAACATAGGAGCTAAATTTCAAATGAGAAGAAGTTGTCCAACCCACAATGCAGGTCTGGGGAAATATGGCCCATTATGAAAAAAGTGGCTTAACTCTCCTGGATCTCCCCTACCTTTTTCCCGACTGTAAAACAGCCCAATTTGTTTTGTAAAACAATGTTATTTTCAGAAAAGATACTTGTCCTCTTAATTGATATAATATACAAGACATGATGAAAATGGTTACTCCAATGCAAAATACGCACGCGCTGCAAAATCATCGGATATCGGTTTTAGTGGAATCGTATAGTCTGCGATGTCCTGCGACTGCGATCCGATTGGGCTCACAGTCGCAGAGCCATCGGATCGCAGTCGGATCGTGCAGTGTGCGCCGGGCTTAACATCCACCTTTTCTTGTCAGTGCGCTTTATTACAGTGCATACGCGCAGTATTGTGTACGCGTTGAAGTATAGGCTTAAACAATTAATACGCGCGGTCACAATTGCTTGGCCCAAATTAAGTTTTAATTTGTCTATGGACCCAGATTACATACCTGAGCTGCATGAATAACCTGAAATCAGAGGGACTGACAGGCAAATAGACGTGTCTGTCATTGCTACAAAATAGGCATATACATGATATAGGTAATAATAACAATATTGACTGGCTCTACTTTCGGGGAATATCGAAAATGTTGCCCTTAAAGGAACCACATTGCCCTCGTCTTCGACTCGGGGCAATATGATTCTGTTGCGGGCAACATATTCTGATATCCCCTTCAAGGCCAGTCAATATTATATAATTATATTCACTTTGTGCTTCATGATAATTAGAATGCTGAATATAAAATGATGTAAAGTTATCTTGTCACAATTTTCTTTCGACATGTTCGATGGCCGTGTATGATATGTCACCATTGTATAACCCTAGTGTACATGTAAGCTATGTTATTGCACTATGTATGGATTTTTCACAACTCGAAAATGTTTATGGTGAATGTTCCCCGAAAAAATGTCACTTTTTTACTTTCAGATAACACGTTATTAAAGGTGATCATAACAAATGAATTTACCTTTGACCTTCCATCTTTTCGTCTGTAATATGAATTTACATAATTCTGTTTGTGTGAAAAAAGGCAGTAGTCTGATGACAAAATTCTTTATAAATGGAGAAGGAAAATTAACTTATGAATAAAGGACTAAATGCACCCATTTAATATTAACCCATTGCCTACAGGAACCGGGTTGTCCCTGTATCAACCCTATGGGAATTTGAGAATTCAGTAGCCAACGAGTTAACAATTAATTACAATATACACTGTGAAATATATTATGAACTGAAAACATACCCAAAACGAGGGTAATTATACGTGTGCCATGACTGACAAACTTTCGGCATATTTATGCCCGGCCCTGGTAGGCCTGATATTTTGTCCGATAGGTCATTCATTATAGCCAAGTGGGCATATTGCAACCTGCGTTGGGCTTTTAAAAAAATGGTCTGACATTTAATTAGCCTTCATGTTTTGTATTTTTTCTGAAATAGTGTAAATATGAATATTGTGTTTGTGTCAGAGATAGATAGAGAGAGAGAGAGAGAGAGAGAGAGGAGAGAGAGAGGGGGAGAGAGGGGGGGGGGAGAAACAAGATGAGAGTAGAGAAAGATTAAAGACAGAAAGGAGAAGTAGTGTAGAGATTGAGACGGGGAAAGGGCAAAGAGGAACAAAGATATGGGGAAATTATTTCACATTTTCCCCATGGTAAAGTCTTGATAATCCCTATAGCGCTCAAAATCTCCTCAAAATTGTTTTCTTAAACTTTTCATCTTCAAAGACTCGTATCATTAACAAAAATCCACAGTCATATTTTATCTTATGGGAAACAGTATTCATTCTATCCACTGTCTAATTGAATGAATGAATGAATGAGTTTATTACCAATATCACAATGATACATACATCTTGGTAAAAATCACAATAACATCTTGGTAAAGGGAGCTAACAAATAGCATATGCTAATCGAGGTTAGCCCCGTAAGGTTGATTACATAAATCAATAGTCGGCAAATTAATTGAAATGTACATCTCATATATCTTTTTAAAATAACACATATACATTATTTACAAACAATAAGAATAGTAATAACAGTACAACAACAACAGTAATAACAATAATAATAATAACGAATATCAAATGAGCTTAAAATAAATAAAATGAATAATAATGACTTTCATGAACATTCTAAAATTGATTTTACAATTCCTGTACTTCAGTTGCTAATGTTGAACTATATTCTTCCTGATATTTTACAAATATCGAAAGTCAGATATGATCAAAATATGACTATTCTTAAAATATTGAATATCTAAAGGAAATCCAATATTTAATCAGATCTTGAGTATTCATGAGATCCAAAATATTGATATGTTTTCAAATCTAAAATGAAATCACTTTCCTTGGCAAAAACGCAATTTATGTGAATGATCTGTTTAAGAGCGTTTTTAATCACCTGATAACACAAGCAAATGAAATCTGAGCTCAATCTCGACCTCATTTTTAATCTTCTCTTATGGATTAAGCAGCAATGATCATCATTCATATAATTTTCGGCAACTTTCCTATTTCGGAGAACAACGTTATGTCATACCTGTCGATTTTTTAAAATTTAGTTATTTATTTAATTTTTTATTTATCTATTTTTTTTATATATTTATTTTTATTTATTATTATTTTTTTTTTTAATTTATTTATTTTTTTTTTTTTTATTTTTTTTTTTTTTTTTGGGGGGGGGGTCATTATAACTCTAATTAATATTACACGGGAGCGTAGCGACTGACCGAGAAGAATTCCCTCTTTGGAGTAGTGAAATTTGTACATTTCAAAGCACTTCAGAGCCTACAAAGTGAGTTGAATCCCCCACCCTCCATGTACTATATATATATATATATATATATATATATATATATATATATATATATATATATATATATGTTGTTGTTTTTTCCCTCTTTTTTTTCAAAGTCCGGGAGGGGTCAGCCGTGAAAAAAAAATATCCAGTCTCCCTTAATTGCCACACGCTTGCAATAAGTTATTTTTAATGTCTTCCCTCAGCTTGGAAAGAAGTTTCATGATATTACATAACCTGTAGTAATGGTGTTGCTTTGGGTATATGGGAGGAAAGTTCCCTTTCTAATGCACGAACATTTTATTAAAACATATATTTCTTTCATGCAAAAGCGGCAAATAATGTATATGGCAAGGGAGATACTAGGAAATCCAGCCACTTAGATGTTCTAAAGGCGTACTCCTGGATTTGCCCTATTTTCAAGGGCACCTTTACAGAGATTATCGTTTTCATATTCAATATTAGAGTTTGATACAGAGAGAGAGAGATACAGATTATGAAAAATAATAGGGCCTAAAAAATGTTCGGAAAACATGGTTTGACGATGTAGAACCAATGCAATCAATACAAAGGTAAATAGAAGGGTACCGGTAAATACTAAAAAAGCCCTAACCTTTTTCCTAATTTTTTTTCTTTCTTCCTTCCTTTTTTTTCTCCCCTCTTTCTTTCATCTTCTTTTTCCTTTTTTGCTCAATTTTTTGGTAGTGGGACCGGGGAGGGGGGGGCTGCCACGCAACCAGTAGGGGAGTCATTTTACGCAATAACTGTATCTATCACCGCGATCGTAACCTATATTTCAAATGATATACTACTGATGATTTTTCAACGACAACAAAAAACAAAACAAAAAACAAAACAAAGCAAACAAAAAATGTGGGTCAGTCAAGCGTTGTACTCTCGTCATTCTAAGGGTGGGGAAGAAGGCTGGTAGATTACTCGAGAACATTTTTAGTATCATACTTCTTATTAGATTCAAAGAAAGAAACGTTTTTAAAATCGTGGTCTTCTGTATTTAATATGTATTTATGTATTTATCTATTTATCTATTTATCTATTCATCTATTCATTCATTCATTCATATTCACTCTTTTATTCACTCATTTATTTTTATTTATTCATTTATTCATTCAAGTTTTCTTTAAAAAGCAGGGAAGCCCCATCAGGGCCACAACTGCCTGCATTATATTTTTTTCAAGTGAATTATGTTTTAATCATATTTCAAAGAGATTTGTTTTACGGTAATTTCTCATCTTTAAACATCTTGTAGCACTGATGAAACTTTTTAAATGGCTGATCATGTGATCAAAGCAACGATCACATGGCAATGACTAACGTAAACGGTTGGGTTAATTTTTAAACCATATTTGTCTATGTAGTCCTTTATAATAGTTCTATCTTCGTTATCTATGAAAGAAATGAACTTTGATTTATCATATCTATAACACGTTTCCCCAGATTGTTTTGCATCGAAAGCAAACAAGAGAGAAGGTAAACAAAGTAAAAAAGAAGAAGTGATATTAGGATTATTGTTTGATTCCAAGTTGAGGTTATCAAAAACTTCTGTGCATCGAGACAATACACGAATGACTGTATGGTGATAAAATTAACATGTCATTTATTTTTTCATTTAGTTAGTGGTTGCAGACATGTCGCTTCTTGACACCAAAGGGCTCCTTTTTCTTATTACAATGCCGAGATACCGCTATCAATAAATGCAAGAAAAATATCACCGTTTAAAGATGTGAACTGAAGGACATTGATAATATCTGATAATTATGTTGATTGTCATCTTATTGTTTGCTGATCTGGAATAGAGATATTATTTTTAATCATTATGGTAATAACGTAGCGTTTGAGAGAGAAATAACCCAAGTTATGTACTCCAATACCCAGCAGCTCCTTTATTGGCTCTTACTATTGAATCCAGTCTCACTGTGTTTTTGTGTCCTCTGAAATGTGAAAATCTAAAACATTAATCTTCATCATGAGGTCTTAGTTTTGATGCACTACATGACAAATAATGGTAAATAATGTAGTACTCCACGAAATAAGTATTCTGTGTTTCACAAGGATAACGTATTGAAGATATATATCAGTCTGCCCGCAATACAAACATGATAAAGTGGTGAAAACGTGTGTGGGCGTGAGAGTAGACCAACAAGTTGATCACGGTGCAGATCACCAACTCATACACGCCACTTACTTTGTGACACTACTTGACCTTTTTTTCTGAAGCACGATATTTCCCCGTATTTCATTCACAGAGCTATACATACAGAGAGTCGAGATACAGGAAGTCGCTTCTGATTGGTCAGTCATTTCATGGAGCTTCAAATAGTTCCCTCCCATAGAGAATGTACGTGAAAAATCTGGCGTCCACTAGGGCGCGGACAAGACGCGGAATGCAAAATTAGTAAATCCGCATTCATTCAGCAACCTATCCGCATATTCTTGAAAGATTCCGTTCACTGTCTTTATCATTCCTAAACACTTCCCGGCGTTTCCGCACTTTCGGGAGAGGGCAAAATTTCCGCGTCCAAATTTTGGTCACGACCAAAATTTGAAATGAACTTCCTGACACCTTCGGAAACTTGTCTGCATTGTCATGCGGACATCGTCAGGACATCCCGCCTTTCTTTATTACACTTCCGCCTCCTCCTCCTGAAAGGCTCCGCGGTGCCGGGCAGGTTCGCGAATGCAAGCCGAAGCCACGCAGAATGTTTCAGGAAAGCGCGGAGCCGATGCGGATCTATATAAGCGAGTGCGCGAAGCCGCTGCGGTCATTTATGGTCAAGACACGGAAGAGGCAACAGGGCTAGCTGAGTATCTCTCTCAGCTTGGATTTGAAGCAATACAGCAAGATGAATGGCAACTGGTGTGATCTCCATGACGGCTAGCATGCATATGAGGAAAAAAAAACCAAAGTCGGCGCCGAATGTATAACCTTGCATTATTTCCTGATATTGTCCGCATATCTAAATGGTTGTCGGAAAATCATCCTGATTGTCTTAGTCCGTGATTTTACCACTCCTGGCCCTCTTGCATAAAAAGTTGCGATTAAACGCAACTCAAAAAATTAAACGCAACTTGATCTTCAACCAATCAGGATCGCTTATTTGGAACTTGCGTTTAATTTTTGGAGTTGTGTTTAATCGCAACTTTTTACGCAAGAGGGCCCTGGTGTGATCCTAGATGTGTCCGCGCTGTCCTGCTACGATCAGCATTTTCTGCGGCATTTCGCCACCTTCCCGGTTGATTCCTAGGACACTCCCAGGTATGACTGCAGTCAATACGCAGAGATTCGTGGTAATGTCCCAAGAAACGATGATCCACACACTTTTCCCGCGGCTTGCGCGGAAAGAATGCCGAAATGACATAATTTGCTTCCGCAACCCTTCCTAATCTTGTCGGCGCTCTAGTGGACGCCAGGCTAAAGGGAACTATTGGGAGCTCCATGATCCGCCATGTTTTAAACAAAGACCGCGTACGCGTATGCCTATCTCTACCATGATCCCTACCTAATAGCTCTGTTCAGTCAGCTGTAGCGCCATCAGCGTTAGTTCCAAGACAAACAAGTAGAACTTCTCATTTGTTTATTGAGCATGATTTAACGGGGTCCGCTCGCTAGTCATAAGGACCGCTATTCATAATGGAGAAAAGGCTCATTATTCATAAGGGTCATTATTCATAAGGACTGATATTCATTATACGAAATGAGGTTAGCTATTCATAATACGGACTGAGGGTCGCTATTCATAATAGGAGAAGAGGGTGGCTGTTCATAATAGGAGAAGAGGGTGGCTATTCATAATACGAAATGAGGTCGCTATACCCTCATACCGTATACCGTATTATGAATAGCGGCCTCTTCTCCTTTTACGAATAGCGACCATCTTCTGCTATTATGAACAGCGACTATCTTCTCCTATTATGAATAGCGACCCTCAATCCGTATTATGAATAGTGACCCTCACTTCGTATTATGAATAGCGACCCTCTTTTATCATGAATAGCAACCCTCTTTCCATATTATGAATAGCTACCCTCTTCTCGTATTATGAATAGTGGTCCTTATTAGTAATGACCTTCAATGTGAATTAGGAATAGCGACCTTCATCTCACATTGTGAATAGCGGTCCCTATGAATAATGGTCCTTATGACTTTATGAATAGTGACCCCCTTTCCGTTTTATGAATAGCGGACCTTCAGGTATAGGAACTTACACGTTATGAATAGCGTTCCTTATGAATAGCGACGGAGGTTGCCCCGATTTAACGGCTCAAGCTCCTGCCACATATTCTTTGCGGACAATTTTTCAATTTATCTTCTTCTACCCTGTGTCCAAAATACATATAACGTTTACCCTAAGCCTAAACCTAACAACAACAAAAAAAATGCAACCTCTATACCATTGATGAAATAAAGCCCCGAGCATAATATTTCATTTTGTCAGACATGTTACATTGTGTAGATTTCGCGTGTGATTCTTCAGGGCCTTGAATCGTCCCCCTACAATTATTTAGCAGAGTTCTTTTTTTATAATTAAGATAGAAATATTAAAGGGAGGAGCAACTGAGCTGACATGTGTGTTTGCATCGGACTAATGCTATAAAATGTGACAATTTGTGTGAAGTGACCATGGGAGTGTCTCCAACCACGGTACATACCAATCAGCGGTGAGGAATAGCTGAACTGTATCTGACCTCCAGCTCTATACATCCCAGTGTACATTTTGCAATTTTTACTTTTGCACCTTGGAAGAGAAAAACGAATATGTTCACTTAAGCCTAAAATAATCTTTATGTTATCCTAACAGAGTAAAAGTTAGCTACTTTTCATCTAATTTGCTATTAGATTTATTGGATTTTATTACAGTCTTGTATAAAAAAATCTGAACTTAAATAAATGTTAACTTCCTTTTTGGGACAGCTAAGGCTAATAAAATGAATCGTTGTCTTGGTTTCCAAGATTATACGTCGGGTTCACTGCATTTGCGAAAGGACCAAAAATGATATTCTGTGCTTTTCAGGAAATTTCGGAAAGAAATCATTGAAAGTTATTAGCACATCATAATCTGATTTGAAATATTTCATGGAGAGCTCTATGAGAATGAATAGAATAAATAGGGCCTAGACTGTTACTGTGCGAGATGTGCATACTATCTACGTTTCTCTGTTTCTCTATAAAGACCCTTAACAGAATTACTTCCCGATGATTTGAGCGCCATTTTGTATTCTCTATTACATATTTCGTAGACAAAAAGATTTCAGAAGAAAATTTAATTCCAAAATGTCGGACATCCATGTCTATCTCTGAACATAAGGGACTATATGATTCTCTCGAATAAATGCATATAGCGCCACCATCAGCGTCACTGCCGAAGGACGAGTAGAACTTTTCATAATACTTATTGCACTTGGCAAATCTATTTCGAAGACTGCACAGGGATTAATTATGTTACGTGCATAATATGTTACCATGGATATTTATGGGGATGATAAGGCAGGTATCCATCATTCTGGTGAAAAAAAAACTAATTACTTCACATCCACAATGATAATGATGTAAGAGGCCCAGTATCATTATTTGTATGGTGATACCTACAGCATGGATATTCTTTGCCTTTTCTTTTAAACTGCATGTATAAAAGAATATATTATAAAAGTATAAACGATATAGTTATTTGAAAGTTAATTGAGACAGAGTCTTCAAACGAATTTGGTGCCTTAACATCATCTTTTATCTCTTAACGCGTGACGTAGATAAAAAGAAAACCCTCATTTTGCAGTACTATGTGAATATATAACATGCAACTATCTTTAGACCTGCAATTAAGTTAAAGGGAAAGTCCGGTCCATAGATTACTTGGTTTGAATAGAAGAAGTAAAGTCAGACCAACAGATAAAAACAAAATTGAGGAAAATCAGAAAACCAATAAAGAAAATTAGGATTTTTTTTTAGTAACATGAAAAACTGAGGAAACAATGAAAATCACTAGACAAATTGGCTACTCTGTCCTGAGTTTGTGATGTCAGTGGTACCCAACTCACCAATTATTTTGTTTATATTCATAATACAAATTTGAACATTTTTGTGCAAGAATATGATTTCCTCATCACTTGAATCCACTTATATCTATAATAATATGTTTTTGCACGTATACACTAATACACAGTAAATAATTTTCTGTAAAAATCATGAAAATATGATTTTTTTATACAATACACAGAAAAATGAGTGGTTATGGAAATATGATATTTTGAAAACAATATCAATATTTTGAAGTTTTTGAAATATTTTGTAATGGTTTATACATGCAAAACATGATACTATAGATATAACTTTGTTCAAGTTATGTGAAAATCATATTCTTTATACAAAAATTGAGAATTTGTATTATGAATGATACAAAACAAAATAATTGCTGAGTTGTGTACCAATGACATCATAAACCCATGACTGAGTTGCCAATTTATCTGGTGATTTGCATTGAACACGATAAAAACTATTTTCGAAAAATTAACTCAAGGCAATTTCAATAGCCCTGTCTATCACCTTTAGAAATGTGCGAACATTACAATTGCATATTACGTAATCCGAACCGGATTTCTATGGGCAGTACAATAGGCCTTTGAAATTGCCCTTGAGTTTATTTTTCGAAAGTAGCTTTTATCGTGTTATTGTTTCCCTAGTTTTTCATGTCACTAAAAAGATCATAACTTTCTTAATAGTTGTCCAATTTTCCTCACACTTTTTTTAAATCTGCAGGTCTGATTTTTCTGCTTCTATCAAAACCAAGTAAATTTTGGACCGGACTTCCCCTTTGAGTGTCTGTAAATGTATGAATACTGCGCTGACAAGACGCGCATCACTTTCTAGACTACAAAATAAAATTTGTGACTACCTGAGCTGAAAACTGGTCTTATTAACCTTACCATTGCCATAATTTAGTTCCATTTAATTGAAAAGTTCTATGGAACTGTTCTCATTAACCTTACCATTGTCATAATTTAGTTCCATTTAATTGAAAAGTTCTATGGAACTGTTCTCATTAACCTTACCATTGTCATAATTTAGTTCCATTTAATTGAAAAGTTCTATGGAACTGTTCTCATTAACCTTACCATTGTCATAATTTAGTTCCATTTAATTGAAAAGTTCTATGGAACTGTTCTCATTAACCTTACCATTATCATAATTTAGTTCCATTGAATTGAAAAGTTCTATGGAACTGTTCTCATTAACCTTACCATTGTCATAATTTAGTTCCATTTAATTGAAAAGTTCTATGGAACTGTTCTCATTAACCTTACCATTGTCATAATTTAGTTCCATTTAATTGAAAAGTTCTCTTTTCATTGAATAAAATTAAATGACAAGCCAAACGATATCTTGATGTCACAGTTTGATCCAAATAGACCAGTTTACGACTGTATTCAAATGTATGAATACTGTTATCTTTTCTACTCGTAATTAATGAGTAAATACTCACGTAATTAATGAGTAAATACTACATTTACCTAGATTAATTATTGTATTTCAGTAATAATAATAATGCAGAATGCATTCATTAATTGTTTTCATGTCAGATCAGCCTCTGACAATCTTCTGCTCTTCACTAGCTACCAGCCTACCACTATATCAGAAGCATGCAAATAATCTGAAAATATCTGTGAACCGGTCCATAAAGAAATGTACAAATATATATGGTAGGCCAACAAACAATGGCAACAACACCAAAACGTTTGTCTTTTTGGAAAAAGATCAGAAAACTCTATACATCCACTGAAACATAATAAGGACATGAGTATTTCTTCTTTTTTTTTTTAATTATGAGAAAGAATTTTCTTCTTCCACCTATCTTTTCTCATTTTCTGAGAGAGTGCACAGGAGCTGGGGCCTGTGTTATAAAGAGTTGCGATTGATTCGAATCGATCACAACTTAGAATCATGAAGCTTCATGTTAGAATTAATCGCAACAGTGTACCGTATAGATAGAAGTTGAGATCTATTCGAATCAATCAAATCAAACTCTTTATAACAAGGGGCCGAGTTAAAGTTCGCCATTATTCATTTCGTCATTCTACTCTGGAAACCACATCTTTCGGAATTTACTCACTTCTCTGCTTCCATAATTGGTAATATTAAACAAACAAAAAATTGTTTGGTACTACGAAATAGGAGAATAAAAGCATACTGAAGCTTTTCGTCTAGCACTTTCGGCTTTCTGTTCATTCCTGCAATTTACAGCAGCGGGGGGGGGGGGGGGGGGGGGGGGGGTCTGGTTGGGGGGGGGGGGGGGGGGGGGGTGGGGGTCTGACGCCTTTTGCCTGAATGTAAATTTTACTTTTAGCCCCTATCCCCCCCCCCCCCCCCCCCCCCCCCCCCCCACCCTTCCCCACCTCGTAAAGCTTTGCTCGTTTTAATCTTGAAAGTGCTTGGGAATGTTACGGGGGACCCAATTCGTCGCCTTCATCACGAACCGTCCTCTTTAGCCAAATTTGTGATCTTTTTCATTTTTGAGTTTTTTGCATTTTTCATATGTACTCATGGTTATCTTGCATCTGTGCAAGTTTCAGAATCTGAAAATGCGTGGTTACGTAATAATGACAACACTGCAAAGCGTCCTCTCATCAGTAAATGAGATTTATCTGCACCACGAAGCGTCCTCTCTTGAATGCGCGCATAGGCTATACACGCGCGCTCCGTACATTAGCACGTGGTGAAGGATCTGTTGGAATTTCTGTTATGTTCTATATAAGATGTGATACCGGTAAGCTTGTTTATTCAAAATAGATTGAGTGTAATGAGAAAGCAAAACCCGTTTTCATGTGTTCATTCATTTCAACAATAAATAATTCAAATTTATTCCACTGCCTTCCTAGAATAATGTCTCCTACAAACATTAAGGTAACAGTGTTCCTATCGCTTAACTTCTTATGATTGTGGACTGGAGGTTTGAAATAACACTTAGATCTCTGTGTTTCCTTTGTATGATTAATATTTTGAATTGGAAAAGAAATTATGAATTTAAATACTTTACAAAAATGAAATGAAATTTGATTTGCTCAATGCAACGATGTAAGTCTAGTGAAGTATTCTGCCGAGCTTATGTGCCTTTGTTGCCATGTCAGAAATACTGTTTTTCACTTTAAAAAAATATAAAATAATCATTAAAAAAATATCGAAAGGAATTTCATATATTGCTGAAACAAAACCAAAAAAAAATATGATGATATGAAGAAAAGTGGATTTGTTTGATCATAATATGCGGGCCCTAATAACAAGCATGAATTGAGAATGACTGAAAAATGATGTTGTTAAGCAAAGCAAATTCCCATTAACAAAGGTATGAGTGAAGGAAGATGGTCTCAAGAAAAGGTTCTCACACGGAGAAATTAAATAATTAGAAAAGGCCTTTGTCATAATGAGAAAAATGGGTGAGGAATCAAGGTCGGAATTTTTAGTTATTAAAAAGAAATAGTCAAACATCTAAGAAATTTTCATATTAATATAACATTGAGGGAGGGGGGGGGGATACTTTTTACGTAGTTTTGAATATTTGAAAACACATATATTTGTGATTCTTTAGCAAGATGGAGAAGAGCCAAATGCCTGTTAAGAATGATTGAGTAATTCTAGAGCAAACTATTTCCATCAGACATGCCCTTTCTGAAATATCCCCCTAAAAACAAATCTTTAAACGTGCGTGCATAAGGGCACAGAATAGAATTCTCGAGCACTATAGGTAAACAAGGAGTAGGGAGTAGTAAGCAAACATAAAAATTAAAAAAAATAATGAAATAATAATAGTAAATGTTAATATTAATAATAGGCCTAGTAGTAGTAATATGGGTACAGAATAGAATTTTTGAGCGCTATAGGCCTATAGGTCAACAAGGAGTAGGGTGTTAGCAAAAATGAAAATAGATAAATAATAAAATAATAATTAATGATAATAATAACAATAATAATAATAGTAGTAAAAATAACAAGCATAACATAAATAAATACTTAAATAATAGGACTAATAAAAAGGGTCCATATGTCCCGAAATTATTTTGGGTTTGACATTCATTTTGTTGAAAATCAAGGGAGATCAGTTTAATCAGCAAAATGCGGCTGTGCAATTTATCTCTTATTAACATACTCGAAATGCCTTCTCTGTAATATTATAGTATTAGGCCAATTAAAACCAAATAAAAATTTTCTGGATGATTAAAAATCGTATATTTAATGCAAATAAATTCATATTGGTTACATTCATTTAGTAAAAAAAAACCGGTAAAAAAACACCCAATAATGGTATTCAAACAACTTTAAAACTAACAGTTAACCAGAGAGATACCTTCAACTAGCAATTCCTTTGAATTTGTACGCGTTCTGATGGGGCGCAAATGAGAGCGGACCATAGAGTTACGTATATAACTCTATGGAGCGGACGGTTCGTGGTGAAATAACTCAACATGTTTGCGCATATCATCTTTTCCACGAACCGTCCTCTCTGTTTGTAAGTCAGTATAGAGACAAAAGTACTTCACGAATATGGAAGAATTGATGCTGAGTGAGAACACATGTATCATGGAATACTCTAATCACATTGGTTATATTCATCATCCCCCCAAAGCTGTTTGAAAACTCGAATTAGAACATCCATGTCTGTAAATCACAATTTCCCAAAAGAGTTTTTTCCGCTTCCATTCAATTTGTACACTGTCGGGTTGCGCGCAAGGAGACCGGACGGTTCGTGGTGAAATAGCGAAGCGCGATCGCACATTTCATCTTTTCCACGAACCGTCCTCTTTGTCTATAAGTCATTAGAAACAAAACTATTCAATGGAAATGGAAGAATCGATGCTGAGTGAGAACAAATATGACATGGAATACTCTAATCACATTGGTTATATTTATCATCTCCAAAAACTTTTAGAAAACTCGAATTAGAACATCGATGTCTGTAAATCACGATTTCCCAAAAGAGTTTCTTCCGCTTTCATTCAATTTGTACACTGTCGGGTTGCGCGCAAGGAGACCGGACGGTTCGTGGTGAAATAGCGAAGCGCGTTCGCGCATTTCATCTTTTCCACGAACCGTCCTCTCTGTTTACAAACCGATTGTAGCTAAAATACCCCATCCCCAAAAATGCGATACATACTGTATAAAACTTTAAAACCTATGCTTTCAGGCATTCCCATTTATTTTCAATATCATCTGCTTTAAGATGCAGAAATCTCCGTTTCAAAAAGTCCTTTCCTTTAAACGCGTTTTCTGCAAAACTGAGTTTCGCCTCGAAACGCGCAGAGAGGACGGTTCGTGATGCGGGCGACGAATTTTGGGGGTCAAACAGACTAGGAGTGATGTTAAAAGCTGTTTGGCATCAATGTGTTCAGGGGACGTCCTTGTATAACGGGGGGATGTGGGTGCAAGTTCCAAACCCCACAACCAAGTATTTACATGTTTCAGAGTGTAAATCTTGTATCCCTTGAAAGCAGGTCTAATGTTATTTCACTGATAGCCTAAATTGCTTCCTTGTACAAACTTTCTGGCAGGTATTGTTTTAGGTTAAACTTTAAGGGGCTTTCACACCGGGATTTGCGTAGAGTTGCGTAGCGACTACGCAACACTACGCTGCCATACGCTGTGCCTACGCAAGTCTACGCAAGTCTACGCCGAGGAACGCAAAATAGGTACGCGGGAGGGGCTAAAAAAATTAAACATGTTTAATTTTTTGGCGTACTGTCTGCGTAGAGCCAGAGAACGCAGTTTATACGCAAGCCTACGCAACACTACGGCACTGTACGCCATTCCTACGCAACACTACGCCAAAATGCCCCGGTTTCTCAAAACACATTTTGGGACTTGCGCATGGAATGGCGTAGTGTTGCGTACTGTGGCGTATAGACCGACGTAGACTTGCGTAGACGTGCGTAGACCTGGCGTACATTCGCGTATAGTTGCTTATAGTTACTTGAATTTGGCGTACTCATGCTGGATCCTACTGTTTTTCATCAGTTATTATTATGATCCATTAAAGTTAAGTATTGTGCTTGTTATCTTCACTGAACTTCACAATAAAAAAAAAAAAAGATCCGTGTAAGCAGGAGTTTAGTTTGTTTGTTTTATTTGCTGTCTTTTAGCTGTTAGTTTACTTCAAAGTCGAAGTTATTCAAAGCTTCTTTTTATCAATCATGCAACATTACATTAAAATTGTCAGTGAACAAGAGTTAAAATGCCACTGCTTTCAGACTGTTATTCTTTACTATATGATAAAATTATATTTGATTAATAAAAAAAAATTAAAATACAGTGAGGCAACATGACTTGGTTTAAGGGGGTCTCTTTTGTCAACCTTTACAATGCAAACAAAGATTAGCCATAATGTACTTGTATTGGAGCAAAGTGTAAGAAACATTGTAGTAGACAGTCAAAAGTTGTCCATAATTTGATTTAAGCACAGTATCACACCTTATAATTGCTCTGTAGATCGCAAGGCAGTCTTATAACAGTCTTTTTATTAAAATAGCTGTGGTATGATCTACAAAAAGCAGATTTGTTAAAAAAGAGTGTTTTGTTAAATGAATACAACTATATCTAGTTCAGTTGTTTCATTGGGTACATATTATAAACCTTTCACTAAAGAATATATATGCAGTGCAGAATCTAGATAGACTAGTATTCAAGACACGAGTAAACAATATAAAATTTAAAATATAAAAGTCAGAAATCCTACCAACTACTCATCTCTTAAGCAGTTAACACGTAGAAACATTCATTAATCTTATTTTCTTCTATCCCCCTTGTTTTACGCAAATTGCTGTTCCAGTCATACTTCAGACATGTAGGTCTGAAAAAGAAACAAATTATTATTACTTGTATACTCGTCTGTTCTCCATGACAAAGTAAAGGTCACATTCATGTAAGATTCTTTGTTTTTCTACAGTTTGTTTACACAATAAATTCAACTGTTTGAACAAAATAAAACATATTCTTTGTGTATTTATTCATTATAAGTTCGAAAGTGTTTTTTTTAAAGGAAACATCTTCGTTTAAGCAAAAATAAAACACTCATTTAAGTCAGTAATAGAACATTGTCCAAAAATGTTCGTGTTGCCGTGGTAGAGGAAGCTGCTGTATTGTCAGGCAAAGTGTCACACTATTCTAATTACTAATCATGAGTATATCATCTTGCCACGGCACACTTCCAGGAGGAGAGTTGACATACTCCACCAGGTAGTTCCTTTGCTCTTTGGCTGCTCTGCTTGTGTTGCCACGATACAAGTGTTCCATGTCTGGCAGTTGTGCATCATGTCTCCACGAGCCAGGGATTATTTCGTGATTATGTTGTGCGTCCTCTTGGTCAAGTGTTGCTACGTTGACTGTAGGGTTTTTGAGTCGCAGAAAGTTGTGCAGGACACAACAAGCATGGGTGATCTTGATGACTCTTTCTGGAGATAGGGGCAAAGTGACGAGAAGGCAGCGGAACCGAGCTGCTAGAAGACCGAAAGCGTTTTCTACAACGCGCCTGGCCCTTGACAGTCTGTAGTTGTAGACTCTCTGCTGATGAGTCATGTTGCGAAGTGGCAGAGGCTTCATTAACCAAGTCTTGAGAGCAAATACGTCATCTCCCACTAGGAAGTATTCCAGCGGCTGGTCATCATGAGGGAGAGGGTCTGCTTCAGGCAAGTTCAGCTTTCCTGTCTCAATTGCTGCCTTGAAAGGGTTCCCGTTAAACACACCAGCATCAGATCCAGAGCCAGTCTGTCCGATGTCCACATACATAAATCTGTATTGAGCATCTACAATTGCAAGCAGTACAATAGAGAAAAATCCCTTGTAATTATAGAATAAGCTGCCACTCTTTGCAGGCTTCCGTATTGCAACATGCTTGCCATCTATCGCACCTACGCAATGAGGAAAGTTCCAGCGCTTGTAGAAATCTTGAGCCACTTGTTTCCATCCCTCTTGTGTATCTGGGCACATGAGAACTTCATCGGATAACTCTTCACTTATAGCCTGGCACACTTGGGGAATAAAACCACAAATCGTGTTGTGGGCTACTCGAAATCCATACTGAAGTGTCTTGTAGCTGTTCCCGGTGGCCAGAAATCTCAAGGTTATAGCTAACTTCAAACCAGGTTCTAAAGACATTCGGTAGTTCTGTTTGGTTATTCTTGGTGCGATGCGTGTCAAGAGTTCATGGAAAGCCTGGGGCTCCATCCGCATGAAATTGGTAAATGCGGTTACATCCTCGGCATGCAGTTCTTTCATCAACTGTTCATATTGTCCTAGCAAGGGCCTGCGTTTGATCCAAGGCTTGACCCACACACGTCTTCTAATTCTCACAAGAGCTTGCTTCCTTCTTTTTTCCTGTTCTTCCAATCGTTCGTGCTCCGCCATTATAGCGTTTCTAGGGCTTCCAAATGCCGAAGGATAACAGCTTTTTGGAATGGACTTAAACAACTCATTATCTTTTGATTCTACTTCACAGCAGTACAGTGTTCCCGGACAGCAGGCAAGAGTTGCTTGAGAAGTTCATAAGGCGGGAAATGCTATAGGCCTAATGATTTTTTTCTTTCTTTTTTTTCATCTTCGCTTGCGCACAGAATCCGTACGCAACCGTAAGCAACGCTACGCAGACTTAACGCCTGACCTACGTAAGTGTACGTGGACAAGTTACGCAACCCTACGCTACCCTACGCAGGGACTACGCCGATCCATCATTTGTTTTTTCATGAGTACGCAGCGAATTTTGGCGTACTCCCTACGCAACTCTACGCAACTCTACGCAAATCCCGGTGTGAAAGCCCCTTTAGAGGGAAACGGGGCGGGAGAAGGGTAATACATTGGCAGATATATTAAAGGGCAATCCAACCTTAATAATAAGATGATTTGTGTGAAAGCAGAAAAATAATAAAAACAGGATGGCGAAAGTTTGAAAGAAATCGGACAAGGACTAAGAAAGTTATGGATGTTTGAAAAATGTGAATGTGAATGTGAATCTCAAATTGGCAATTTGGTGAGTCAATTGTGACATTTTTGTGGACAACTCTCCCATTTGTCGTACACAAAAATATCATTAATTTGCGGTTTTCTTCGAGGCGCTTTTACCCTCGGGGCAGTACTCAAAATATATTGGAGATAGCATATTGTTATAGGTCCTCATGAACGAAAAGATCCTACTGAGTGATGCATTTTGAAAAAGAGTGACATTTTAGTCATTTTGTGTGTTAGAGCGAATGGGGGAGTTGTCCACAGCTACATCACAGTGACATTACCTATTCGGCCAATTTGAAATTCCCATATGCATAGTGATTACAACTTTCAAAAATTCATAACTTTCTTATTGCTTGTCCGATTTCGTTCAAACTTTCACCGATCTGCTTCTCTGATTTTTCCTCTTTCTTTCAAAGCAACTTGCTATAAAGGTTGGATTTCCCTTTAACAGTAACAATTAGATTTTAAATAACTTGTCAAGGCTCATTGATTTTCTTACCATTACATGGTACTTTATGAATATTACTTTGCCCCAATTTGTCTCGTTTTTACAAGGAAAAGGGGAAGGGAAGGCATGGACATGTAGGGGATGCAAGTTCTGAACCCTATATATCATCAAGTATCTACGCGTATTTGAGTGTGAATCATGACTGTCACTCGATACCAGGTCTAATCATTGTATTTTTGGACAGTTAGCCTTAATTGATTTCTGGCCACAAATCCTTGGTTATTAGGTCCATTCGTATCATAGAAACGGGAACTAATACGCTTTTTTATATCACTTAAATATGACCATACTGAATCATTTGACGTTTTCTATTAAAATATTCATCTGCATGACCAGTGGGGAGGGGGGGCACATCCGGTCCGTGCCCCCCACCTTTTGAAAGAAAAGTATGCATTGTGGCCCCCTTTTTTCGATTGTGCCCCGTTTTAGAACGAAAACTTTTGTTGTTGTTGTTGCTTGTCAGAGAATTATGGAGGGGAACTGCACCCGCATAACCCCCCCCCCCACCCCCCCCCCCCCCCCCCCCCACCCCCCCCCCCCACCCCCCCCCCCCCCCACCCCGAGCGAATTTTGGAGGTCTGGTGATTTTTGTTTTTATTTGTCGACCCCCCCCCCTCCCCCTCCCCCCCCCCCCCCCCCCCCCCTCCCCCTCCCCCCTCCCCCTCCCCCCCCCCCCCCCCCCCCCCCCCACTGAGCGACTTTTCGAGAGCTGTGGAGACAAAAAATATATGGGTCTCCCTTTTCCTAAAGTTGACAGACCTGCATTTGTGGCCCCCTCTTATACAAAATCCTGGATCCGCCCCTGGGCATGACCATGACAATAGCATGTACTACCGCAATATTGCATTTCACGTCTCCCAGTGTTACTATTGTTAGGGAGAAGGCAGCCCCTAGTTACAAATTTTGTTATCGATTCTCTGTTTTAGCTAATATCAAAGTGTCAACTTTAGAGCGCTATAAATAGGCCAGGAGCCAGTCCTGAAATAGTCACCTCATTTTACCCATAATTTTTGACCCCTTAAACTTACTTAGACCATCTAAGTCACTGACAAAATGGTTGTCAGCCTGAGCGTAGCAGCCGGGTTGAGCCCCAAGAGGCCCTCAAAAGAGACCCCAAAGTCGGGTTGATTTCACCCCATCTCCCCAAGCACCAAACTTTGTCAGTAGGAAGCAGTATGACTTGACATAACAACAACAACAACAACAACAACAAAAAAAAAACTAACAAAAAATTCAGTTGGGATGGGGTGTCAGACGGCCCCTAAATATTTGGGTAAATTTTTCCCCTTAAAGTCCAGGGACCAAATTTTGTCAGAAGGAAGAGCTATTGATGTACATTCCAAAAATATAAAGACTAACAAAATTGTCTACTGGGAAGGGGGTGGCAGATTCCCTGAAATGAAAACCGCAAAGTGCCCTTTGACAACGTTTTGCCCCCCCCCCCCAAAAAAAAATGTTCAAATTTTAAATTCAAATTCAAATTCAAATTCAAATTCGTATTTATTTCATTTCCAACAGAAAGAAAAGACAATGGCATTACAGGTATTATTACAGAAAATATGAAAAAAAATATATATATACATATTCATTTTTTTCTTGATAATTGTACAAGTACACTGTACATATAAATAAATTATTATAATGAATTATTAAAAGAAATTCTTAATTTCTGAGGAAATGTAAAGAAAAAATATTTTCTTACCTTCTGACTATGATAACTCAAAAGCGTTTTATTCAATTAAATTCAAACTTTCATAACATAATTTTGAATATAATAATCTTCTTGCGGTGCAGTTTTGGTGTTAAAGTAGATATTCATTGATTTTTAAAACTGACTTAATTTTCATTATTGCGTAGGTGAAGCTTAGACCGGACAAGTTTGTCAAAATTCGACGCTTGCAAACATTCGAAGTAATGATTATTATCAATTACAAATTGCTAAAATACAGCCCCGACATAGCACCTGAACAGCTCTCCGAAAGCCGCTGAAATGTGTGACGTCAAAGGGAGGACGTTAATTGCACAAGCAGACGATGTCCCATAACATCTCACATATTTTCAGTGCCTGTTTTGTCATCTTCTCTTCAGTTATTTCACTTCACTAGCATTAGTCTATTATGTTTAATCCATATATTGCCTCACTCTAAACCCCGTGTTTATTTGGATGGAAAATGAAGCGTTACAAGAATAAAGGAATCAGTTGCTTGTAAACAAAATAGACGCCATTTCATTCACAGCTGCATACACCGCTGGACGTTCGGCGTTGAATGAGGGATAAATACCGTCCTTGCAATCATTCAGCGGGCTTTTCAATTTGAAAGTGTGGTTTCTTTGATTGTTCATTAACCCTCATCCTATATATTTACAAACAAAAGATTTCAGTAATCAGAATCTGTTTCATTCCCATTTTAGAATGGTGTGAAATATGGGCACGTTTGAATACACTAAATTCTTTATAATTTGAGAAATAACTGCACTGCACTTATGTTCATTCTTTATGGGACGTCGTCTGCTTTGACAGGATTGTTCCCTTTATTGACGTCATTGAAACATTGTTATTTTTTTGGCGAAGCGCTTGTATATCGCAGATGCTGGGAGGTAGTTTTATTTGTATTATTGTTTAATTACCTGATATGTAGTTGACTTTAAACTGATACGATTGCTATCTGTTAACTTGCCAGTTTCTAGTGATACATTATTTATCATATTTGTGATTTTCTTTGAATGTGTACTTTAAGTGGTCTTTTGATTGATAACTTATTAAATAGACCGCTTCTGTAATGTATATAAATTTATGCACATAATTCTCTGAGCACCTAGTGACGAGCTATTCCATTGACCTGCTGTTTATAAATGAGCCTCAATCCTTGGAATCCAGTTTGCATACATTTTATGTTGCTATGTCCGGCAAGCTTTCAGGTTGTCAAGAACAACCTTTGTTTGAAAGGTATGTATAAAATTTGCATACATTACCAAAGCGGTCTATTGTGAAAAATGTATCGCTTTCTCAAAGTAGGTAAAAGCCATTGTCAGGATTATGTAAACACACCCATTGCCCCTCTTCACCTGTTCGACAAGGCCTAATAGAAGAGCTTTTCAGGTATCTGTGGTGTGTGACTGCCAGGCTGAAATTTACTATTCATGTGTTAATTACACAGATACCAAGCAAGCTCCTCTATTTGCTTACGGGCTCATTTTCGCGAAGAGGATGACGCCTTTTGCACAAATATTAAGTTTCCAGTTCCTAAATGTAGTAAAAATGTACAAATATCCGGGCACCTCGTTTCCTAAATATATGCCCGAATATGAGGTGGTGATTGATGGAAAGTCAAAAGCGCCATATGCAAATACCATGAACATTAACCCCCAGGTAGATCCTGAACAATTTAATTCCGTCATTAAAGACTTGAAAAAATCAACTAAAGGGCGATTTCAGTACTTTATCCCATAGATATCGAGTTCCGATTATGTAATACGTCATTGTAATGTTCACACATTTCAATAGGCGATGGACAGGGCTATTGAAATTGCCTCAGGTTGATTTTTCGAAAGTCTTAGCTTTGCGATCGTATATGTTGATTAATGCCCGGAGCACACTGTACGATCCGACTGCGATGCGACTGATTTTTGATTGGATCGTGTAGTGTGCTATAGCTTATGACTGCGATCCGATCAGTCGCACGACAATCGTAAACCAAAAAGCAGAGATGCGACATGTTGAATCTTTTGCGATGAATCTTGCGATTTTAATCTTTTTGCAAATCAGGATGGTGCAAAATTATGAAGTCATCGTCAATTTTCTTGAGATGATCACCAAAACCAGGAAAAAGCTCATCGCACAAAAGAGCAGCTGAAGTTGTACGCACACAACGCACAACTCGCTCCCACAAGCGGTGCCAAGCTATTGTGTTCACCCAGCGAATGCAATCACGACGAAAGTTCCCGGATGTCAGAACGCAGAATATATATTATACACACCGACCCAGAACACATATTTTGTCACAGTCCTATTGTTTTGTTGTTGTTGTTGTTTTTTTGTTGTTGTTGTTGTTTGCTTGTTTGTTTGTTTGTTTTTGTTTGTTTTGTTTGTTGTTGTTGTTGTTGTGTGTTTTTTTTTTTTTGGGGGGGGTATTATTTGTGATTATTTGTGCCTCGTCATGCTTAAAATATTGCCCTCTTTTTTAGACTTGTCCGCTTCGTTACTCATGTAGATGCAATGTTGAAATTCTAGTTTATCTGCGTTCGCAAAGAATTGTAAATGGAAAAGATAATGCTACTGTTTTTGTAGTTATCCAATTTGCATTTCTTTCATTTCCGTGTGATTTGAATGGAGAACAGACCATCTGTGCATGTGCATGATTGTCTCTCTTGGCACCTGCTATGTGAAACTTCAGTACATTGTATGTGAACGTAACGTGTTGAATTGTCACTGAGTGGTGTGTGATGTGGAACTTTGAGATTACACTAGCAAATTATACCACTTAGTGCAATTTTTTTTTTTTCACAGTGTCGGCATTATGTGGAAATATGTGAACACACTGTGGCGATTAATGCCGCAGAGTGGCAATTTCTTCACAGTGTGCAGGCGTCATGTTGAACTATGTGGACACATTACGGCGAATTAATGCCACAAAGTTTTAATTCTCCCTATCGCATATAGCCGATATCAGCCGATATCAGCCGATATCAGCTCCCGATGCCGATATCGGGGACAACGATGTTGGCACATATATTTCCGGTTCCAGTCTATAGCTATAGTGAGCATACACTGATATTTCCTTGCTTTTTTCGTGCTGAAAACACGTTTTGCATCTTCGGCTCAACATCCCACATTTGGTGGCTTCACAGAAGAATCCCATTTAAATATTAACTGTATAAAAACACGATTATTTGCTAGATTAGGAACAAAAGGGAGTTTTTGCTAGGCTGACCACGTCTTCTAACACATTGTCAATGACGCTCCGGCCGGACCCGGAAGCTCAGTTGCCAGCAATCACATGCCCCAAAATTAGAGCGCCGCATGCGTTCGGATTCGGAGAGCTATATGCGATACGGAGAATTGTCTTCACATTGTGGGCACTGTATGCATCTATATAAACACATTGTGACATATTAATGCCACAGCTAGAGTGGTAGGTTTCTTCACATTGTGGGCACTCTGTAAACACACTGTGTCGAATTAATGCTACAGAGCGGTAATTGTCTTCACATTGTGGGTACTGTATGGATCTATATGAACACACTGCATGTGACGAATTAATGCCACAGAGTGGAAGGTATATTTTCATTGTGGGCATTATGTGAACACACTATGGTAAGTGTCTTCACATTGTGGACACTATGTGGATTTATATGAACACACTGTGATGAATCAATGCCACAGAGTGGCATGTATCTTCACAACGTGGGCACTATGTGAACACACTGTGACGAATGAATTGGCACAGAGTGGCAAGTTTCTTAACTATTTGTTGACTATGTGAACAAAGTCTGTTTGTGATTATCACACAGTGAAGAAGCTAAATCATATGGTGTACACATTTTCACTGTGTGGCAACTATGTGTCATTAATATATGATACAAGCATCACACCGTGAAAAGAGCTTGCCCACAGTGCGGTCACACTGTGGTCATACTGTGGTCACACTGTGTTCATGCAGTTGACTATGTGTTGACGATATGAACACTCTGTGTTGACTATGTGTTCTTTTCGGCAGGGAGAAGCGCCGCAGTAACGTTCGCGCCGTAGAAGCAAGATGCAGTATTTTAGGTGGATTTTATTCTTGTATCTGAAAAGTGAAAATGGAAAAAAGGCAGTTATTGAAAGGGATTAATAGGTACATTTGATGCAAATGATTTAAAAGGGAATTGCCGAAGGAAAGATTTTATTAGGGGGTTTTATGAGAGGTAAAAAGGGAAGAGGCTCGTTTTTAGAAATAAAATAAAGGGAGCATTTATCAGAAAGAATAGGGGAAATTATAATATTGGAAAGGGGGCACGTGTTATAATATAAACGATACTTATATAAGGGAAGGGGCACTTCTTCCAAAGGAAAAAGGACAGTTGTCAAGGAAGAAGGGGTAGTCTGGGAGCCTGTCCCGAAATAGTCACCCATTTTACCCACAAAATTTGACCCCTTAAAGTTGCTTAGACCATCTAAGTCATTGACAAAAAGGTTATCAGCCTGAACATAGCCGCCGGGTTTAGCCCCCAGAGCCCCAAAAGAGACCCCAAAGTCGGGTCGATTTCACCCCATCTCCCCCATGCACGAAACTTTGTCAGTAGGAAGCAATATGACTGGACATTACAAAACACAAAAAAACTGACAAAAATTTCTGTCGGGATGGGGTTTCAGACGGCCCCTAAAAATTGGGGTAAATTTTTCTCCTTGAAGTCCAGGGACCAAATTTTGTCAGAAGGAGGAGCTATGGATGTACATTCCAAAAATATAAAAACTGACAAAATTGTCAATTGGGAAAGGTGTGTCAGACCCCCTGAAATGAAAACCCCAAAGTGCCCTTTGACAACGTTTTGCCCCCCCCCCAAAAAAAAAAAAATGCTCTGTATGTAAAGAAAAACCATTTTCCTACCATCTGACTATGATAACTCAAAAGTGTTTTATTCAGTTCAATTCAATCTTTCATAACATAATTTTGAGTATAATGATCTTCTTGTGGTGCAATTTTTGTGTTAATTTGTCTTTTGATTAATAAATTATTAAATTGTGAAAAATGTATTACAGTCCCGAGAAGTCTCCTCGTGTCCTCAGCATGACGTGAACATATATGAGCTTGTTTTCTACACGTTGTTGATAATACCATGTTTTATTAGGCCTACATTTTGTATTAACTGTGCATTAAAGAGGCGGGGTGTAATACCCATTTTTGGAAAACATGTTAGTAATGGACATGGATGAGAGATTTCGATATATAAAATGGGAAATATCGGGACATTCAAATAATATCTTTAGCATTTGAATTGCATTTTAAGGAGGAATTCCCACTGCTATCTTTTACATTAATTTTATCAATTTTATCAATAACTGATTGATATAGAAATTATTTCTTCCTTGAAAAGTTGGTGGTATATTTGGACAGGCCACCCCCTCCCCCCCCCCCCCCGTAAAGTGTGTGTGTTTTTTTGGGGGGAGGCTATATATACCCCCATCCCCCGTGATTTGCTCCAGTGTTTCCAGCACGCCAGACCTGAAATAAACTTCCAATTACATAAAAGAAGCACCCACATTAGAACAATTTAAGGGCATCTTGAAAATTTAACTTTTTCAAACTTAAATAATATGCTTATTGTAAACCATTTTTCTTTTTTTCCTCTCTCCCTCTCTCTTTCTTCTTTCATTAAAGCGCGTAGAGACATAGTGACTTGTGATATGCGCTATGCAAGAACTGCATGTTATCATTATTATTGTTATTCGTTAAAGAGGAAGTAAAAACGGCCTGTTGTTGAACTCTCTCGAGGAGGGACCAGTGTATTATATCATGCTGCTATGCCACTCTCATGGTACTCAAGATTTGGTCTAAGCAATGTCTTGAACATCATTCCTTTGACAATGATTGAAATATGATTAATATAAAATGTAGTCGTTTAAATAGATCCCATCGTAACGACATCCAACATTTTTCATGTACATTTCCAGCACCTTGTGCTTTTTGCATAATGGAGATGGGAGATGCCGAATATTATTATTATCATCATTATTATTACTTTGAACACTGCTTTAAGAATGAAATTTAAATATGGACATATTTGACACGCACTGTTAGAATATCTTTTCCACTGCTCCTGGTACTATAATCTACGAGTTCTTCATAGGGTTGGCCGCACAGTTATTTGAATTCCCACCCATTACGCTATCCTTTACAGGCCCCACAGTCATAACAGTGATCTTCCGCTCTCTCTCTCTCTCTCTTTTCTTTCTCTCTCACTGATTTTTTTCTTCCTCTCGTTTTCTTTATTTCCTCTTCATTTTTCTTTTTTTCTCTCTCTTATTTTTTCTTCTCGTTTCTTTCTCCACTATGAGGGGCACTTGTTCCACTCCCGCCAGATTCGTGTCCTTTGATATATTGTTTTTCCTTAGCTGAAAGCAGATTTGAGTTGGAAGAAAGAGTCAAATATTTGTTTACAAATGATAAAGTTTTTAACTAAGAATGATGATTCAGCGATGAAGACTTATCAAAAAGTCAATTGTATGTGAAGCCGATACCCTGCTGAACCCCTACATATCAAATATGTTTACTGGCGGAGGTCAACTTGATAAAGTGATAAAAGTATTGATAAAAATGTTTTTATTAAAGGGATTCGGTAACTTTGTGGAGGCTTGATTTAATAAATTATTGATTTTTTATATCTGTCTTGTATAATGATGTTCAGAAGGATAAATAAATAGCCAGGCATAGGAAGGTTTTCAAATATATAATGCTATTATTAAGATATCTATGATTGAATATTCCCATTTACGAAAGCGCATGGCCATACGCTTTAGTCTAACACTGAGTCTATGGGGGAAAATGAGTCTGGCATTTCCGGTCACTTGCATATGTTTACTTTTGTGAAGCACATGATGATTTTGAAGTGCTTTTTTCCCCCTGGGATTCATTTTTACACCATATTACATACGCTGATAGCATGTAAGGCCAGGCAGCTCAGATTTCATCAAGCCTCCACAAAGTTACCAAATCACTTTAATATGTATTATTCTTTGCATGCAGTCATTAATCACTAAACAAACAGATCCATATAAAAAATATTGCTCTCGTAATGTAGTAACTTTGGTTAATCATTAATTTCACTCTGAGAAACATTGTTCCTAAATGATAAACTAGTAGAAAGTTACTCCCAGAATATCTAGACACCGCTGCGCCAAGTAGTAGGTTTTGTATGTTTTTGATAATTACAGGACGTGCTAACGTTGTATGCAGAAGAACAAAGAACCTATAACTTAATTCTTTCTTGTAAGTATCCGTCTTCCGTCTACGTATAAGGCAAGTTTAGTTTTATTATGAAAAATTTCATTTCTTTCACATGAGTAGTAAATTGCATTGATTTTTATTCTTTAAATATATTGATTTTTTTTTTCTTGTTTCGATGAGGCATTCTAAGAAGCTTCATGAGTGTAATATTGTGATCTGACAACCGTAAATGTCTCATGAAATTTCTTCCTTCCTTTTTCTTTCTTGATTTAGACTTTGGGTTTCGAAGTGCGACAATGAAATATACAACGCCAGGTGAATTACTTCACCGCCCATTTCTTCACAAGAATGAAAAGAATTACTGTGAGTGTACTAGTAGCTAGTCTTCTGACTATTCAGAGTTATTTTTGTGCTTGGTCTGCTTTCGTCAAAGAGAAAAAAGCAGGTGAAGATATTTCATTCAAGTTTCGTTTTCAAAATTTCACCACGGACTGTTTGTTTCAACTAGAACACAAGAATACTATCTTCCATGATAACGGAACCTCTATTGAATCTGAGACCTACTCAAGGGGAACACATAATCGTTCCAGGGTGAGGCTCGAGATAACCCCCGCTGGAGGCATCATTGTCCATCTCAGGATTAGACAGGTCCAACGAAGAGATGCAGGACTATATGGGTGTTTCGTTCATTGCCCTCATAATCACTATCGCCAAGAATACATACTCGACGTCCTATACCCTGCTGGACCAGCCAGCTGCCTCTGGATAGACGACAGCACGAATGTACAGCACGTGCACTACATATATGGTCACTATATGCTTCAGTGCATTGCAGAAATAGGTAACCCAAAAGGAACCGTTCTATGTTTCACGCTTGAAGAAGGAGGCCCAGTGACACATCTTCCTCCTATAAGTTCTGTCTCAGAAGGTATTATCAGTACCTCCTTTTGGTTTAAAAAGGAAGTACCAGTTTGCTGTTGCTCTGTCAGTCACAAATACCAAACGTATTTAGAGATCTGCAGGGATTTTAGTTCAGAAGTGGCAGCTACCCCTCCGATTCCAACGAAAATTCCAACAAGGATTGGTCATGTCAGTTCAACTGGGAGTGCTTCGCCAACAATAACTGATACCGGTACATCCCGAACAATTGTTGAAAACTCAAAATCTGGTACGAAATCTGTTTCAGGAGATGTGTTTCGTTTCGAATGCTTGTTACTATTACTGAATATGATTTATTTTTTTCATGAGCATACATAAATTTAGCTACCCTTTAATTTAAGCTTGATCTGATCTTTAACTCGATAAACACAACAGTCATTACTGTGTAGTTAAGTTAGGCTCTTTGGTTATAAACACAAAATTGCTGCCTACAACAAAAAAACAAACACTAACAGAAAGCTGTAAACACAAACAAGTCGTAAATCGCGGTGTACTACCGTAAGGTAAGATTATCTTAGTCATGAGTGTTTTTTATCATGTTTATCGTATGTTACTCTATTTCACATTCTTACTGCCACTATGTAACCCGCTTTTAATTGCATTTGAAGGGGAGAGAGTAGAAATTGCATTCAGTTATTATGGTGTTTTCAATAACACATTTGAAATACAAACTGGGGGTAATCCTCCATTTTATCAACATGGACATGTTATAGAATCCAGACAGAATCCGTCCCAATATTCTCGATTCACGGTGGAAGAGGTTATCATTGAAAGTCTCGCTAGATTGCACATCACTATAAGAAATGTTTCACGGTATGATGCAGGTAATTACATTTGTATCGTAAAGAAGAAAGGTAAAAATATTGAAAACCTCACAAAACAAACACATCTATCTGTTGAATATCTGCCGGGCAAACCTCATTGCAACCTCTTGTCCCCAGAAGTGTTGCTGGAAGGCGACATGATATCGGTAGAATGCACAGCAAAGAGAGGTAGTGTAACCGGTTCTATAGTATGTATTCAAAACGGGACACAGGCATTGATTGAAGATGATAACTTAGGTAACCATACGTATCTGTACTGAGAATTTAAGGTTCGGAAAAATATACCTGTATCTTGTTGCACAAGGACAAATATGAGGGAAAGAAAAGATTTTGCTTGTTACAACTTTGCAATGAACAAAGGGAGAGACCATGATACGATATTAGTTCCTGTTACCACGATTCAACCACATGTTCAGCCCACTACTCGGACTGATAATCAGGAAGATCACAAAATTTATGATATTGTAATGGTTGTGTATACCCTCGTACTTGTTTCCATACTAATAGTAGGCCTATGGTTCTATTGGGCTAAATGTAAGTTACACTCAAAATCTAATGAAGGAGACAAAACAGAAATACTGGTGAAAGAAAGAAATGAAAAGTTTGGACTTGGATATAAAACTCTTTTACATTTGTAAAAGTCTTTTTCATTGCGGAAGAGTCAGGCAAAATGGGTATTTAGTTGAGTATGTTAAAAGAACAACATATAGTACTTTATACTTTCTTTCGTAAATACGTGTAAGAAAAAAGGCAAAGCAAGCAAAATGAATAAAAAAGAATATCGCGAATCTGTTAGGTAAAAAAGAAGAAATTACTAGGCTAAAAGCAGAAAATTATGCATCTCAAGAGACGAATAGAAGAAGATAAATGTTGGATAGAATATTAACAGATCTGCAACGAAATAAATAATGCATATAAATGACTGAAGAGGGAATACTCCTAAGAAGCAAAGTTATAATACCCAAAGATTGAAATTGATGTTGAAACAATTTGTAAACACAAATATATCACCCAAATCTTTTACCAATACAGGAATAATGATGTTCGAAGAAATAATCGCGTTCACCTGAAATTTCTATAACGAAATTATAATTATTTGTAACAGTGAGGAGCACTTTGCTAACAAAGATTTCCAAAGTCTAGACAATTTACACAGCTACAGCCCCTGATACCGACGGCCCTCCTGTGTACTCTTTGAGGGTTCACGAGGCAGACGACCTTTAAGTTTGCTAGGGGCTTGTCCAATATAGAAATAACTGTTATATACAATTTGCATTCTGATAAATGAAATGCAGCGTTAAAATCTGTACATTCTTTTTTTTTAGCTGTGTATATTGGTTCATTGCTTCTGTTAATATTGGCCCGTATTCTCCAAAGGTACCTAACTTTAAGCCCCTGCCTAAGAGTGTAGATTTAGGCCACTGAATTATGGAGAGCCAAACGTCACCCACTTGTAATCCTACAAAATCACCATAAAACTCCCTCTAGTTCTGGAAGTAAATGGAAATACAAAAACCTCACCATAGACTTGATTTCTTATGCTCATTTCAGGCCAGAAAATAATTTTGTTTCTTTATATTGTTACATATGGGACTTAGGGGCTGACGACGAAAGTCCTTCCATGAATCAGTTGCCACCACTATCCCGGGTTTCCCCTACTCCTATTCGAATAGTGCAGTGGGTTCTTAACGTGTATAGGTGGTGACTCTCCTACCACAGGACCTCCATTTAGCGTCCAAGCTGTAACCTAGCCTGGGTCTATGGAACAGGGAGGGGCACGTTAACAAGGCAGGCTTCAGTCATCTGCCTGGGCTGGACTCAAACCTACGGTCTTTGGTTTGGCAGGCAGATTGTTTACCGACTGAGCCAACTCGCCTCTAGGTATCGGCGATGAAGTGTCCATATATTTTTAAACCATTTGTTAACTTGTCTATTTGTAGTATATAGTGGGGAGTATTCTAATGGTTAGTGTTGATCCCGTTAACATGCATACCTTTGGAAACCGACCCTTCCTAGCATCAGCTCCTACCCTGTGATATTCTCTACCTTTGACAATTAGGAATATCATTATCTTCCCATGACGATATTAGGGAGTTTTCGTTCAGCAACTTACGCGCGATTCTAGGACGGAGATTAACAAATTGCACATGACAGGACACCCGTCTTAAAGTCTTTGTGGAACATTGAAGAACCAGAACAGTAGTTTCGTCCTAGATTCAGAGCGAACGATGCATTTGCAATTTATCGTGCGCTCTTGATCTAGCACGGTATTGCTAGATCATTGTTATTTTGGGGGTGACGTGATATCATATTAAAATGATACAACTGCCTTTCAAGTCGGGAACTTCATGCATTATATATCATGGTAATCTTTACAGTTTTGTTGTATAATCTAATGGAAGTTACATATAAAAGCATCAAGAACGAAAATACAGATATTACAATTAACGTTCTTGCATGTCATACCTTTCTCTAATTCAAAGATATACGACGCTATTCAATCATGTCGATGACGTGATTTGTGCTCTCAACGTTACCAATTGAAAGTCTCATGGTAGGTTTCGACTGTTTTCCTCACAGCAATAGTCCATGTCTCTTCATATCAGTTAAAGATTGACAAAATCTTGCTGCAATGTTACATATCGCACCAGATTACGACTTGTCGCTGTAATTGTTAGAAGTCATGCATTGTCTCGGGAGAAATTCTTTTTCGGCCGTTTTATTATGTATCGTGCTCCAACTGTTGTATGACAAATCGAGCAAAGCACTTTCATCATGCGTAATAGATACTCCCTATTTTTCATCTCATCCAAACAACGCCACTGTTCGAATAGGTGGGAAAGCTGATATTAGCTGCACGGTGTCAAGATTCAATCCTAAAACAGATTCACTGACGTGGCAAGTTTACCCAAATGAGGATTACACGGTTATATTGCCCTCATTTGATAATCACACATGTTCCAAAACTTCTACACTTTCGCTTTTCAATATTGGTAGGAAGTCGCAATCTATGCAATGTGTCTTTCACCGTTTGGATAAACAATTCAATTTGCAAACCTTTTCATCATATATTGCGACGATCACTGTATTATATTTCCCAGGAATCAACGAAATTACATGTGGGCCAAAAGACTTGAAGACTTTTCTTGAGGAAGATAGTATATCTTCTTGGTGCCAGGTCCCTGTTGGCAGTCCACCGGTTGATATTTCATGGCAAACCGGAGTTGAAAATGTATCTTCGTCGTACTATAGCCTCATTGACAACACAGCTTATTTCATTTTAAACCAAACCTTCATAGCACGTCGAAATTTTCATCTGAATTTTTTTCATTGCATTGTGAGTAGTCCTGAATTCTTTCCTCATCAAGAACTTTCATGTTCAATCGGACCTTTCATTGTTCTCCACGAACCAGTCGTGATTATTCAACCATCAGAAGCCAGACTGCTTTCGAAGGATTATGAAAATTCAGTCCAACTGGACTGTGATGTGGAAAGTTTTCCTAAAATTGACGGTCTTTATTGGTCTTGCCATCCTCCAGATTTCCTCGTAGGATGTAGTGACGCTAGGGGTAAGACGATCGTATTGTCCATTGCTAACCATGGTGTTGCTTACGAGAATAGGAAGAACCAGATTGTCATCGCCACATGCCTTGCCACCAACTCTGTAGGAACATCACTGGCAACGTCTAAGATAATGATTGAAGGTGTCTTGAATGGTTCTGGTGATGTCAGTACTATTGTAGATGATAGAAGTGCACACATACAAGCATCAAATGGGAGTTTCAAAGTTTGTAGGGAAGCCGCGCTCGACCTCATATATTTGCCGAATAGTAACATAAATCAAGAGGAAATATCTTTTCTTTGTCTTGTTCACAATATGGGCTCTACAACACCAGGGTCTATATCTCTTCATTGGTATATTAATGATATTTCTGTCCCAGAAAATGTTGGGTTTCTTATTCGAGAAGTTGGATCATTCGGATCTTCTTCTATGACAATAAATCTCCGTCATCAAACACTTAAAAGCGGTAACATTTCTTGTGCCATTGTGATTGGTAACCGCACTGTTTGTGAAAAATATTTATTCGGTTTCCAACCAGATTTTAATCATCAAACTCTTCGAACTAACAGTACTGAATTACATGGCATAATAACATCTATGCCCCTTACGAAATCCGTTCAAACTTCTTCTAGTGCTCAAAGTCTGACTCTAAAGAAAAATGAAGTTGAGAACGTGGAAGATGAGAACGAAAGTGCCAGCAGCATATTTCATACAGGAGAATCTCAACCTGTTTTGATTGCATTATTTGGTGTAATAACAATTGTGATTTTGGTATTTCTTGGTGCATTCTGTGCGTTTTTCATATACAGATATCTCCAAAAGAAAGATAAAAGTAACGATATCATTGCTCAAATACATGCATCTCTACAACACACTACATTAAACAGCCCTGGAAGTATAGAGGTTTTCGAAGATCCAAATTACGAAGAAGCTGTCGTAACACAAAACACCACAACGCCAAATAATAGCTTACATAAAGAACATTCTTCATATTGTTATACACAATCATCTGAAGTATTGGGATCATCTGTTTCTTCTGCATGTAGTAGCTATGAGGCTATGACTTCGAGTCAGTCTGTTGATACATATTCTAGTAGTTCTAAGAAGTCTATGGCATATGATCTGGATGAACATTTGCCTTCAGATGAAGAAACTGAAATTCAAGAAATGAGGAAAGTATCGTCACTTGAAAATGTTTATCATAACGAAAGTGTCATACAAATGCATGCACATCACGGAGTAGAATCTCCAAGCAGATTAAAAGCACATAGATCCGGAGAGATGTTGAATGAATCAAACTTCACCCCTCCTTCCTTACCTTGCTCATCACAGAAATTGAAAATCGTCTTCCCAACTAAAGTGTATTAAAAAGTATATTGATATTTCCCACCTAAGATGGATACAAACCAAAAAGGAAATATGGTGCGAAACTACCATGGCTTTAACAAAATGAAAAGTCATGTCAGAAAAAAAAAATCAAGGAAATATGTTTGTAGATAATTATAGTGTAAATAGGAAGGATTTCATGTAATACATTAAACTGCACTAGTATTCATTGAATCCAAATAATCATTCTGGTTTTTACCACATTTCTAAGACAAGTTCTTTTACAAACCACAGGAGAAGACCTTTAGACATCACAAAAGGTACCTTTTGTGATGTATACATTAAGTTGGAAAGCGTTCATGACGGAAAGTACACAAAACGTACAGGTACTAACAAAGCCTAAATGCAATAGCAATATATACAACAAAATGTTGCATAGACAAAAACAAAAATTTTGGAGGTTGTTTAGATTTTATACCATAATTTTCCTTCGCCCCCAGATACGTGTCTATCTCTACATATTATATAACGTTGAAGAGTCCATTTATTGGCGTAGTAATAGATGACGGAATAATGAGATTGTAATGCATTATTTGTACTTATTCTGGTATTGAAATGTTACATGGAATCCCCCCCCCCCCCCCCGTTTATCTTCGCGAATTCAAGTGTATGTACCCAAACGCAATCTTCTTTCATATTCAAAAAATCTGCTCTCTCAAATTTTCGAAAGTTTTCGAAAGTTTCAAAAATTCGGAGAATAAACTTCAAATCAGTATTGGAAAATAATGCATTTCAATCTCGTTATTCATCTATATCCATTATATATACATTCATTATTCAATAGAAATTTTATATGATGTATATTAATACAAGTGTCATCATTTGAAGTAGATCATCATTACAACATCTTGAAAAAGCTTGAGTATAATGTCTTCACATTTGTACTTCTTATGATGCATCATTTAAAAAATTACAAACTCATAACCAACAAGAAATGTACGAAGACATATCTGTTCGTATTCTGTATTGTTGCTGTTTGTTAGTAACTCACGTTATGTCATTTTTATCATACCATGGATACTGTAAATTATTTTCTGTCTTGGGCTTTATTGTCTTATCAGAAGTTCACTATGTTATAAATTATCATTGTATTGTTACATATAATCCCTCTATCGAATTAGCTTGTAACCTATTGTGTACATATATTGCAATAAATATTAATATATTGCAATAAATATTAATATATTTTGGATTTAATATAGTACATGTTAATATATAAAATGTGTTTAAGGTTATGCAACAATATATAAAGGGTTTCAGTCCAAAAATACTTTATTCGATGTCGATTTATTCTATGATTTTCTTTTGATTTCACCATAGGGTTAGGGTTAGGGATAGGGTTAGGGTTAACCCTAACCCTATCCCTCTCAGTAAGGTTTTTCTCTATCTCTGTATTAACAAGTGTTTGGCGAATTGCCCTTCATCGTCAAAAGCAAAAGTGACTTTAGTTGGTATTTTGAGATTGTTTTACAACTGTAACTTACTTGGACTTTATCCGTCTCGTCATTCATATTTTGCTGTAATAGAACACCTTAATATTGTAAGTTTACACAACAACATGATCTCAAATACTTTTGAAAAATCAACTCAAGGACTATTTAAATGCCCTATCGTATGTTCCGTAGAAATCATGTTCGGATTACATAATACGTCACTGTCTTCGAAAGTCTTTACAGACGTGTTCTACATTCACCTTTGGTGATGTATGTATATTTTTTAATTTGTCTAATTGTATATACATGTATAATATCGTTCCGTTTCTGTAGTGATTTTTTTTTTTCAATTTCAATTTCATCAAGATCTTTTCCTCAAGGCCTTTCCTCAAGATCTTTTGTCAGGGTTCACGAGACCAACATGTCTCATAGGCTGTCGATCCGGTGACTGCCAGTCTAATAGGATAAACCCCTCAACAAAATAGATTTAGTACCCTTTGGAATGATTTGGATATAGCGCCTAATGGAAAAAGATCCTTTACTTTGGGAGTAATAATTTTTTTTTCTCCCGCAAATTTTCTCTAAATTTGTAGTCCGTTCGATTCCGACAAGTATTTTAGCTTTCAAAAGAGCTCTGTCCGAAACCAGTATTGCAGCTTTTGAAATGCATAACATCCTTGCTTGTACTTGTAAATAGAATGATAGTCATCATTATCATCATAGAAATAAGTTAGCATCATTGAATCATGAGAGACCATATGTGAATCAACATTCAAATTACATTCATTTTTGTATGATGAAAAAGCAGATCGAATCAATCTGATAGATATATTTCTAGATCAGGGGCCCGTTGCACAAAACTTGCGTTTGATAGCAACTCCTAAAAATCAAACGCAAGTCCTAAATGCGCACTTCTGATTGGCTGAAAATGAAGTTGCGTTTGATTTTCCTGAGTTGCGTTCAAACGCAAGTTTTGTACAACGGGCCCCTGCTCTTCTATATTTACATTACAATGTATATGAACCGACAAACTCAGAATTTCCCCTGTGATATTCTATTGAACCTGACATGCCTGAGGCTGGGATATAGGAAAATTCTCACTTTGGAGGTGAGGACATGTATATGTTATAGAACATGACTAATTGCATGAAACTTTTGTTATATAAAAATATATTCATTGAAATCTCATTCCTTGTGTCTGTGATTGTAATACGGTGTTATTCTCTACGTTTAATAAAGTCACTTGCTTGTAAATATGTCTGTGGATGTTCTTAATCATCCAGGTAGTAGATAAATAACTTGCTTGTAAATAACATTTCTGTTCATTGACATTTCTCTGAGTTTGATGTGGATATATGAAAAAAAACAGGAAAAATAGGCTATAAGTGTGTGAGTGAATTTATTTTTCGGCTTGAAGAATGAGAAATGTATAACAAAAATAACCTTGGAAGGTCATGGCGCTTACAAAACCATTGATCTTTAGTGAAACATAATACAAAAATTCGAAAATATATAATTATCTAAATCACATTCAGATTCAGATTCAGATTTACTGACCATTAGATTACTTGGGCAGAATTAGCTTTTAACAGACACCTTGACGATATCGGGACAAGGTATTTCTCTAATACAAAATGGATTATTGTTATTATTAATTTCATTATCATTATTGTTCTATTATTATTATTATCGTTATTACTATGATGATGATGATAATAATAATAATAATAATAATAATAATAATAATAATAATGATGATGATTGTTGTTATCACTATTATTATTACTATTTATCATATAAATGTGACACATAAATCACAACAGGTTAACGGCTGCACCTCGTGATGATAAATGGGTGATGCATTGTGAAAACCTGCATTCGATTTTCGTCCGGAAAAATTTAAAGTGTACCAATCAACAAAAAGTGTTTTGCCCTGTATGTTAGGGGTTTCAAAAGTTATTTCCATAAGAGATATTTCAAGTTTAAAGGGAATATTCAGTTCTGGGAAAGGTGAAAAATAATATGTGAGCTTTCTCATTCCTTTTATGTCAGTTAGGAAGAACAACGTAGTAGAAACATCTCCTGAAAAGGATTGCTCTTCAAATGCTCTTATATTTGAAATATGACTAGAAATAGCTGAAATGCTTGGGCCGAACATTCATGCCACTTGTGTGTGTTGTCCCATATACCCATTTCTGTGTTCAGTACATGTGGTTTTCAGCTGAGTAGGTTCAATTTCTTATCTATTTTGATGATTCCAAAACAACACATTATGAAACAATTCTTATGTAGACATGGTCAACCTTTCCGAATTCCTTGGAGACAGATTCTTTCACAATATAATTGCATGACCAGAACTCTACTTTATCTTTCATAAACTCTAAATAAACATTACAGCGACTTGTGAGAAGACTAGTCGACGCACGCACAAGTGGGGTTTATTTTTTCCATTATTGTTCTCATACTCCTTAACGGTTAACCCATAGAAGGTCAGGTGAAGCGTTTCGAGGTTAATTATATATATATATATATATATATATAACATGGAAAGTATAGCTATTTGGACTCTGGTTTCAGTAACCAAGGTTTAGTGTTCAATTACAATGCCGGGTAACTTGTGAACCCGAGAAACTTTTTCTTCTTGCGATCTAGATTGACAAAATCCCTCCTGAAAGCAAACATGAAAATTTGCACGTCTAGCAAATTTGGCACGTTGCGCTGAACTGAATATCAGTTTATAATAAATGACAACTGTCATTTATTATGTTTATTTGTGCTGTGAATGTCAATGTAAGCAATGTCAGAGACAAGTAGAAAAAATGCGAGGTATCTTATTCCTTAGCATTTCAATATCCTATAACTTTTCATCATTTGACGTAGATCCCTGGGATGGGGATTCAGGGTTAGGACCTCTACCCCCCCCCCCCCCGACACAGAGTTTCCACGCTAGGAATTTATTAACGGACCGACTAGACTATCTTTTACTTATAACAACCAAACTAGGCGTAAATAGTCGATTGTGACTGAAAGCCAAAATATATCCACAAACAACAAAAACCTCCACGCACAAGCACACACACACACACACGTACACACGAACACAAACAGACCCAGCCACACCCGCATACATACACATACACAATTACAGATGATTTAAAGGAGAATGAAACCCTGGGGAAAGATCAATTTTAATGAAAAGAGAGGATAGAGAGAAGCAATTTTTTAAAGGTTCCATCACAATCGGTTATGAAATGAAAAAGTTATGAAAATTTGAAATATCTTAATTTACTTTCTATGCGATCCTCAAATTGGCAATGTTGCTTCAAAGTGACAGGTTAAGTAGTAGAACTCTCCATATGTTTTGTACACAAAATTTCATATTTTCCCCATTATCTCTCAAGGTGCAGCTTGTCTCCTTCTTAGCTCAAGATATAGCATGGGAAAATGTATTTGACACAACATATGTTGAGTTCACAAAAAGACAAGCAGCATCTTTAGAGATTATGGGGAAAATATGAAATTTTGTGTACAAAACATATTAAGAGTTGTACTACTAATTTTGAAGCAACATTGCCAATTTGAGGACTGCGATAGAAAGTAAATTGAGACTTCTTAAACTTTCGTAACTTTCTCATTTCATAACCGATTTTGATGGAACTTTTTTGAATTGCTTCTTTCTATCCTCTCTTTTCATTAAAATTGAATTTTCCCCAGGGTTGTCTTGAACTGTGTTAGTTTTACTTTTATTTTTTATCTTACATATCATCATCATTAATTTTATCATACTATTACTATCGTCATCATTATATTCAGTTTTGTTATCATTATTATTGTTATCATCATTATTTCTTATCAGCATTTCCAAATATTTTCAAATCGCTAAATTCCTCCAAAAGTGAATGTTCATTCCCGAAGATATAATTAGCTTAATAAGCTAATTATCTCCTCATGATATAGAATATACCAGTGTACCAACCACCTGAAAAAATAATTTGTATACCGCTAGAAGGTATAAAATTAACCTCAAAGGACTTTTTCTGAAATTCTATAGGTCAACAGTTCAGGAGTATGAAGGAAATAAAGGATAACATTAAAATGCTCGCGCGGAACCGAACTCCCTTATCTTGGCGAGCGCGTACGCGTGCGTCAAGTAGTCTACTCATGAGTCGGTTTTACGCTTGTAGAGAGTGTAATTAAAATTGCAATATCTCTTTATAGAATTAATATTTGAAGCCAATATTTTTAATATAGTATAACGACATGAACCCTCTAACATACAGAGCAAAATATTTTTTGGTGATTGGTACCCTTTAATGACAATATTCATAAAAGGAGAAATTAATGGAAAAACACACGAAATAATGAGAAAATATTGACATACTTCCTAAAAATTTGTTTGATTGCTTCACAATAAAGTCTGTTCTGAGCTATGGACGACAAGACGAGTGAATTGAAGTGGTGTGAATGAACGTGTACAATAAGATACACAAAATATGAGTGTTGTATTGTTGATTTGGAATTTTTAGGATCTATGAAAAGGGATAATATGCCACCTGTGATTTTCGAAAGGTTTGTGTATTGCACAATTGATCTCAAGGATAACCAAATATTCATTATCACTGTCATATCAATTACAATCTAAGTAGCAAATGTCATGTGGTCGCGTTATCTACAATCCTGCATAGTACATGGCAACTTGATCCTCTTTGCGGAAAGAAATGTAAATATTTCATATCAAATAAATTTTATTCCTCAAATATAGAGAACTCCCTAGACAGTAAACATGATTTGTCCATGGCGTCTATATACTATCCCATAAAGTTCGTGGTAGATTGAACCTCTTAATGAAAATGCATGTAAATACTTTATATTTATTTATTTATTTATTGCGCAGGAGGATCAATAACAATTTAAATATCATATATCATATGACCATGATAAATCCGTATTATCTACTATCCTGGGAAGCACATGGCACCTTGAACCCCTTCATGAAGTTAATCATCAACAATTCGTATCGATAATTGCATACTCATGCACACTCATAACAGAACAGCCGTCAAGGTTCAGTGTAAAATGACACACTGAACTTGGTAAGTAAAATCACCCAACAACCCCCCCCCCCCCTCCCACCACCAAAAAAAAAGGGAAAAAATAATAATAAATGAATAGATAAAAAGTAAAAAATGAAGGGAACTGGGGTACATTATTCCGCCCTTCCAATCCATTGCTCAGGTTATGCAAATAATTGTCCCCCATTTCAGGTTGGATGATGTAATCATACAAGTCCTCTACCTTTTTAATAGGGGGGGGGGGAGGGGGGAGGCATACTTTGAATATATTCACAATATATTCAGAATGTAACAAAACACGGACTTGATATAATTTACATTTGCTACTTATCCCTCAACATGTTCAAGTCGACACTCTCATTTCACCGTGAAAGATATCAATAAAATATAAACATTAAAACTTCTTGTCGATTAAAAAAAATATAAAAGATCTTCTGGGCCACTAAAATCGGATTACTATCATGGGACATCTATTCCACAGAACAGTTACCCCAAAGACAATTACCTAAATTTTCCGAGGGGAGATTGGGATTTTTAAGGGGTCGTTGGTCCGGGAGGGGGAGGGTATTTGTCCTAGGAATACTAGTCGTGAATGATAGTCCAGAGGCTAGTCATCTGGATATGCGTCTTGGCATCTGTGATAGTACAAGTATTTGTTTATCTATTTATTTATGGTTTATTCATTTTTAGTTTAATTACTCTTCGTGACTGGCAGCCAGTGGCTGAACTGTTTTCATTTACAAGTCCAGTTAAAACCAACAAAAGTGCAATCGTAAAAATATTGCAAGTTGTAATAATACAAAAATAAGGCAGTCACAAAAAATAGAAATCAAGAACATACAGAAGACAAATGGCAGTAGGAAAGGCTTATAAAAACAAAACAAAAACCTACAAAGCATATAAAAATAGAAAGACATACATCATAAGGCAATCATCTTACTGTGGTACTATATCGGTCATATAGAAAAAAATGATATCATCAAGCTGTTTTGGGGGAGATCAAGAAAAATTATGGCTTTTACGTTTTAGTCCAAGATTATCTATAAATATATGCAACGGGAAAGCAGAAAACGTTCATAAAATTAGTGAATCATACTCAACTTAATGCAGAATCAATGAAATAGCTAAAATAGGTCAGTTCCCAGATGCATTGAATTCAATCTGAAGTGAATGGTTTTAAGTATTATTATAGTCACTGTTACGAGCCACTGCATTCAAATAGTAATGTATCTTTCGTATTCATTAGATGTCCCAATGTTGTTGTTGTTTTTTTTTTGCTTCTTATATAAAGATGGTGGTTATGAGATCAGGAAGTGAGGATTCTTCGTAGGAATAGGAAGAGTCTTAGATGCATAATAAATTTTGATAGTGGTTGTTCATTACTAGAAATACAAGAATAGCTGTCTTTCCTTTTTACAATATCACTAGGGTCCAGGCTCCGGAGGACCTCCCCCCCCCCCCCCCCCCCCCGCAAAAAAATAAATAACGAAAAAGGAGAGTATTATATTCTATAATTTTTTTTAAATGAAGAAAGAATAAATACTAAATTGAATTAAAACGAAAGAGAAAACAAAACAAATGGGCGTGATAATGTGGGTTGGCCCATTCAAGACCTGTTTACGGCCTTATGACCGTCACCGTTACATTTGTAGACAAAATTATAAATCTTAAAATGGTTTTCCAAAGTTGAAAAAGTATAAAGCTATCCCGATAGCATTTTAATGAATCCTTTCATTGTCGATTTATTCGCTCTTCGAACATTTCATTATCATTATGTGGCTATATGTGGTTAATTGCAAGATAAACCAATCCTCCTATAAAGGGTTAGTTAGATTTCCAAAGGTGGAAAATTATTTCTATTTATTTTTCCATGGTTTAGTCCATTCGTGAGCAGCCTGTGGCTGTAACTGGTCTCTATCTCATCTGTTCAACGTACATATAAATACATTTAAGATTATTATCAAAAAGAGTAATAATATAAAGCAAGGCACTCAATTAAATAATCAAGATACATCAAAAGACAATTCGCAATTTAAAAAGAAAAATAACCTTAAGTTTATGGAGAGATATGATGTTGCTGTGTTGTGATCAATCATATCAATGTCAGTTCAGTATACTGCAGTGTTTAGGTATGATATATTACATTTCTAAACATCATTTATCCAAAATCTTGTATTTGATTTTCCGCCATTAAAAATAAGACCTTCGACCACACTGTCTTACCCAGCCCTTCTTGGAAACAAACATGACAAGCTGCACGTCGACCAAATTTTGCAAGTTTGGCTGAACTTATATTGATACATAACATTCAATGACAAGTGATATTGGTCATAATTTTAATTCATATGTTTCTTTTTTATCTTAATTTGATAATTTGCATTCATCATACTGGTTATTCAACATTATCATCATTACTATTCCTGTTTTTGCAATTAATTCTACTTTCGTTATGAACATTGAATTAATGCAGGAAGAGTGTGTTTTAGAGAAAAAATGTGTAAAATTTGTTACTGTTTTGAATTCGTTAATCCAGTTTATCCGAAAGAATCGTCCCATATTCACCTATAATAGCCCGAAATACAAAAATTCTGATTTAGATACTAAATTCATTATACTGATTGTAATTGATCATCATAGTAATATCTATCCATACGATATGGATACGGCTGTTAGTATACATAAATTTCTAGTAGTTTGACGGGCGTGCGAAAGGGACTAATCTACGTCCTCATACTTTTCATATTCCTCTGGCGATTTTGTAAGATCCTCACCATAAAATCTAAGTCACAAATTTTTGTGTTTTTAAAATTACATTGTAACACTTCACATTACGAGATACCTGAATTTATTTGGAAAGATTAGAATTAAATATGTGTGTTATGAAGAACGTGAGGATCTACGAAAAGGGATATTTAGCAAAGCAATTTGTGTTTTTTGATAGGTTTGTATATCCTTTATATTTCGCAATGAAATTTACGGTAATTCACCAAATATGTCTTATCACTGGCCTGAATCCAAATATACGTAAAAACCTCAATACATAACATGATAATGGTCGTGTTATCTATGATAATGCAAAGCACATATCTTTAGGGATTCGGCGACGGGCAATGAAATTACGCCCCCCCCCCCCCCTCCCTGCACAAACTTATTTATGTAACTGTAGTAAAGAGGGAGCCTTGCAATCGAGCGATAGTCTTTCAAATTTTGAACATTGAGAAACAGATTTGTATTCCTTCTTCCTCAAAATAAAGAAAAGCAAATTAACGAAAACCCAGTAGAAGTTTTGTCAAGGAATTTTCTTTCAAACGTTTAACTTTTGAACAAATTTCATACGCTTTATTCTACCGGGGGGGGGGGGGCAATATTTAACAAGAGGCTAATGAAACGTATATAATATGAAGCAAGGCGACGATAATTTTTTTTTATTTTTTTTTTTATTTTTGACTCTTTACAAACGGTACTTATAAATTCTTTAATTGTAACGTGCAATTACGAGACCCTGAATTAACAAAATTATGAGAGGGATCAAATGGACCCAACTCTATTTCTAATACATTTAACCCTACGGACATGACGGAGGGGGATAGGACGCATACAATCCCTCATATCATACTTTTCTGTCTTTTCACCCCTTTCTCTTTCTCTCTTTTGTGTTTTTACTTCCCCTTCAAGTGCCGACCGGGGCACTTGCCCCCCACCCTGCCCCCCCCCCGAAGATTCGCCACTGTGCAAAGCACACGGCAATTTGGACCTCTTCATGAAATGAAATGTAAATACTTCATATTTATTGAATATGAAGATCAAGAACAATTTATCCATAAATATGACCACGATAAATCCGTGCTATTTACGATCCTGCTATGGGACTTTGAACATCATTAAAAGCACACTCATGCAATATTATAGCAGGTCAAGGTTCAATGTAAAATGACGCTTTAAACTTGGGTAAGTAAAAACAACCCAAACAAACATCCCACTCCGTTGCACAGGTTATGCACATAACAATTATCCCCCAATTCAAGTTGGATGATGTAATCATCGACAGGCCTCAAGTCCTCTACATTTTTCAGTACGAGAAAATGACATTACTAAAAAATATATTCATAATATAGCCAAGATATAATAAAACAAATTATTGATAGGATTTAGTTTACTACTTTAGTCGACACTCTCGCTTTTTTGTGATTTCCTTTCATTTCACCTTCAGAGAAGTCAGTAAAATATTACAAGAAAAACGTCTTATCGACTGAAAAAAATATTATCGCCACGACCACTAAATCGGATTACTATCCCGTGAATCTATTCCCTAGGACAATTAACCCGAATTATGGTTGTCCGAGTGGTGATTTGGATTTTTAAAGGGGTTGATAGTCCAGGAGGGGGTAAATGTCTTCGCGTCTTGGAACCTGTAATAGTACAATAAATACACCGGTAGCCTTTTAAAGATGTTATTGATGAGAACAAGAAATGAGGGTTCTTCACTGGAATTTGAAAGATTTTTAGATGAATAGTTTTAGAGGTGTACGTCATCCATAAAGATTCACTTGCTTGCGTATTGCTTTCAGTAATATTTCCTGCCTTGACGCGGTGAGATTTCTTAAAAGGATTTTACTAATTATATCAATAAATTGTCATAGTGTCATTCATAATTGTAGATACTAGAATGATTGTCTTTCTATTTTACAAAATGAAAAAGGGCCCAATCTACAGAGGACACTAGTAAGTAAAAACCCCTCCCCCAAACAAAAAAAGGAAAATAAATAAATAAATAAAAGAAAAGAATGAAGAAGAATTATGTTAAAACGAAACAAGTGGGCACGTGGATATGTAATGGGGTGCAAAAAGAAATTAAAAATACCACCCTCTCATTGAAGACACGTTTACATCGCTTAATGGCATTACCGTCTGAGGCAAAATTGTAAACCTGAAAAGCGTTTTTAAATTTCGAACCTTTCATTATCAATATGTGCTTACCAATTGTAAATAAATGCACCCTCCTAGGGCTCGCGTTAATTACCAAATTAATTTTCCAACGGTGAAAAATGATTTTAAGTTATTCAATCATGATTTAATACAATTCTTAATAAGCAGCCAGTGGCTGAATTGTTCACAGTTTAAATATCCATTAAAAATCCATAAAAATTCAATATAATTATTGTTAGCGGTAATAGTACAAAACTAGGCAGTATAGTTAATAATCCAGATAAATACAGAAAACAATTGGCAGTTTAACAAAAATAGAAAGGAAGAAAAAGAAACAGGTCCATGCATAAAAATCATCTAAATGTGTTGTGATCAGTCATATCAATATCACTTCAGTGTACTGAAGGGTTCAGGTATGATATATCACATCTGAAAACACCATCTATCCAAGAGAAATCACTTAACCTGTCAAAACTGTATATAATGAGAGCACTTGAAGCAAAGAAATTGACTAATCAAGGAAATAGAAAGCAAGTGACGAGACCATTTAAATGGTGAGAGATGGCCTTATATTATGATTATGATAAATTATTTCCGTTTCCAATAACGCTATTTTGAACGGGTCATTGTACATTTTGAAATTCTTTATTAACCCTTTGGCTACTTATTTCTTTTATTCCCATAGGCAAAGGGTTAAGTATGTTTTCCTATTCCTTGCAAAAAGGTCATCCCAAATTGGAAAACTAGTGCCTTCGTAATAGCTATTAACAGATTATGACACTAACAGAGGAAAATGTCTTTGCAACATGACAAAATAATTCCCTTTTTCACTTTGTACTCATACATTTGAACATAATTATGAATTTACATGAAGCGCAGGCAAATGCCCTTTCTTCACTCTTGTTCCTGATACATTGTCCCTTTTCATTTAATGAGAACAGTGTGTTCGCTAAAATTGAAGAAGTGTATAGAATAAATGTGAGTCATTATTTAAATGTAGAAATAGCATAGGCGCTCGATTTCCAGGGGCTCTTCTGTCAGCACACAGACATATATTGAATTACTTTTACCGCCTCCCCCCCCCCCCCCCAACCTCCTCACCAATTTGTATACTGGTTAATTTTCCTTCCATACCAGAAAGAACGTAGTGTCCAAAGATGTAATGAGAGTGTGGCAATGTGTGCCTATTGTCAACACAGTGAAGTGTGGTCACGCTCGGAATCAGTGCTTTCAAATTCTGTGGTTCTCTCGGTGGTCACAGAGTGCCGCGGTGTAAACACGGTCTTTGTTGTTGTTGTTGTTTTTGTGTGTGGGCGCGTGCGTGTGTGTGTGTGTGCGTCTGTGTGTGTTTTATTCATTTTTTCGTCACCATGGTCACTACTGCGTACAATTTCAAATTCTTCTTCACTCATATGATACTGTGTTCTTTCTGGCAAGTCTACATTATTTGTATCCGCATTTTAAAAACACAGGAATTAGAAGAGAGGGCAGGTGAGAGAAAGAGAGACTCAACAAAATATATTAGAAGATATCTCTCCATTGTCTGGGTCCGTTTTCATGCATTATCCACTGCTATGAACATGGATATTTTTCAAAGAATTTATTGGCACGACGTTCAATATTTTTTTCGATGAGAATATTGGAAGGCGTAACTCGTTTTCCCTTTTCGCTAAATCCCGGTAGATGGCGGCAAGCTGACTCAAGTTACGATAGTTAGATATGAAAACATTTTACCAGGTATGTTTACTGTACAAAATGAAACCAAATTCATGAGTGCGTTATTCATTGGACTCGACTGCAATGGTGGTAGAAATGTTTATGCTATCTAATAATAACAATACTCCGCCCTCATGATGGCGCTGTTATGCATACAGTGTGTACCCCCCCCCCCCCCCCCAAAAAAAAAAAAAAAAAGTTAACAGTTTGAAAAAATTGTCCCCAAATAAATATTTCAAAGTATTTGTCGGAAATTTTCATACCTGTCGATAGCTTCGGGTCTCTTCTATCAAATGGCACCAACAAATCTGGAAATAGTTTAAGCTCGAGTTAGCAAAAGTTAGCAAAAGTTGACCTTAATTGGCGCTTAGAAACATTGTATTAAGCGCAATATAAATGTTATGTATTATTATTATTATTATTATTTTCTGTCGGTATTAACAAATTTGAGAACCGTTAAAAGTTGACAGTTGGAAAAAGTCTCCCTAAATGTACATTTCAAAATATTTTCATGAAATTGTCATACCTATATGGATAGCTTAGGGTCTCTCCAATCAAATGGCCCTAAAACATCCAACGATATTTTACGCTTGAGTGAGCAAAAGCCATTGTTGTGACATGGTGCAAAATCCATGGTTGAAAAAATTTGTATTGGTTCTGGCTGGTATCAGCAAAGTTGAGAATCTTGAAAAGGCTTAGAAACTTTCATATCCTGATCATTAAAAGGCAATTTATGAAAGAATAGGCTTCGTTTTCTGTATGTCCTGCCCCATAAAAACTTTATGGTTGACGGAGAAAGCCAGCTTGAAATAAAAACTTGCCAAAACTAATATTTCAAAACACTGAACAAAGTTGTTAATTAACAATTAGAGCTCAACAATATTCATGAGATACATAAGTAAATACAGAGATGAAAACCCGTTCTTTCATCAGTTGTCTATTATTAATCAAAATATGAAAATTTTAAAGCCTTTTCATAACTCTCAACTTTGCTAATACCAGCCAGAACAAATACCACTTCTTGTCAAGTCTTGATTTTGCACCTTTTCACAAAAGCGGCCATTGTTCTCTCGAGCGTAAAATAGCGCCAAATCTTTAGGTGTCATTTTATAGGAGAGACCCTAAGCTATCCACGGATATGAAATTTTTCTTCAAGTATTTTGAAATATTTATTTGGGGAGGCTTTTTCTGACTGTTAACTTTTTTCTTTGGCACACTGTAGAGTGAAAGATTAGGATGTGCACAGCAATCCTTCAAGTTTAAACTTTTTTTACAAAGTCGTGGCACTGATCGTAATAATGTGTCGAGATTGCACTCGCAGAAAACACAATCGTGATCGAGATGGATGTAAAACTTGTGGAGAAAACGGACTAATTTTAGGACGTTCTAATCCCTTTTTAAATAGTATTTTAAAGATATGTTTTTATTGCAATAAGAGTTAAGTGTAATACTTCTGTGAAAATAACTGATGGGTTAATTTTGGGGTGCAAATTGTGGGAGGGGGCTGGGGAGTATATTTATACAAGTCACCCAACCCCTCCCCGTGTAGTTAAATTGCGATGCCAGAATCACAGTTTTTAAATCCTGTTTCACGGTGCTCTGTTTTAAGCTCTTTTCTCCACCCACATAGTGCTCTATTTATTCAGTTCGTATTCACGAGTTTCGGGGTCATGTATGTATGTAGATATTTATCAAATGAACTTCATGACATATTTTATTTTATTCCAATATAACATCAATAATCAAAATAACAACAATTTAACAAACAATTTTAACATATCGCTTTTCTGCTCATTTCGCTGATATGCAGATTCAATCTTAAGTGTTCGTCTGTGCCTCCCATGTATTTGCTCGATGAAACTCTCTGAAGTCTCTAGTAACTATAACAAGAACTTATATTTCTCAGCATTTAATTTCTCAGCATTTAATTTTAGTTTGTTCCTATTTGAATATTCACAAACTGAGGAGGGAAATCTGTTTCGAAGTTAAAGAATCATTGTTAAGATTCTGTTATGTGCTTCATTACCAGACGACATGATTGACTAAGATATATGTCTCATTACAGTCAGATAAGATACACGCAATCTGCAGTACAGTCCTCTCTGCATGCACGGGACGTTAAAAGTTGCTTAGATAAATTTTTCATTTGTTTGTTTACCGATATGCTGAGACATTTAACGGCAAGCGTTCCATCATTTTTATGATATTACATCTTATTCATTAAGATGGATAGAATTTTGTAAGAATAGAGACTAAGCGATATTGATCAATATCACAAATACAGATTTCTAACGTCAAATATGATCGAAAAACGAGTTGTGGCTAATGCGGATTGCTATTTTATGTACCAGGCACTGGTAACTAGAAATGTTAAAGCTCGTAAACTATTGCTTTTATCTTAATTTTGACACGCCTTTAGTAACTTCTCCTATTAGAAAGCAGAAGAATAAGTTTGGTTGCAGTTGTCCAGGAAAGGGAGGAAATCAAACAAGAAGTAAAACTTTCATGAAATACATTATGCCCTTTTCGTTTGAAAGCGATTCATGAAGTTCTAATGCTAGTGATTCTGATATTTCAATATTTTTTATATATAAATTTAACACTGAACTAATGCTCTGTATACTACATCAAAAGTGCCTTCTGCGAACCATTACATCGACAAATTTCCTAGGATGACTAGAAAACTAGGATGATTGAATTGATTGGATATGACTTGATTTGATTATATATTATATTACATATAATCATATACTATGTTAGTATACAATAACAATATTTAAAAAATCTTCCGACATATCATATGATCATACAGAAAACGGGCCGTCCTTAAGTAAATCCAGAATAAACGACCTCACGATAAATAGACAGTTCCTAAAATATAAATATGACAATTTCAATGTAACTCGCAAAGAAACATAATACTGAAACAAGGAAGCGACAAATTTACTGTGCAGAGAAGTACAAGCAAAGTTAAGTAGAATATTTTTGTCACATATGCATATGTAATTTCATCTTTTTCGAAACATATAGAATAAAATATTCATGGTGATTGGTCCCTTGTGCAGTGACTAGAGTCTAGGGGCCCGTTACACAAAACTTGCGTTTAATCGCAACTCCTAAAAATCAAACGCAAGTCCTTAATGCGCACTTCTGATTGGCTGAAAATAAAGTTGCGTTTGATTTTCCTGAGTTGCGTTCAAACGCAAGTTTTGTGCAACGGGCCCTAGATCTTCTAGCGTGTGAGAGAGACTCACTTTAATATATTTAACGGTTATTTAATAACTTAACGGAGGCTGATAATGACGTGATAGAACAAACTAACCAATTTCTTGTAAACAAGCTGAAAAGGTAAACAAGCTCAAAAGATAAACACTCGGATCGACTTTATTACAAAGAGAAAAACACCTTTCAACAATGACAATCCGCTTAATCATTTCTTTAAAAAATCTCTCGCATCACTCGTAGCCAGTTTATAATCATTTTATCAAAATTATTTTAAGAACGTTTATTATAGCAATTGAGTCATAAAAGACGATGATATACCAATCAAGAGAGGCTCTGATGAAATCGAAAAAAAATAGAGGCAGCGAGCTGACTCTATCATTATTATATTAAATCCACATATAAAATATTAAATAATATTAAATTATTACTATATTAAATCCACAAGAAACTGAGCTTTGGCTTATCATTGTGCACATTCACTCGTTAAGCGTCACGTTTCATACGTGAAGGTCTACATAGTTTGAAACGGATAAGATTAAACTTAACAATTTTTTAGATTTTTCTGTAGCATTGCATTTACTTATGATGTTTACGTTAGTTTGTATAAAGGCAATGTTTACAGAACAAATACTAAGGTTTATGAATATTATGTTGACATATAATTATTTTCCCTCCCAGTATAAATTCCAACTTTAAACTATTTGGAGATCTTGGCAAATGTCAATATATATATATATATATATATATATATATAATTATATTAATCGTTTAAAAGGTATAAATCACTAAATAATTCTAGGCCAGCACAAACAGTACTTTATGCTTCATTACAGTCTGCTGCAGTTCGTCACTAATTTACAGTGGGCTTTAGATGCATTTTGTAAATCTTCATGCTGTTAGTAAGAGGAGTTGAAAACATTTGATTTTCTAACTATGATTTGCACTGATGTAGAATGGTTTCACTGATCATTAGGAGAAAACGCTGTATGAATTATGTGTTTTGATGTCTAAGCTTGCTTGGTAACTTAATAACGTATTTTTGATAACAGTGTTCAATATTCATTCGGTAGAAGCAACATGTTTGACTGTCGTAGGTGATCATACCGCCCAACCTACAGTATCTACTATTTCTTGACGTGAGTTTGTGAGTAAAATAGCTTTCATTTAGTTTGAAGTTAGATATCATGGAGCACTTTTCGTATCTAAATCATATGACTTATGAAAAGGGAACAGTGAGACAGCGAAAGAACATAGTCGCCAATATAGTGATGAGTGATTAATGTCGCATAGAAATGTATCCTTGATGTCGTACGAATGTTGAAGTAAAAATTCTCGAGGACGATCACATACAGTATAGGTTATATTTCGTACGTTTACTATTCAAAACGCTTTGTTGATACAAAACATGTAAAGCTCTGGGGATATTAAATGTAGTTTTTTCGATCAAGAGGTGGTTTGACTTTGAAAACGCATACATTGCTTTCACCTGGACACCCCAACCAAACGGCTAAGTATTCTCAAAGTGAACATGGTGAAGTGCAAAAAAACAAATTTTAAGCAATGAGAGCTTGATTTATTTTCACATTTTCGCCTTTCCCCCCTTTTTTCGTTGGTTATGTTAGATGCATTGCACTGTAGGAGATCATGTCTACTTCAACAAGAGGCGGCATGTTTTGAACTTCATTTCATCCTGAGAACGTTAAACAGGACGTACTTTAGATCAGCTGCAGGTTATCCTTAGATATCCAGCTCCTCTGATTGTCAATGTCTGAAATCACCAAGAGGAGAAGCGAGGAGGGCAATATTTTACTCAGTTTTCTCTCTGAGCGATTCAACGAGAACTCTTTTAATATAGAACATAATAACAATACAATCCATTACAATTGCACGCTGACTGATTCTAAGACATAAAGTACTTCAAAAGCATTCATCTGTAACTGCTGAAAGGTTCCACAATGATGGCGTGCTTGTGCATATGTCTATAAAATGTTTGCTTCGAAATGACAAAGGTTTATATACTTGTTTATTTCTTGTTTATCTGAATGCCCAGATTACTTTGATGAAAATAACTAGTACCTTGATGTTATCCATTTAACCAGCTGTTTGCTCGTGAATGGATTATCTTTCAGAACTACCTACAGTAGAGTCTACAGACATCGTTCGGGAAGGTAACCAGGTCGGAACTGTTTTGTGCAGTCATTAAATTTTCCACCAGTCATGCCAGTAGAATCTGTTGTACTAGAAATAATCCAAGCAGAATTTTTGTTTCCTCGAGCAGAGTAAATGATATCCAAAACATCACAGTGAGTGCCGTAATTTTCTTGCAGCCACAGTGACTGTTCGTCCTCAAGTGGGAGGTATAGGAGGATAGACCGGGAAGGAGTACAGCTCTCAAAGGCTATTACCGCTGAAGAGTTAACAAGGTCGCTGTTCCGTTTATTGGGGCTTCGTCAAGTTGCATATCACATTTGGCTTTCTTTTCTTACTCTCATCTTCTCTTTTTTATCTGGATTGATTAAACAAGCTTAGACAATTTTGTTTCTAAATAATAAAGACGCATTCGCTATTCTGTAGACCACAGGCCTATATCTGATGTCGATGCTCTAATATGGAATATTCTCTCGTCCATGATATGTTGTTTACTACATTATTAATTTTAATAAAATTACAACTAGGTATATCACAGTCGGTAGTGACAGAAGGAGAAGATACTAAGTTTATCTTCAGTAAAGAAACCAAAAGTGCTGTCAATTTTGAGCTTCAGTATGAGCACAATCCTCCATTCTACTCAAATAATCACATCAACAGCTCCAGGCTTAGGCCAGATCAGATTTCACGATTTCTCGTGGAAGAATTAAGAGTTGGTGATTGGTATAACTTGTATTTTACTATCCATGATGTTTCGAGGTACGATGCTGGGAAATATGAGTGTTTTGATGATATGATAATTTTAAAGGAAGTTGATTTAATTGTTCATTACCCGCCAGGCAACTTGCGTTGTGATCTGTTACCATCAAGAGTACTCGATTTTGTTGCAGTAGAATGTTCTGCAGATGCAGGATACAATATTCAAGGTTACATTTTTTGTATCCAACGTGGTGAACTGGTCTTAGCCAAGACGGACCTTTTTAGTAATGTGACAACATTGTATAAGCAAATGTGGGTGATAGAAAATGTTCCTGTACGATGTTGCGCTAGTACAAGAGTGGACATTAGTGATGATTCGGATTGTAAAGAAGTTTTATTTTACCCAAGCGATCCTCCTAACCCTACGGATGTAGGTACAACCATGGACCTACTACCGAATGGTTCAACCATGGACCTATATGGTACAACACAAGCGAATGAAAAACACCACCGTAATGATTCTGCGATAACCCTCGCCATAGTTCTGAGTATTGTTTCTGTTTTAGCAATCATTGCTTTAATAATTGCGTGCTGTGGAAAATGTGGCTCCTCTCCATCTTATTCTGTCTCTGGTTATATGTAACGCGCTGGCAATAGTCAGCCTATCTAAAGCGTCCATGTATTTATACGCTGCCTTGCTCTACTTCTGTATCCCTCTATTTTCCCAATCAATATCGTTTTTCTGAGCTTTCTCGTCTCATTATGTGACCTACGAATTGAAGTTGTCTTTCTTTATGATTTTTTAGATTCAAGAATTTATTTCATTTCATTTTCATTAAAAAAAAAACAATTGTGCAGTTAATGATGTAAAAATAATTGACAACGAAACTAAGTGAAGAAATATTTTCAGTCATTACACGCAAAATAAAGAGCATTAAACATTTGAGCTGTAAGAAAATAGTAATAACAACAGTGAAGACTACATTAAAGTAATTATATGAAAATAAGAATGAAAACAGAGACCACCAAACAGAGACCTATCGACGCATGCCTTGTCAAATACTTCCTCATTTGATATTCTGTCATTTCATGGCCGGTATCCTAAGCATTCTTCTCAAGACCATGCAAGAACCACATTTCAGCAGCTTCAATACTGCTATCCATGGATTTATTCAATGTCCAGCTGTCGCAGCCATGCGCAACGAGAGACCAAACATAGCATTTCAGTACCCATACTTTATTTCTCATCCTCAGGTTTCTGTGCGTTAACACATTTCTCGTCTGTTTAAATGACTAATTTGCGAGTGCGATTCGTCTTCTTATTTCTGCTTTACTCCTCCAATCCGAAGTGACCAAACCTCCAAGATAGCAGTTCTCAAGTTGCTTTGTTATCTCTTGTCCGTGTATCTGAAGTTCACATCTCAGTCCAGCTTTGTTCTTAGAGACTACCGTGCATTCTGTCTTCTTGCGATTGGTGGTCAGACACATGTTTCCACTTTCTGTGACTGCTTTATATCATAATGCTTGCAAGTCATCCCTGTTTTCCTCAATATCATCGGCATATCGTAAGTTGTTTATATTCTGGCACCAGCCTTAATACCCTTCATGTCTGATATTTCACTATAATCACGGGGGGGGGGGCACTCGAATTATATTTTGACGGGGGTGAGCCTCACGAATCCCAGAAAAGGGGGTCTAAGGAACTGACTTCAAGGTGTAAAATACGGGGTCTTGGGAACTATGATCTATTGGGCAGAGTGAAAAACAGGGTCTAGGGAACTACAAAACTAACCGGCAGAGTGAAAATAGGGGGTCTTGAGAACTGCATATATGTAGGGGCCTAAAACTAGCAAGGACCTTGGAAATGATAACTGTACCAAACTGTGATGATGGTAAACTACTTTTACTGAGAAATGAAAGGTTTGATATGAAAATGATTGACATTTTGTTTTGTTCTTTGTGTAATCCACTATACAGTACATTAATTTTAAAACCAAAACTACATTAAAGGAATGTGAAAGATCTTAAATTAATATACGCACGCACTTGTTGTCTAACAAGAAAATATAAACAAGACCGTGAAAGTTTTTTTCATGCTCTCATATGATATATTTAGTAGGCACTAAAGCATTCTTTTTTTTCCTTTTTTTTTACAATGAACATGAAGAGCTGAATACATGGCTTTTCAGAGATGTCACAAACTACAGGTACTTCTTATCAACCACACACTAAGAAATAATACACATAGTAACAGGCTAATGATTTTAAGAATGACAAGAACTCAATCACAAGTTGTTAAGTACAGTACATACTTAACTTACAGTACTGTAAATAATGCACAAAAAGATTTCAATTTTAACTTTGGCAAGTACAAAACTCTAACTGCAATATCCACTATAAAACACAACTAGAGTCAAGAACACACATTCTATGTCAATGCATTAAACATGACCTGAAAATACTACTATCAGATTACAGAGGTGAATACATGTACATTATTATCAGATCTAAGGGTTCCATTAAAGGGTTTACCACATCTTCATCAACCCCAGGATTTAACCTTCATGTATAAATCAAAGATTAATTCAAAATACTTGTATGTTTTGTTGTCCGAGTCAAGGTGATATTTACACGTTATCACATTAAAAACCCCAAAGCAAAATGGTTTGAATATTCACTTTGGCAATTAACAAGTCTCTACCCATAATACACATGTATCCACTTAATAACACAACTTGAGTTAAGAACACACATTCTGTGTTAAGGCATTAAAAATAGGTATTTATGACCTCTGTACATATTAATGTCAGATTAATGTACAGAGGTGAATACATTGCTATCAGATCTAAGGGTTCCATTCAAGGGTTTACCACAACATCTTCATTGACTGTTTAAACTTTGTATATTAACCCAAGATTAATTGACAATTATGCCTTTAATTGAAAGAAATGTATAAGAAACAATAAGTACTTCATGCAAACTACCTCAAATATTTGCAAGAATGGATGGAATCATGTCACATATTATAAGGATATACTAAACACCATAACAATTTTCATAAATAAATAGAGTTATCATCTATGGCAAGTTCGAGCGACCACTGCCTCCGCCACGCTCCCGGCCGCATGCGAACGGATATGTTTCATAACGGGGGTCTTCAGAGCGGGGCTGAGCGGCTCCTGAGCGGAGTATCTAGAGAACGGAAATCGGGGTCTGAGAAAGGGGGTCATCAAAGCGGCACGTCCCCGTACCACCAATATACGTGAGTGCCCCCCCCCCCCGGGCATCTCGCTATAGAGAGAGAATAAATCTGGTGACGTCAAGCACCCTTACTGAACACCTTTCTTGATTTCTCTCCATTCACTTGTCTCCCCTCTATCCCGGTGGAAGCCTTTTGATCCCAGTACATATTTCTTATCAGCCGCATGCAAATCCTTCCCATCAATGTCCAGCGTACGTACTTAACATAGCAAAAAGATCTCCATGTCTTCGTTGAGTAGTTAAGCTGTTGGAACGTCGAGTCTCTCTCTCTGTCTCTCTCTCTCTCTTCACTCGGTTTACTGGTCCTTTTCAGGACTTCAACCAAGGAGGTACCTCCTTGCTTCAACCACTCACGAAATGTACTTGTCATTCTGTTTCTCTCTCTCTGTCCCCTCTCTTTATTCAGCTATTCTGTTTTTCAACCCAACAGTCCTTTTCAGGACTATCACATGGTGATCTTTAAACCAAAACCAATGTTATTAATGAGATCTTGCAAACTTTTACCTTCAAGGAACATCTGATTACCTACATATTTATGGATTTCTAAAAATTCTCGGACTCGGTGTGATTTCATTGGTGTCTGTGCCGTCCCATCGTAAGAGTTACCCGAGGAAGGTTACTGGCTGCTCGCCTTACGCGTCAGAAGAAATGAGTTTAAAGAAGAAGGGGCAGTCGAAGGCAAAATAGTAAATAACAAAATCAAAAATAAATTTAAAAATACGTCGTAAGGCCTCTGCACACCAAACACAACAAACGACAAAACGACCCAACACCGCGACATGTTAGACGACAAACGTCACAAAAACCAGCGCACACCATGCATGACATTAGGGAGCTTTCGACGTGAACGCCGTCCTAGATCCTCCCAACGACAATGGACTGCTTTGTGTTAACTGCATACAAAGTAGGTGAAGCATGAAGCTAACAATGGGTGAAGCGAGGTTCACGTTTTAGAGAAGATGACAATTCCATGTTTAACGCGTTCTCGATCTGACTAGTGGACTAGGGAGAAGCCAGTGGACGGGTGAGCCGTTCTTGCATAAAGCGCGGTATGCAGTTCACACAAAGCATTCCATTGTAGCTGGGAGGATCTAGGACGGCGTTCACGTCGACACATTCGAAAACTCACTGTTATCTTTTTAAAAAGTCGTATAAGAGAGCTTGGTGATGTCGTCTTTGATGATGAGAATGTCGGATGGTGGAAATGTGTTTGTTCCAGGGGAGGGGGTAGAGCTATAACAGATAGTAAGCGTTTGAGGTGGACCCCCATATCCGTTTGAGGTATGCTCCCCAGAGCCCTCCGGCGAGCCTGACCACTGACACATATTTGACTGATATTTCATTTGTAAAATGGTATTAATATTAATATGCATCCAAAATATCTTTTAAGTACAAGGAGCAATGGAAAATATTCTAAGAAATTTTCGATGAAACCAGTTTACTTCATTCTTTAACTCTTTGATATTTCAGTCAAAATACCCTTTTTAAAATGTTTTTGTCTATTTCAGATAACCTTAATGGTCTATTGTCTCGGTCGGCGTCTCAAATACTACTCGGTATACACACACAAAAAAAAAATATTCAGAATTTGGTCAATGAGTTTGTATTATCTACAAGCATCTGGCTTATTGGGACTGCGCCTTCTTCCCTATGTAACTTGTTCTTGATTGTACTGATATTACTTTATATGCATGTAAATTGTACTATTTGAACAAATGTTGAATGTTGCAAAATCAATGGAAGAAAATAAATGTTAATTTGAAATTGAATAATTTACTACCTTTCTTGATTTACTAATGTATGAATGCAATTAAATAAATTCAATTTTATATTAGGTAGCGACAGTGGCGCAAATCCATTTTTAAATACGGGGGGGGGGAGGGGGGTCACCACATGATTTAACTTTTGTACCTGTCCGAAATGTCTGAAAATTTTCTGAAAAAAGGGGGGTTATCACGTTTTGGGGGTGTAGTTTTCCTCCAAAATTCTCTGACAAGCAAAAAGAAAAAAAAAAGAAAGAAAAAAAAAAAGTTATCACATTTTTGGGGTCTAGTAAAAAAATAACACATCTTTATGCTAGTGCTGTGTCCTATTCCTGAATTTATGGTGGGGGTGGGGTGGCAATGGCTATCTTCAAAATAGTGGGGGGACATGTCCCCCTGCCCCCTGGATTTGCGCCCATGGGTAGCGATGATATGGATGCAAGTAAACTTTGTGTAATTGGGATTTAGCAATATGTACAAAATTATGAAGATTGAATCACAAGACAAATTAATAATGTGACCGCCTTGATTTAGTCCTTATCATGACGTGTGGTATATACAGTGCTTGAATGGTTTTTTTTTTTTTATATAACTTGCTCATACATGTTTTGTTGAGGTTGTGTTTTTAATTGATTAATATGCTCTGCTTGTATAATGTTTTGTTTTCAACGGTTGATGATGCTATTACACCCGCTCTGTTTTAGTTAGCAACATTACTCTCTGTCGAGTGAAATCTGATATAAAAACAATATTGTTTTGATATAATTTGCCTTTGTTTTGTTGAGGTTTTGTCTCTATTTACCATGCTGATATTGTGTTTTGCATTGTATCTTGAGTATAAATATAAGCTTGCATTTATTGTCCATATTCTGGAAATTCTTCTTCCCATTCACTGGTGATCAAAACATTAGGCAATAATGCGATGTTTTGTTTTGTTTCTAGGGTGGCAACACCTCTTTCAGAAGAGTATAATCCGGCATGATTATACGATCTGGATTTGTTTTAATTTTCCTTCGTTTTGTCGAGGTTTTGTTTCCATCTAACATGCCGCTATTGTGTTTTGCATTGTATCTTGAGTATAAGTATAAGAATCCATTTATTGTGCACATCCTGGAAATTCTTCTTCCCACTCACTGGTGATACAAACATTTGGCAATAATGGTAGGATACAATATCCAAAAGAAAATATTACAGCACACAAAAGACCAGTAGTGGACGCCACTGAGCGGCGCCCTATCAACATCCTTATCTGTCGAGCTTAATCTAATATGTACAACTTTATTTTGATATAATGTGCGTTCGTTTTGTTGACGTTTGATCCTATTTCACATGCTTCTATTGTGTGTTGTTTTGTTTTGATGATAATCCTATTATGTCAGGATTTCATTTTATTAAATTTGAATTGAACTGAATGGAATTGTAATGTGCACTGTAGGTGCTATGAATAATCCCTGTGTCTGTTCATCAACACCATTGGTGTAAAGTCAGTATCATTTGGGTGTTGTATCAAGTAGAACCTGCATTGGTGTTAAAGCAGCATTGCTAGTCCAGTCACTATACCAGTATATGAAAAGTGCTGAAAATATCTCTTCCGTTGCCAAAATAGCACCGTTTATTAGTGCAAAATTAGAAGCATTTGCGAGGGGGAGGGGGCTGTAACAAGTAGCACCTCCACTAGTGCTATAATAGCACTGCTTGAGCAGTCCCTATGCGAGCACCGAAAATATGCTGAATGTAGCCCTCCAAGTACTAAAAACAGCACTTCAGTTTTTAGAATGTATTTTCATGACCGTCTTGGCTGGATCTTTTGTTGTTGTTGTTGTTTTTGTTGTTGTTGGTGGTGGTGGTCTCTAAAAGTTTTGTGAATAATTGCATTAGCTCCAAAATTACGCCTGGTATTCAGTCCGATCATTCAGCTGTTTCTTTGAATTTAATGATGGCCACGCTGTTATAGGTCTTGGTCACTGGAAATTAAATCGTAGCTTTTTACAACATGATGTTGATTTCATCAACTTTATTAAATACAAAATTGAAGATTTCTGAGTTTATCGTAAGGATTCTGATTTTAATCCCAGTACAATATCTGATGCTTTGAAATATACAATATAGCTGATGAAAGAACGGACGGCTGAAAAAGATAGGCTTATGTTGGAAATTGAAAAGGTGAAAGGGTAAATTGCTAATGATAACTACTCGGTGGCTCATTATTTTTACATGTGGGATTTTTTTTAGACAATTGTATCATCGCGGAACTTAAAATCGAGATTTCACTAACCCTTATTCCATCAGTGCCACTTTGATTAAAGCTTACTAGCCTCATAATTTGAAAGTCTAAACAATTTCTCCAAAATTTGAAGTGAATAATTTAAATTCTGTCTGTTTAACCATTTTTTAGTTCTTGTGACAAGGGATATTATTAAAGACAACCTTTCACAAATTTGTCCCTTAATTTCAGTGTATTCTAGAGTAATTTTCTCATAGGTTCCTCCGGTACATTTTACCAGATACCTTTTTAAATTTTATCCCCAAAACATACGTGTCCTTTTTTCCCCATTATAGGGCAAATGTCACCCAAATTATTTTAGAGTGTAAAGGACCGTCACATAAAACTCCGTGTTTGCGAGTTATATTTGGAACAATGTTACAGTTGTTGTCATTATCGTTTTTTCTATGTTTTTCACTATGTATATATATTAAATGCCATGGTTGGGATATAATCAAAGAAGAGCTTAATAAATAGACATACTATATCTTTTCCTCTTGCACTCATCATAACAGCTTGCTCAACCATGTTGAGGTTACTATCAGCTAATCCTGAAAGTGCCCCCTTAATTAAATGCCGAAGAAAGGGGGAGAAAGACAAGGGTAAAAGGAACGTAAAAAGAAGACGCTACGACCCCCTCGCTCGCCCTCTTCCTAATCAATGGGCTTGTTAATTCGTATTTCATCTACCGAGTAGGACCAGTGCCCCCTACAATATTGGTGCCTCCTCAGTGTTTGGACCTAGGTTACGCATTTGACAATATTACACAGTCTACTAGCTAATTCTAGATTGAAAATTGAATGAATCCTTTGAACTGAAAAGGCTAAAAATATTGAAGTGAATTAATTTAAATAACCCTACAAATCACATTAAGAAGCAGTCCTAATGATTACATACAACACGATAAATACTACTTTCGAAAAATAAACTCAAGACAATTTCAATATCCCTCCCTATCACCTTTAGAAATGTGGGAACATTACAATGGCGTACGACGTAATCCGAACAAGATTTCTATGGGCAGTACAATAGGCCTTTGGAATTGCCCTTGAGTTTATTTTTCGAAAGTAGTTTTTAATCGTCTTAACATGTAGTTTTCATCTGTAACTATTTCATTTCAATCATTTTTTTTTCTTATATATCATTACGCTGGTTATAAAATGTTCTCTTTTCTTGTCACAATTTGTTCAGTATGGCTGTGTATGATATTTCTATCTAATCCATAAGACGGTTGTATTTAAATGCAGGGCTGGCACAATTTAAATCAACCTGATTTAAATCACGATAAAAATCGCTTTGATATGTTTTTAAAAATAAAACTCAAAGAAAAACTTAAGTCACTTTGTTGTTTGTTTTTTACTCTTTGGCTTTTAAAAAAAAAAATCAGTTTTTGTACTCCAAATAATGTCTGATATTAGATCTAAAAAGATAATCACTTTCTTTTCTATACGAGCAACATTTAGGGCTATAACTAAAAAATCAAACAAATCTGATTTTTTTCCCCCACCATGATTTCATCACTGTAATGACAATATTGATGCCTGTAAGCTATATTGCATTATGTATAATTTATCACAAACCCCCAAAGAATGTACATAAAATTATAATAATGTTGCCTGAAAACGCCACTTTTTTTACTAGCAAGTAACACATTAAAGACGATTATAAAAAATGATTTCGCCCTCAGTCTTTCGTCTTTTCGTCTCAATTGTGTATTCTTATTCTATCTTGGTAGTCCTATTGTGTCACATATCATATATCTCAAAATGAATTGCTTGGTGGCAAGATTCTTAATTAGAGAATAAAAATGAATAAATATGCATGAAGACTAAACGAACAATCACCATAAATATGTGCAAAAAACTAGGTAAAAATGCCTAAAACGAGGACACTTAATTAGCCCCAGTGTTGAGCAAATTTATAATAAAATTTTTATAGTCTTAATACTAATATAGTGCTTGTGTCTGTAAAAAAAAAAAGGGGCGCAAGGCAAATAGAGAAAAGAGGGAACGAAAAAGATAAAGAGTGGTAGAAGGGGGGAGAGAGTAAAACAAGCGATAGAGAGACAAGAGAAAGCATAAAGACAGAAAGGGCAGAAGTGAGTTTAGATTGAGATGGTGAAAGAGGCAGAAAGAAACTGTTACAGAGAAGTGGGAAAGATTTATCTTAAACCTTCTTTTAAAAGTTACGCCAAATCGTTTCACCATATTCACATGATCAAAGACTCGTGTCAGTAACAATAGCAATCAAAGACTAGTGTCAGTAACTTTCATAAAACTGTCTATAATCTTGTTCTATATCGTTTATTTATTACTCTGTATATATGCATATATTGTATTCTTTTTTATGATTAGATAAATAAATAAATGAATAATAATAATAATTATTATTATTTTTTTTCATGACAAAGTCATGAAGATTCATAACGACATTGAGTCAAGATTGGACACAATGAACATACCAATTACAGACTCTCTTCAAGTAACTTCTTGTAATGTAGTTACTTTCAGCAACTTTAAATCCCTTTCTGAGCATGATGTTGAAAAACTTATATCGAAACTCAGTAGAAAGCTCATTGGCACATCTCAACAGATATCCAAACTTAATTTCGATGGGATATCTGTTGGAAGTTCTGTCATAAAACCATCTATGAATGCTAGAAATCTGGGAGTGCATTTTGACAGTCATTTGAATATGGAAGCACACATTACCAATGTATGTAAATCATCATACTACATGTTATATAATCTCAGACATATTAGAAAATATTTTGATCATTATAGTATGAAAACAATTGCTCATGCATGCATCACTAGTAAGTTAGATTATTGTAATGGGTTATTGTATGGACTCCCTGACTCTCAAATAGCACGACTGCAGCGGGTCCAAAACCTCTGTGCAAGACTGATTTGTGGATGCTCCAAATTCTCAAGGATCACACCTGTTTTGAGAGATCTGCACTGGCTACCAGCGCGATAAAGAATATCTTTTAAAATCCTGTTGATTGTCTATAAAGCTCTAATTGGTCAAGCCCCTAAATATACTGTGGAACTGTTACAACTCAAAGCTAGCAAACATACCCACAACTTGCGCAGTTCTCAAGATACTTTACTACTGCAAACCCCATCATATAAAACAAAAATAACCTTATAGGAGATCGAGCATTTGTATGCGCAGCCCCCAAACTGTGGAACAACAGTTACCGTTAGAAATCAGGAAATCAGGAAAACTGTAAATACTTCCAAATTAAAACTAAAAGCATATTTTTTCATTTAAGTACTCACCATAGTTATAAGCACATCAGGAGCTCTTGCAGCGCAGTAGAATATATATACATAGTTTCTACGCTTTATAAATCATTATAATAATAATAATGATAATAATAATAATAATAATAATAATAATAATAATAATAATAATAATAATAATAATAATAATAATGATAATAATAATAATAATAATGATGATAATAATAATAATGTCATATTATGAGAAGGAACATTCACACTGTTTATTGTCTAATTTCTACACTTCAGTTGACTAGTGTTACAACTACATATTATAATCTTTTATAAATATCAAATGTCATATCAGATCGAAATATGACTTCGTAAAATATTGAATCTTTGATGGATATCGAATATCATAAGATTTCAAGTATTAATTACACCCAAAATATTAATTTGTTTTTAAATTGAATAACTATCACACGAAATCAGTCCGATAGTCAGACATTGAAGTGCATTTGCCTGTATCCACATAGGTGAAGTAAATAGGTACACAATAGGAAGAAATTCCTTGAATGCCTGAGCACCTTATCCATGTTATCATGAATGCTCGGCTGAAGCCGTGGTAATATCATTACAGGACTCACATGGAGAACAGTATTTATACTTATGGGTAATATACCCTGGGTAAAAAAAGCATATTATCATTATCATTATTATCATAATTTATTTTTATTCTTTTTTATTTTAATTCTTATTTTTACTTCTATTCTTATTTTTACCCTTATTATCACTTTCGTCAATCTAAGGTTGGTATGGTAGCTTGGTAGGTTGTTTACTCGTGGACAATGCTGGTATTATGCTATTCATTAACTTAAATGAAAGAAACCTGTCAAAAATATTTTGGCCTTTACAACTATAAATGAGTTTTCAACCACATTATGTTTTAATGATATTTCAAAGGGATTTTTGCTAAGGAAATTTCTCATATGTAATAACCCTATCGCACTGAAGAAACTCTAAAAATGGCTGCTTATATGGTTAACAGTCACATGCTAATGACTAACGCTGGGTTAATGTTTAAACCCTACTTATATCCTTTATAACAGCACAGTCTTTATCATTTATGGAAGAAAAGATCTTTGATTTATGATAATAATAACACGTGTCCCCAGGTTATTTTATATCGGAAACGAACAAGATGCGTAGTTATTGTCTCCACTTTTATTACTGTAACGTTAAAAAAAGGGAATAATATTTACGTAAGTTCGCATGAAGACAATTCATTTCACAAAACATTTTTTCATTCCACATATTAAACATAAACATATTAAACATAAACAAATTCTCACTCCTAATGGTAGTCTGAGGGGGCAGCGGTTTTTATACAGGCCACCCGTAATCTCATAAAAGGGTAGGCCTACATCTACATCATCTGCATCTTCAACATCATATTGTTGATTCTTGTCCGCAGTCAGAGAGCGACTTCTCACTAGCGTTTAATTATCATAATTATAGGGAATTGATTTTGCCCTTCCTTTATTTGTTCTCCTTTTCTCCCTTCTTCTTCCTCTCATTTTTTTCTTTTTCCATCTTATTTTTTTCTTTCCTTTTTTGCGCTTTGGAAGGGGCGACCACCCCATCACCCCCTTAATCGACCTACGAGCCTGCCTATTTAGAATCATATGTTAACTCTTAGGGTGGAATTCTTTCAAATAAAGAAATTGGTTGTGGTTAAAAGCATTTGATTATAATGTATTGAGTAATATACTAGGTGTCATAACATTTTGTTTACAGCTAGCAGTCAGATGGATGGGCCCTCAAAGAAAGAGGTTTGCCATTATAACGTGAATTGTGTAGGAATGTATTTGGTCATTATGGGGACACTGGATAAGCCTGTTCATTGTGCAAGATAGACATGACTGAGAAACTGAACCGGTGAGAAAAACTATTTGAAAATGGAAAATGAAACATGTGGGTCTCATTTTCATATTAGCTCACTGCAAATACAGTCGACTTAACAAAGGGTGCTGATGGTTCTAACGACATAGTTATGGTGAGATCTTAGCGACCCCCCTCCCCTCCTCACAAAAAAAAGCCATAAAAGACGAATACAGTTGTTGCTTTGGCGATCCGACCGCCCCTCCGAAAATCAAATCCTGACTGCGAGGGTGTAAATAGAAAACTATAAACAACTTCCACTGAACATAATTCTTTGCCTTTTTTCATCATTATTGGAGTGGGAGTAGACAAAGAGCTACGTATGGAACTTTTTTACAAATCCTGTCATATTCACCAGAAAGGTGTTTTCAAACTTTGATTTTATTACTAAAAATTTCTCCTCGAATGCTGAAATTTCGAACTATGTTACTTTGTACATACTCTTTTGTACTGAGACCAGTTTAAAGAACAATATTGTTAAAGATCACTGCATTATTTAAGCAAGACTATCGGGGCCCTTTGATGGGCCCTTATTTACGAAAATGGGCCCGTCGTGTATTATCTATTACACATGACTATCACCAATTATATCTGCACATCAAGTAGCATATGTTTCGATGTGTAAGTCAGTGATATATATGATTTTTTTTTAATGCATTTTCAATTCGGTCGTAATTAGGAGATTCAGGGCTCTCATGTCTGGCAGGTGCCCCCAAAATGATGTAATCTTGATTGATTTGATAAATAAAATTTGTAGAACACATTCTAAAATATCTTTAGAAAGAAAATAGGTCATGCTCTAAAATGCATAACAACAATTTACTACTAAAACATAAAATTTGGGCACTTTGGGCACTTTTTATCAAAAATCAGTCGGTGCCATCATTTTAAGCATCAAATTTTACATAAGAATCCATGTTGAAAAAAAAAGTGAACACTATTTCCCTGCACAGGAAGAAATTATGTTAATTGCATAATATGTTACCATGGATGTTTATGGAGATGATAAGGCAGGTAACCACCATTCTGATGATAAAAAATGATTACTTCACTCCTTCAGTGATCATGATGTTAGAGACGGAATATCACTATTTGTGTGGTGATATATACCTATAGCATGGATAACCTTTGGCTTTTCTTTTAAACTGTAGGGGACCCGGTACAATCGATATAGTTATTGGAAAGTTAATTGGGACGGAGTCTTCAAATGAAATTTGGTGCCTTAACATCATCATTTATCTCTTAATGCGTGATGTAGATAAAAAGAAAACCCTCATCTTGCACTACTATGTGAATATATAACATGCAACTCACTATACACCTGCAATTCAGTTAAATGTCTGTATGTGTATGAATACTGCCCTGACCATGCTGACAAGACACACATCACTTTCTAGACTACAAAATGAAACAGAAAGCTGAGCTTATATTTGCACCCGTTTCTCCATGACAGGGATGTATTATCGAAATAGAATATAGACACCTCGAGGGAACAATAACAATATTTGTGACTACCTGAGCTGAAAACTGTTATCATTAACCTTATCATTGTCATAATTTAGTTCCATTTAATTGAAAAGTTCTTCTTTTCATTGAATAAAATTAAATGACAAGCCAAACGATATCTTTATGTCACAGTTTGATCCAAATAGACCAGTTTACGACTGTATTCAAATGTATGAATATTGTTAATTTTTCTACTCCTAATTCCTGAGTAAATACTACATTTATCTAGATAATTATTGTATTCAGTAATATAATGGAAAATGCATTCATTATGTGAGATAAGCCTCTGGCAATCATCTGGTTGTCACAAGCTACCACTATTATCAGAAGCATGCATATAATCTGAAAATATTTGTGGACCGGTCGATAAAGAAATGTACAAGTATATGGTAGGCCAACAGACAATGGCAACAACACCAAAAAGTTTGTCTTTTTGGCAAAAGATCAGAAAACTCAATACATCCACTGAACCATAATAAAAACATGCGTATTTCTTTTTTTTTTCGAAGTACGAGAAATAAGTTTCTTCTTCCACCTATCTTTTCTCCTTTTCTGAGAGAGTGCACAGGAGCTGGGGCCTGTGTTATAAAGAGTTGCGATTGATTCGAATCGATCACAACTTATAATGGCAACAGTCTACCGTACAGATAGCAGTTGGGATTAATTCTAAGTTGAGATCGATTCAAATCAATCGCAACTCTTTATAATAAGGGGCCCGATATTGTCTAGTTAAAAGTCGGCATTATTCATTTCGTCATTCTATTAGGAATTTACTCACTTCTCTGCTTCCATAATTGGTAATATTAAACAAAAAAATTTGTTTGGTACCGCAAAATAGGAGAATAAAAGCATACTGAATCTTTTCGTCTAGCACTTTCGGCTTTCTGTTCATTCCTGCGATTTACAGCGGCGGGGGGGGGGGGGGGATCTGACGCCTTTTGCCTGAATGTAAACTTTACTTTTAGCCCCTATCCCCCCCCCCCCCCCACCCTTCCCCACCTCGTAAGACTTTGCTCGTTTTAATCTTGAAAGTGCTTGGGAATGTTACGGGGGACCCAATTTGGGGGGGTCAAACAGACTAGGAGTGATATTAAAGGCTGTTTGGCATCAATGTGTTCAGGACGTCCTTGTATAACGGGGGATGTGGGCGCAAGTTCCAAACCCCACCACCAAGTATTTACATGTTTCAGAGTGTAAATCTTGTGACAGCGTATCCCTTGAATTCAGGTCTATTGTTATTTCACTGATAGCCTAAATTGCTTCCTTGTACAAAATTTCTTGCAGGTATTGTTTTAGGTTAAACTTTAGAGGGAAACGGGGCGGGAAAAAAGAGTAATGCATTGTCAGATATGTTTTAGTAACCATTAGATTTTAAATCATTTGTCAAGGCTCATTAATGTTCTTACCATTAAATAGTATACTTTATGAACATTACTTTGCACCAATTTGTCTCGTTTTTAGCAAGGAAAGGGGGAAGGGAAGGCATGGACATGTATGGGGTGCAAGTTCTGAACCCTGTCATCATGATCATCCAGTATCTACGCGCGTTGGAGTGTGAATCATGACTATCACTCGAAACTAGGTCTAATCTCATGTATTATTGGAGAGTTAGCCTTAATTGTTTTCTGAACACAAATCCAAAGTTATTAGTTCCATTTGTATCATAGCGACGGGAACTAATGCGCATTTTTATATCACTAAAATATGACCATACTGAATTATTTGACGTTTTCTATTATAATATTCATCTGCATGACAATAGCATGTACCGTGTATTCCATGTTACTATTGTTAGGGAGAAGGCAGCCCTTAGTAACCAATTTTGTTATCGATTCTCTGTTTTAACTAATATCAAAGTGTCAACTTTAGAGTGGTATAAACCTTTTGTTTGATAAGTAATGAACTTGTAAATTGTATATGATATTAACCATACATATGGGCAGTGTTATAGTGCGTTTGAATTAATTAGTGAAAAGAACTTTTGAAATATGGAGAAATACATATTTTGAAGAATTTCATATTTTTTAAAGAAAAATGTAAACAATCACATTTTTGGTCCAGAACTGTATTGCAAATCATCACCAAAACCATTAAATGTGGTATCATGTTGCAGAAAACTTTTTGCCCATTAATATGATGATACATGCATGGTAAAATGAGGTTCTATTCGAAAATTATCTTCAAATTTTTCATTACGAGTTAACATAGCGGCTATTTTGAAAATCCAAAATGGCCGCCTATGATATGTCGATTACTTGTCATAATTTAATTTCATTAAAAAATTCCCCTTTCTATCGATCATACAACGCTCTAAAAAGATGTAATATCTATAGGTTACAATTTGATCAAACACACCTTGCCACACAATTAATTTACTCAAATTTGTGAACACTTCTTCTCCAACTGTGGAGTAAGTGACTGCTGCATTTAACTAGATGTATTTCAGTATTTCGAATGCAGCATGTAAACTTTCATTATTGCTGTGTCGGACAAGCCTCTGGCAAGTCTACCGGTCGTCACTAGCTACCACTATAAAAGAAGCATGCATATTTGAAAATATTTGGGAATGATTCATAAAGAAGGCCAACTGACAAGAGCAAAAATATGACGTTTTTGCGGGGGAAAAAACACGAAAATATAAAATATCAAAGGGAAGCATGATAAGTTTGCCATTTAATTTGTAAGAGGAAGAAAATATTTTTCTTTCTTTCCTCTTTTTCGGAGAGAGTGCACAAAGAAGTGGAGATGTCGAGAATTTCCAAATCTATTCCAACATTCTACTGTAGAAACCAACCTTATGCATTATCAATGACATAGAAAATGTTCTCATGTTTAAACATAATATTACATGTATACAAAATAGGTTAACGTATAATGGCTTTTAAAAAATTATTATTTATCTCTTGTCGCAACATTGTTGTTACTTCTGTTTGCAATGCCAACAATTATAACTAGGCTATCACTAGTATGCCAAGCAGGAATTGCTCGTAGGCATTCGGGATCATTTTCACAAAGAGGATGACGCTTTTTATCCAAATATTAAGTTTCCAATTTCTAAATGTAGTAAAAATGTACAAATGTCCGGGCACCTCGTTTCCTAAATATGAGGTTATGCGGGCACCCCGCTGCCCGAATATGAGGTGGTGATTGAAGAAAAGTCAAAAGTGCCACATGCAAATATCATGAACATTAACCTCCATGTAGCTCCTGAACAATTTAATTCCGTCAGCAAAACCTACGTTCATGTGGGACTTGTGATTTCGAAACTTTAAGTTAGCGAAACTTTAAGTTAACGAAACCACGACTCACTAACCGCAACGAGAGTTCACATGAGCCCGAAACAACGAGCTGTAACTACAAGTCGAGCGATCGTCGTGGTTAACCCCGGAAGTAGATACTACCGATTGCGTGTACAGTACTCCTAAAGAAGTAGAAGGATCATACCCATTCCCAATTAAATGCACAGATCGCAGTGTAGCCGTCAGAACCGCTGGAAGATTCGCTCAAGTGCACACGCTGCCATATTGCTTAGTCCTCGATCTTTTCAACTAACCCACCAGACCGTGTGCTTCTCAATGCCTAACTATTTATATTATATCGGATCTTCTCTAAATAAAGGGCCTTATGCCTTCGTCACTTGAAATTTTGAAGTTGGCTTTTTCCACTGAAGTTCAGTGGCTTTTCCATACATAAGTAACGTCAACTAATGGTGTATTAGTCATATACAATTATTTTTGTTAGTTCTCTTTCAAGACACAAAGGTTAAATTTTTATTCTCTCAAGTTCAAGATAATAAACAGTCAGGTTTTTAAAATTATCATTATCATATTTAGTTCTCTTTCAAGAAAGCAGCTGAGCCCGAGTTCATTTGTTCAGTTTCATCCTTCTTGACCCCCTCAAAAAAAAACCAAAAAAAACCCACAAACACACACACCCCCAAAACGTGATACATAATATACATTTTCAGGTGGGCCTACAAGTTAAAAAACAAAAATATACTTCCTCTTTGTGTACCATGTACATGTCTAACGTTATACTTTTGTCAAGTGTCATCTGATATACAAAAGGCCTACAAATTTGTTTTTGATTTAAGGGTTTGGTTTTGTTCAACATGCTTCAATCATGTTTCTTTTTATCTTTGATCCTTAATATTAAAGTCAGGACTTTATTGATGAACTATTTGAAATTGTATGATTAATTAGCTTGGCAGCGGAACGGGGGGGGGGGGTACGTCTGTAGCCCTCCTCCCAATTTCTAATTAGACACATATCCCAGCACTGTAATATAATATGCTCGTTCGCATGTTCACGCCCCTCCCCTTTTTTAAAACGTCTCAGCCGCCTTTAAATCAATTTTATTCAACTTTTTTCTTTAAATTTGAAGAAACGAGTTGTTTTTTTTCAAGCCAGGCTCAAGATTCTTCTTTCTCTGTACAATGTATTTATTTCCCCCTTTTTTCTTTCATTTTTTGCCATACCCTTCACTATGAGTGTCTAGAAAAAAACCAGAAAAAAAGTAGATTTTGTGTGTCTAATCGATATATTTAAGAAACAGATGAATATGATAATGGGCTTATTGTTTACAGAATTCACTGCTCCTTGGTCATTTTGATTAAAGTTGGTACTTACCATCCATGGAATATCATTTGACAATGTTTGTAATTCATAAAGTAACTCATATGGGGGGAAAAATCATCAGTACCCAAGACTACATGCTGTTTGTTTTACGTGTATTATAATCAAAGATAAATGTATCTGCAACTGTGCAAATAACTTTGGCATAAAAACTGGACATTGGCACATGCAGCAAAGGCAAGTAAAACGTAATCCTCATAGAACCTCAACTTCTACCATTTTGGGGACTACCGGTGATTTTGAATACAAGTATATACTACAGCACATGTGCAATAAGTGTGCTTTTGAGTGTTTTATATGTACATTTACAATGATAAATATTGCACCAAATTTCACTTGTTAAGTACCATCTTATCACACATATCAAGTAGGGTGGTTGATACGATGGCAAATACTTAGTTGAAAAATCAACCCAAGGCAATTTCAATAGCTATGTCCATAGTCTATAGAAATTTGCGAACATTACAATCACGTATTAGGTAATCCCAATACGATATCTATGGGATAAAGAATAGGGTATTGAAATAATAATAATTTTTTCGAATCCTTTGCAGTCTAGTTCTTTGCATGAAATTAGAATTGTACTGACTTGTTTGCAGTTAACTCATGGCTCTAGTATCGAATTTGATCGGCTGGGCAATAATAAATAATTAAGTTGTAGCCCTTTCGAAGCTATCTGGCTTCTAATTTGGTAGTTGTGACACTTCGTTGGACTTGATGTATTTTTAATGTTGAGAATCTACATACCAACCTTCAACAAAACACAGATCTATGTTGGGATCATGATAAAGATCTGTGAAAACAAGAATTTTCTTGAGGACTATATATATTGCAACGCACTGAAATGAGCACACATCATATCAAACTCTAACAAGTAAAAGACGGGCAGAGTAAGGAGATGAATACGACAATATAAATTTCCAATGTCAAGATGTAATTTGCCAGAACCATGAGAACAACGAGGGCAAGTTAAGCAAATGGCCACAAAATTTGATTTTCTTGTCATTTCAGTTACCAGAGTTGTTTGAAATAGTAAGTAGTCCAGTAAAATTATCAAAATGAGCAACAAGAGTGCATGATACCGCACTTTTATATAGATAACAAATAGCATGAAAATGTATTACAAGAGAAATTTCCCTCTCTATTTTTCTTGGTCCATTTTAATACTAGCACTAACAAAATCGAGAAATTTCAGTAGATTTATTTCACCCTAGTGTTATATTTTAACGACCAAACATTTTTCATACTGAATGTCGTTAACGCGACGAACTGCGTGAATCTGGAAAGCGAAGGACTAACCAAGATGGCGGATATCACGTGATCACGTACGAGCGATGGCTACAATTCTGTGGTCCTGTGGTACAGTACACAAACAGATCCTGTGTTCATAATTCGCGCGAAGGGTATGACCCGGAAGTTTAACTTGAACAGCGAGGTCATCGTTAACCACAAGCTTGCGAAACTTCAAAGATGTAATCTATTCCTTCTTGTTGTCCTACGTAGTTTTGCATTAAAATATACGAGATGGGTATAAATCAAGATTTTCTCAGCAAAATTTATTGTCTACTAGCGATATCTGGGCGCTGACATTTTCCTTGATGTGTACATAAAGATATTTTTAATCCAAATGCAAAATTGTCCTTCTTCCTGATACAAAATCCCATTTGAGATTTAAAATATTTAACAGATATATACATATATTCTAAAAACGAAAATGTGTTTTATATTTCTTTGAAAATTACTATTTTTTTGATACTATGACGTATGCAACGGAGCAAATCAATTCAAATTTATGGAAGATAACTTTCCCGAGCGTCAATAGTGACACACTATGCATTCACCTGCTTTGAGACAATGGACTTCAATAGTCAGAATGCGCGTTGTATAAATTATGTTCTGCTCTGCCAGGCAAGCCCAAGAAATCGATTTCTATTTAGCAAAACCAGAGAATTTAAAAAGAAATCTATAAATTTCAAATTTTAGAATATATGTATACACCTGTTATATATTTTCCATCATATATGGGGAATTTTTTTAATGAAGAGAAGCAATTTAGCTCTAGGAATAAAAATATCTTCCTGACCCGAACGGTTTCCAGTGGTTCATATACAACTCCATATCATCAAAAAAATGGCATCCCCCATGTAAAGTGTTAGCAGATGATACCGTGTGCTAGAATGTCTTGATTTAAACCCTTTTCTGATATTTTATTTCTAAAGTGATACAGGCCAATGATTAAGAATATATACACCTTTGAACATAAGTACATTTATATTCTGGGGTTAATTCTCCTTTAAAGATTTATTCCGTTCACATGGTCCGAAACTGCGATGGAGGACCACCCGCTGATTGTGGTTTCAGCGTTAACCACAAGCTCGCTTGTGGTTCTAGTACTAAGAGTAAACTTAAAGTATCGAAACTACGAGTCCGTTCATACGGTCTGAAACTACAAGATAATTACAAGTTTGAAACTACAAGCGAAACTTAAAATTTAGTTCCCATCGTGTGAACCTGACTATAGAATTTCGAAAAATCAACTAAAGGGCAATTTCAGTACTTTATTGTATATCCCATAGATATTGAGTTCCGATTGTGTAATACGTCATTGTAATGCTCACACATTTCAATAGGCGATGGATAGGGCAGAAATTGCCTCAAGTTGATTTTTCGAAAGTCTTAGCTTTGCGATCGTGTAATCATGTTGATTAAGGCGCATGATAATGAATTAATTAAGCTCTTTTAGGTAAGCCAATTCATAATACAATTAATAATTATATATTCAAATTTTGAATTTTATGCACAAATAAAGATAAAGACACAATAAAAGATGTAAATACTTAGTTTTCCATTAAAAAAACTGGGAATCTGAAAGTCCTTTTTGCCCGATTTTGTTTTGTTTTGTTATGTTTTTTTTTTGTTTTTTCTGATTTATGAAGAGTACTTTTATTATAAGCAATTGCTTGATATACTGGATCGTATAGGCCCGTCCTTTAAAAAAGTTGCCTGTAAGAAACAACTTTCTTGATATAACATATAGATAATTCAAGCAGCTACTATGTAAGTATTTTGCCTGATGAGTCAAGAGATTATTAATGACTATGACTTGCTTTGCACACACACACACACACACAAACACAAACACAGATGTAGGCAAGTTTCATTATCCACAGGCCATTTGAGAAGTGTTTTGAATGTTACTACGAATATATGTTATACAGTGGCGGATCCAGGCAGGGGCGCCAAGGGCGCACCCCCCCCCCCCCCTCCCCTATTTCAAATTCCTGGATCCGCCACTGTGTTATAGGTGTTATAATCATGATAATTACGCATAAATTCATATTAATCTTGTCTACTAATGGCACTTTCCAATTCGTGACAACCATGCAAGCTTTAATTCATTTGTGCAGCAAGCTCCAATTATGCTGCAGTTGTGCATTTTCCTGCGACTTTATTGATTGTAACATTCCATCTATTGGAGATTCGTGATAGATACGTGCATGACCCATCATCCTCTTTCAGTACCAAAACTACCCCTGTACACAGGACGGTTTATTAACAACGCATTAATATATACAAGTGAGTATCCTTGATCATGTAGATGGTGTAGGGTTGTGCACAAAATAATAGAGAGAGCGAATTTTGAAGAACTGACTAAAAGCTTTACAGCTATGCATCTGAGTTATCGGCTTCCTATGCAAATTTCCTTCATTACGACGAACTTTTAAGAACTGCGAATAAAAATTTGATACTCGTCGGTATTTTCCACGTCATTGTGAGACTGATACTCTCCTTAATGGACCACATGACAGGCAGTCAAATGCTGGTGCTCTACAAAAACTGAATTTATTAACTGACTGATCGGGGAAACAACCTTTTGGAGTTTGGAGCTTGACACGGGAAGATCAGAGTAACTTGTTTCAAGTCATGTTAAAGGTAAAGTACTTTTTATACTATGTCCAGTTTTAACACGAATAATCTACAGGTACGTTTTGTTTCAATAGTTTCCTTTCGTTGGGTCTTACCACTTTTTTGTCATTAAAAGGGTCGTTATTCAGATCGTTTTATGCAACTAAACCCCTCTCTGCAAATTGTAAATCAGCGTCGAAAACTTTTTTTCTTTCGTGTGTAAAGCTCGGTTTCAGTCCTCTCGATTTCGTAACACTTAAACGTTTCTTTCTGAAAATACAGCAGATGGAAATACATTATCACCTCGGCTTCCTTGGAGCAATGTTCTTGCTTGTCCAGATGTCGTCTGTCCGTGGTAAGTTCCTCAATTCACTCTTAAAGCTATTAACTGAATATATTACTTTGCACTTCCTTTCTCTCTCTGCTATGTCTTTTTCTTTGGGCAAAGCATTTTTTTTTTAAATATTTTTTAACCCCACAATGCTTACCCGATGATTTCTTAATGCTTAATTCGATATTTGACATTCTACGGGGTTTTATCAATCATTGAAACTGTGTATTTCGTTACCATGATTACTTCGTATTACTATCTAAAATTCAGTATACGTATTTAAAGATTTTTGCCTCAAGAGTACTCCAAAAGTTTGCTTTGTAATTAATCACTACTAAACTGATTCTCGCAATTTCTCATAATTACATTTTTGTATGTACTTCTTAGTCTGAAAGGAAAATTGCACTCTGGCATTAAGTTCACTGAAACCATTTCAACGAAAAGGCACAGCTGGGACAAGCAGATCCGTGAAGGTTTGCAGCCGATAAATGATAATAAAGTCACATTAAGTCACTAATTTTTAAAGTTGAAATCTGTAAAAAGCATTTGGCAACTTTTGTGACTCTATCAATGAAATAACAGGCCATTGTGGTATTTTTCGCTGCTAATCATTGCCATCTTTCTTGTCCTATCCCATAATTGACCTTTTTAATCAAGGGTTTCTAACATAAATTTTAATTCTTTTTCGAATTAAGTAGACGTCATCATTTTATCCTTTCACTTTAGAGACTATATTTGAAATGAAAGCTAAAACCCTTTTCCAGCTGGAACCGTCGGTTAGCTAATATCTAAATTATTTTATTTTTAAGCTGATGGGGCTTTTCCAACTGATGATAAACCCGCATGCCGACTGATCAGTGGCCCTAATGGAAAAACGATTCGCACAGTGCCGAAAACCATGCACTCATTTCTCTTCCCAGTTCAAAAGATCAGACAACATTTCGTATGTATACCTGGTGAGTATCTTAAAATGTGACGAAAGTTATGATTAAATGAATATTGATACGTGTTTTATGTCAATTTGTAGAATTTAATGAATTATTAGTACAGTCGAAGCAAAGTTTGAGGGATGTACATCAAATAGTTGTCTGTCAGAAATTAATAACTTTCCTTTTCTCGGTTATATTTTCTTTAAAATTTCACAGATATGTTTCTCTAATTTTCCTGTTAATAAAACCTACTTATTTTTACAATGGACTGCCCCTTTCAAATAATGTTGAACATTTCACATTCATTTGATAACTCGCAATTTTTTTCAAAAGTAATACGAATCTTCAAAAATTACCCGAAATGCCTTCTTTATTCTGATTAGGATGATTAATACACTTCCTTGATATCCTATTCTCTTAGTTAAGGTATCCTTTCATTTTTCCCTTCAAATCTTTGAAATTTTCTTGGAAATATTTGAATGTAGTCCTAAAATAGATAATTAAATGGTGTAGTTTGCATACTTGTATTAAAATCTCTACATTTTCTTTAAAAAACGCAATGCAGGGAACATGAGCAATGATCCACTACATTGTTATAACAGCACATTGAACGCTACAAGGGACGGACTGAACGTGAATGAATCGCACCCGTGTAGCAGCAACCCCTGTCATAATGGAGGATCGTGTAATGCTACACGAAGCTGGTTTGATTGCGTGTGTCCCATTGGTTTTCAAGGTTCAACGTGCGAGACTGGTAAGAGAAACTTCATTTTTCAGAACAGGGCCCCTTTTCATGCATTGTGGCCAGCGATTTCTTGGGGTCTTTTTACTAAGACCCCCCCCCCCAAAAAAAAAAGGGTTATCAGCATTTATTGGGGGTCTTTTTACTCGAAAATTCTCTGACAAGCAAAAAATAACAAAAACAACAGAATTATGCTAAAATTCTGCTAAATTGTTTCAAATTATGCCTAGCATAATGCTAGATGCTAAAGCGGTCAAAATTCTGCCAGAAAGCAGAATTCTGCTAACTCTAGCAACGTTGGTTTCATGAAACTTGCTTTCACTGACAATTTACAATAACTGTTATAAAATAATGAAATCCTTGCATCTGATTGGCTGAGAGCAAATTTGTCGGTAAAAATCACTGACAGGACACTTGATGAAACGCTCCCCCCTCCCCAGGATTCAAAAAAAGGGCGGAGCCTATTCCAAATCCTATGACGCCTCGTGTGCCTTTCAATCTCATGAAGTTTCCCCGTATCATCTCAAAAATAAAAGCCAAAGGGGAAGTCCACCCTGATATCAACTTGGTTTTAAAAGAAGCAGAAAAAATAAAGTAACAGATCAATGAAAGTTTGAGCAAAATCCGATAAGAAATAAGAAAATTATGAATTTTTGAAGTTGTAATTAATAAAACACAAATTCGCAACTCCGTGACGTATCTTGCGAGCTCCTCTTCCATTTGCCCTGTACTGAAAAAAAATCATAAATTTTCATTTTTCTCTAAAGAAAATATTTGATCATACATGCACCCTCGATATATATATTTCACTTATGCTTTTACACAAAACCTGTATGAATTCAAATCTATTCCTTCATCAAAAACAAAGAAAACGAACATTTATAAATGCTTGTGTACTGGAGCAAATGGGAGAGGAGCTCGCAAGATACGTCACGGAGTTGCCGATTTGTGTTTGATTGATTACAACATTACTTCAGAAATTCATAACTTTCTTATTTCTTATCGGATAATGTTCAAGCTTTAATTGATCTGCTTCTTTAATTTTTCTGCTTCTTTTAAAACCAAGTTGAGATCAAGGTGGACTTTCCCTTTAGGTAACTTTATGATCAAGTTGGGATTGAACTAGAATCGAATTTGCTATCTAGTGAGATAACAGCATTATTGAAATTGTTATGTTTGTTAAGGCAAGTGAATTTTAAAATTCCATTAAACAACCTCCCCCCCCCCCCCCCCCCCCCGTATTCATCAGATCCTACGCTGAAATATGAAAATGAAAGAAGTCTTTCGAATCAGGGCAAAGGAAATGATGCCTTTCTCTCTCTCTCTCTCTCTCTCTCACTCTTTTTATTTCTCTATCACCCCCCCCCCCTCTCTCTCTCTCTCTTAATTTCTCACTCCTGTCTTCCACTCTATCCGCTTTTTTCATCTCTCATCTCCTATGCGTTCCATCTTACTTCTCATTCATATGTAAAAGGTTATGTACAATACATTTGGTAGGGCGTCGGAACAGATGTTCTTCGCCGTTTTAGACGGGTGGTTGTCAAAAAAGCAACCCTACTTTGCTTTCATGAAATAAATTAAATCAATTCTTTTTTAATTTAATAGTTTTGAACGAGCAGCATTCTGGTCGAGATCAGTCGTTAACACGAGCAGAATTGCTTTCGCCTCTTATTAAATTTTATTTTTTTAAACTTTTCCTTAGCTGTGTCAGTGGCATTCGTGACTAGCTGCGGACAGATTTTTGCAGCAAGTCTTTCTCCAGAGCATTCTCCATTGAATGCTACTTACTTACCTTTACCTTTAGAGGGTCTGCAAAGTCCTTTGTCTCTAGACTACGATCCTCTGGAGAGAATGGTCTATTGGACTGACTCCATATCTTACAGTATTTCCCGCGCTTCTGTCGATGGGTTTTGGCAAGAAACGTTGGTCAACTATTCACAAAGTAAGTTATGTTTTCTCACTTATTTTTTTTCTTTTATGATGAATGTTAAATTATTATATAGCATCCTTTGAAAAAAGAGTACCCTTCAAAAAAAGAGTACCCGTTACATTTTGATTATATACCTACGAATGTAATAATCATGATAATCTCATGGTATATCATACTTTTCGGCATATTAATATACACGGTTATTTGTTATGTATTGGTTTCTAACTATCCTAATGGGCCAATCTGCTCGAACCCCCCCCCCCCCCCCCCACCCCCGCTTCTCTTCCACAGATAACGACACATCTACGCCCTAGCCTGCATTGTTCACTATTTATGAAAACGCTATTCATTGAAGGTAATATTTAACACTAAACATAACTGCATGCAAAAGCTGTTTTAGGCTGCAAAATAAGCAATAAAACACCACTAGTAGAAAGTTAAATAAAAAAAGAAATTTGGATGAGTTTTAGGCTAGAACGGCAGAATTTGTAAGTTCTCTTGAAAGATCTGTAGACGGTATGTAATAAATAGGCAGATGATACATTGTGCGTTTTCAAGAGCTGCAGAATGCAAGAGCCTATATACCATGAAACGCATAGTCCACGATAATGGGGGAATCGTAAAGAAAATCGTCAGAAAACCTTTGAATGCTACCCCATTTGATTATAAGAAATAAAACATATGGCTATTAAGATTACTTTGATTCGATTTTGTGAGCAAAAATGCTCTAAAATGCAAATTTCCTACTTACATTTTGTTTTCCCTCTGTCACTACGCGACCTTGCAAAACGCTAAAAAGATAATTTGCCAATGGCATCAGGAGAGCTATGGAGCAAGAATGGTAGGCAGAGTCATTTTTAATGATTTTGCTTAGAGTAGGAAGGGTAGGAAAAAGAAAATCTTGTATCGGAAATATGTAAAAAAAAAAAAAATCCAACTGACTATAGAAAATTAACTTACACTAAATATAGAAACACACAAAGTTACTAGTGCAATACGTCATTGTAAGCAACAGTATTATAAAACTCGTTTTTGTAAAATACAGAATAATATTAGAGGCACATGGGGAACAGTGCAATAATTTAATATTAATCATCTTGGTAATAATATATCTGATTGCAAAGAAGTTGTTAATCTACCTGTATATCATAATTTTTTTGAACTATTGGATTGGACATAGTTGATACATTGTCTCATTCTGAAAATACTTTTGATAATTTTTTGCCTCCTGTGAACTTTTTAAATTCTTTTTTTCTTAGACCCATACAACCCAGTGAAATATTGAAAACTGCGTCTGAACTTCAATTAAATTTCAATACTGAAAATACTTTTGATAAGTTTTTGCCTCCTAGGAACTTTTTAAATTCTTTTTTTCTTAGCCCCACACAACCTAGTGAAATACTGAAAATTGCGTCTGAACTTCAATTAAATAAAAGTCCTGGGTATGATGGAATTGAATGTAGTGTTCCTAAAAAGTCAATCCATTATTTAGTTAAACCTCTATCATAGCATTTTTAATTTGTCAGTAGATAAGGGGACATTTCCTAGTTCCCTAAAATCAACCAAAATCGTGCCCATATATAAGAAGGGGATAAGTCTATTTTATCTAACTATACAGACCCATTTCCATTTCATCTGTATTTTCTAAGCTGTCTGAAAAACTTGTTCATAAACGTTCATTGTCTTATTTGTGTCATAATGATATTATATCTACAAAGCAATTTGGTTTTAGACCTAGATACTCAACCTTTATGGATTTAATGGATATCTGTGATAAAATAGCTAATGCGTTTGAGAATTTAAAAAAACTGTTATTGGCATTTTCCTTGATTTTTCAAAATCGTTTGATTGTATAACCCATGATATTCTGATAGACAAATTGAGATAATACGGTATAAGAGGTGCTGCCTTAGATTGGTCCAAGAGCTACCTTTACAATCGCAAACAGTATATACATATGAATGGGCATTCATCCCTATACAAAATATCAATATTGGTGTACCTCAGGGATCTGTGTTAGGCCCTTTGCTTTTTATTATGTATATAAATGACTTACATTTTATCAGCAATATCTTAGATTCAGTTTTATATGCAGATGATAGTAATTTTTTATAACTGGAAATAATATACAGAATGTTTGTGCAATATTAAACAAGGAATTATGCAAGATAAACTAGTGGTTTTTAGCTGACACATTGGAACTAAATACTGATAAAACATCATGCATGGTATTCCACACCAAAAAATGTATTGATTCGAATTGCACTGATGTAAAAATTACTGGTTTTGATATCCGAGTTGTAAATACAAATAAATTCTTGGGAGTAATAATAGATAATCATTTGACCTGGAAATATCACGTACATGACATATTATGTTGTAAAATATCAAGAGCAATTGGTGCAATCAGTAGAATAAATGCAATTGTACAAGCACATATTCTTCTTAATCTATATTTCACTATATGATCTTGCCTTACCTTATGTATTGTAATATCGTAAGGGGAAATTGTGTAACATATCTTTTAAAACGTATCCATATTCTTCAGAAACGTGCAATCAGGATAATTACAAACTCTAAGCCTTACACCCCTTCAGATCCTTTGTTTAAAATTTTGTAACTATGTATGATATTCATAAATTTGTAAGCTGCACATTATTTTATGTATCAGTATATCAATAACACCTTGCCGAAATTTCTGAATAATTGTTTCATTAAGAAAAATTATACGTATAATATTAGACAGAACAATAATTTGTGTGATCCTAATTATAAATATAATATTTCTAGATGTACAATCAAATACTCAGGGCTGATCATGTTGAACAATCTCTCAAATAACTTGAAATGTAGCCAAAGTCTTTCAGTTTTTAAACGACCATAATTATAAAAATCATCTTTTGATTGGCCTTAATAGAAAGGCCTGCACATATAGGCCTATGTCAATCCCACCACTATCTGTTATTATACTTATGTTGTATTCTTGTTTTTCTCTTGATTGTTATGTAGTTTTTTTTATCGGATTGTGGAAATAAACTTGAATTGAATTGAAACCTCTACCAAATGCACCTGTACATGAAGACAACATGGCTATTTTTCTTCCTCAAAGACTTACATAAAGGAGAGCTTTCCCTTGATATGAGGGGAAGAAAGATCTACTGGGCCACCTACTACGGTGGCTCCATCGAAAGAGTCAACCTCAACGGCAGCAACCGTGAAGTAGTCGTTGATGGGCGTCGTTATCCAAAAGGACTTGCAATCGATAGTGTGAAAAGGTAAATTTAGACTTTCTGAGGAATGTTAATGTTCGTTGATATCAGAGATATTAGAGACAACACGCTTCAAAGCGACATAAAAGAGGTGTTGTGGATTAGTGAACCACGAGGTCCGAGGTTCGAATCCCACCGCAGCACTAGCGTCCTTCGGCAAGACGTTAATCTACATTTGCCCCTCTCCACCCAGGTGTTAAATGGGTACCCGGTAGGATGCGAAAGTTAATGTCATTTGCTTAGCAATGTGAGCGCCACTGTTAATTGCTGGAATACTCCCCAGGGAGTGGAGAATGTGCATACATTGTGTGCGGGCATGCCAGAATCCGATGACCGGGGTATTCATATATCTGTAAAGCGCTTAGAGACATCGCCAATGTATTAGGCGCTATATAAAAGCAGAATATTATTATTATTATTATTATAAAAACCTGTGAGAGTCCATAGTCCAGAATCTCTAACAAAATAGTCTGGTGTCAGCCCTGTTAGAAATAGAAGCTCGCTCCTTCCCCATTCTCCGACAGAAATGGAAAAAATGAGCCGCTTAGTTTTGTACTATATTGTCATAAAATTTCATGTACACCACAAACAGACAACATTTTCATTTTGCCAATTCTCCAAACATTATGTAGGGCACTATGTTCTTTCCTGATTTTTAGTTGAGGAGTAGTTTGTTTTTCTTTAAAAAAATCGCAGGTAATCTACCCGATAGGGTTCGATCTGGAGGTAAAACTCTTAATATTCAATGTGTTTGCTTTTATTCAAAATAAATAGCTTTCAACGTTAAATACATATCTAATTATAATATAGGAGTGTATGCTCACACTGAAAGTGCGAGATTTAAAGTGAAAATGACTAAAATATACTCACTTCGTGATTCATATTTTTTAGAGTTCTCTACTGGAAAGAAAAATGGCGTGTTGTGCGTTCAGATTTGAATGGAAGCAATATCCTTCAAATTGCACAATCGCCTGGATCAACAGCCACCTGTATATTTTACGACACTCAAGGTTAGTCCTTATAGCATTGTTCGCTTCCTTTTTCTCCTCAATCGTTCCCCTCCTCCCCCTCCTCCTTCTGCTCCTCTTCCTCATCCTGTGATTTCTTCTCCTTATCCGTCACCTTTAAACTTCCCTATCCATTTTTTTATTTCTTCATTATTCATCTCCAGAGGGCTGGGAGCCCTCCCCACTTTGAAAAAAATTATAAAAATATTTTAGGGTAAAGATTGATATATTCCGGAAGACAATTCAAAACCCTATTCGCAGAAAAAAAAAGTCAGACAACGAGATTTTTCTTCCAACCCTCATCCCACCCCAATTTTTCTGTCAGAAAGCATTCATGCATGGTTGATGAGCTTCCAGAAATCATATCCTTCTGGAAAGTTAAACAAATAATATGCTTTTTTAATCCTCCCCTTTTTTTTTTGGAAATCCCGGATCAGCCCCGTTTTCTCCCCTATTCCTTTTCTGATCCTTTCTTCTTTTACACTTACTCTACCTCTCCGCAATCCACTCCAGAAAAAGTCAGAAAAGAAAGGGAATTATCACATTCTGGACAATCAACCTTTCGTATCAGGTAATAAAATAAGATAAATCCAAGATCAACAATGATCCATGAGGGCATAGACCACATCTCTTTAAACGAAGCCAATCAGGAAAGAACTTGCGTATGTATTTTGATTTAGATATTAATGTTGAGCTCCAACCTCCTCCCCCCCCCCCCCCCCCCCCCCCCCCCCGGGGCCCGGCTGCGATTTTTCTTTCTCTCGGGACTTGCGTCACCGACAAGAGAGGGCAGTATTTGAGCGTCAAATGAATAAAGTTTCACCTTATTTTCATTTCAGCAAAAGAAAGTTTTGCAATACTGAATTTCTAAACCCTAACTTAACCCTAATTCTAATCTAACCCTGACGAGACTCGAACTCGGGATATATCTTCAAGAAAAGCACAACGTAGATCCGAATGCGCCACATAGAGAACTGCTAGTTTGGTTTTATTTTATTTTATTATTTATTTCATTATATCCCTACCATTTGTTTTTCATGAATATTGATGCAGACTAGTATTGACGAAATAAACCGTATTGTCACTTGACTTCCATAGACTTTGGCGCTGGAATGCTGCCCTCTCTCGTCGGTGGCGCAAGCCCTGACTAAAAAAAGCCCCCCCCCCCCCCCCCCCCCGGCTTAATGTGAACGAATGGTAAATGTCGATTTCTGTCTGTATATTTCTCACGTCGATTTGTAGGTAATGAAATGAAGAAAAAAAATTGCGAATGAATTACTTTTGATCAGGCAAGTATTATAATTATTATAATTTATATTTACAGCTTCCCGTCTTCTTTTCACCGACTCGCTGACACACGCGGTATACTCCATCCGACCAGATGGGACTGATCTGTACCAAGTTGTGCGTCTGAACGAGACATATTTCAGTCACATCACCCTATACAAGAACATGCTCGTGTGGAGTAGTTGGCTGGGAGATGTAGGGGAGCTTTCCCTGCTCAACACCAACTCATTTCAAATTTCAGAATACCTGCCAGGCGTGGTCGGAACATGCCAAAAATTTAAGAATATCCATGTATATTCTGGTAATTTGCAATGAGGTTGGTGCTTTGCATAACTCTTTAAAGCATTCGGGAAATAATATCTATATAAGGGGGATCGGGATTTGAGATGAATCCAACAATTTTCCACAAATTTTCTGCCTCTTGAATAGATTATCTATTTTCTTATGGATCTTGACATGCTGAATTCAAATACGACTGTGAAAATTGCTGATTGGCTCAAGTTTTAATGGTGTTGTGCATGGGGTTAACCTTTTCTTTGTTAATTGCAAATCGATTTAATTTTCTTTCTTTGTTCCCTTGTTTTAAATCCCAAAGTCGGGCATGTAATTTTGTGAATAATGCTCACCTGAAATTTTTTTAGGTGTGCCATGGTCTTGGTCGCCTTGATGACATTTCCCCGGGACATTTCCGTTATCGTAAAGTGCCTCTTTTGTTCATGTCAGTATCTAAATTTGTTACTCATGACTGTAAAAAGCGCTAAAAACAAGCTGATTTATATTACAGTTGTTGAGTGTATTGTAAGTGGATTCTTACACGATATCTATGAGTTGTTTTATTTGCTTTTCCCCTGTCGAAATGTTCAGACTGTCATGTAACACAGATGTATAGAATGCACATACGCCCAGTGGCAGATTTATATATAAGGGGAAACCGGCCCGTGCCCCCTTGAAACCCAACAGGCATATCTTAAGTACACAGTGACAAAAAATTGCCTCCTTAATTGTGTACTTTTCCGGCACTGTGCCCCCTCTTTTACAAAATCCTGGATCCGCCCTGCATACGCCTACTCATTATACGCTGTGTTAATAAGTTCGTACGAGTTGAAAATTAGTTCTTTCATGCTTGGTAAAGAAATCTTTCATAATAATGATAATATTGAATATTTAGTGGTGCTAACACAGAAAATACCATAGCGCTTACAAAATTACAGATTTGAAGAGAAGAAACAACAGCAACAGCAAGAAAGACAGACTCAAAAAATAAGTAATCACTTTAGAACATTATATTACTGGGGAAAGAAATGTGTTTTAGGGATCTTTTGAAAGTGTAAAACCTGCTTCGGGTGATTATTTCGCCTCTGGTTAGAAAATTTTATTGGTTAAGTAACGAATATCAGTGGAGTGATGTGAGGGGTATGGTCCCGTGATTTGGCTCGATTGGGTGCAGAAAAGGAACTTATAACATACTCTACCTGAGGGGCAGATTCATTTTTCATTACAATTTTGTTCCCGTGGGCATTCGCCTATCATCATATCTACCTTCTGCAATCAAATTTTTCGAGTGCACCCAGCTTACCAAGTCAGATGTGGAGGCTATGCTAATTTTTAGCTGCCTGTAATCATGGCGTGGGAAACGCCCTGTTCTGCGGTACCTTATACGTGTTTGAATGTAGCTAATCATTTTGTACTTGAAATGAAGACGTTGCTCCTATCGGGTACTTACTATTAATTCGTTTTATTAAAGTACATGTCTAAGGATTACAATTTGGGGTGTTACTATTTAACCTCTACAATTCTTTATTCGAAATTTGATGTGAATTATCGCGTGGAAAACTTTTATTAGATGAATTTGGCTCGTTATTGTACCATGTTCATGATAATTGTGGGTATTTCCAACATGGCGACACCCACTTAACAGATTTATTATACAAAGAAAAAAAAGCAGTTGTCCTAAGGGACAAGCTTCGGAATGATTTTTTGTTTGACTAAATATATACAGTACATGTACTTGTCAAAATATATGACCAGTTGGGACTTAATCAGTGGCATGTATTGATATATGATGTATAAGAACATGAAATGTATATTGTGTTGTGCTTTTGGAGATAAGATTCATAATGCATTATTGGATGTTAGGCTGTTTCATTATTAGCCATTAGCTGTTCATCAATTTGGGATGTCCCTATTGATGGTTGTCGCAGATGTGTGCCCCTGTTGTTGACCTCGGGGAAGCAATTTTTGTGTAAGCATTTATTAACTTATACTAATACATGAATTCAAATGTATGCATTGTTATTGATCTGACTTCTTGTATTAATTTATGAATGTTTTGTCATGAATTCAATAATCTCGATAAGGCATTTTGAGAATGGAGAACTGAACTATGTGTTGAATAATTACCAGTATGCATGGTATGGATTCTCTGAGTAATCAATTATTTCAATCAATGCTGTTTAATTATTATGTGGTTTTGAATTCATAAACAAGTCTAATATTATTACAGCATTTCGTTGAAAGGTTATTTTAATGATTTGAATTGGATTCTGTTTTGTCACAACTCACAAATGTAAAATTATCACTCTTGTTGAATATGAAATGTGATTCAGTTTATGTAAATATTTAGGGACTAAATTGCTAAATTGCATAAGTATCAATGAGATTAAATAAAAATGATTATACAAGCATACATGTGAATTTTGATCTATAACATCTTTGTTATAAAATGAATGCATTTCTAAAATCAAAGTTCCTTCATAACTTGGTTGCATTCCTCCCTCAATAATTACCCGAATTGTATTTTGATTTTTTCAGTCAACTTTGGCTCTGGTTCGAAATTAGTTAATTTCAACATTTATAAGCTTCTTGTGAGTTCAGTTAGAATGAGAAGGCAAGTGCTGTTAAGTGCATGCCATTAGTATATAGTGAATTGATTCTCACGAGTACTGATGATTATTCCATTCATCGATCTGATGATTGAATGAATTTGGTTCAAACGTAATCAGTGATTCTAACTGTGATTACGAAGTCACGATGATTACGGAGTTACGATGATTACGAAGTTACGATGAATACAAAGTTATGCTGATTACGAGGCTACGATGATTACATTGATTTGCTTATGAAAATTCGAAGATTTGGAAAATTTGAGATGAGACGTTGATAAAATCACAGAGTGGAATAATCATGATTATAGCTCGCGCTTATTGTTACAGTAAGGGTTATAATGAAGTTGATCTTGATTGTAATATCGTGATATATGAAATTTTAGATCATCATTAATTGGTTGTTGTTTCTCTGCTGTTTAGGGCTTGTTTTCCTTTGTTGTGATGGTCTCAGCTTTGTCTTGGGCTCACGAGAATAAATACAATCAACCTGCAACTTAGTGTAAACTGAATGCCTTTCGGCGTAATAATCTAACCCTGACCCACGACAATATTCTAATTTTCATATTTCATGTGTAATATATGTCCCCATGCTGTACATAATGGGTATAAGACAAAAACATGAGACCCCTTTAATTGCTTCTTGTTACTAAGTCAAAAGTTGAAAATCGAAATTTGCACAATGCAACGTTGAAGGATGTCAAATTCATTTGGGGTATAAGTTTAATGACACTCTTCAGATATTATTCTCACAATAATCTATGAATTATAGCTTCACTTTTGACATAAATACATTTTGACAAATCATGATTAAAGAAAGTCCGTGTGTAGCAGTAATTAATTCATTGTATTAATTGTTTGTTTGTTTGTTTGTATGCATGACATGTACTTTTTTAGAATTTTGCCAGCCCCCCCCCCCTTCCCCCTTCCCTGTCACGAAATCCCGGATCCCATGGCAGTTTCAATATGCGTTTATTAACTTTCAATAAAAGTTACTTTTCAATCATTCTGAACAACCATTTCCGTTCTCCCCGCTCAGACTCCTTGCAAAGTGCAATAGCATAAAGGGTAAAAATCGCAAGCATGTCAACCAAGATTCAGACATGCAGTTATATAGACGGATCGAAGAGGCTGAAGGTCTTCATCATCTCACCCCGCCCCATATGAAGACCGCAAAATATTAGAGAAAGGGGGAAATGAAAGGAAGAAAAAGAAAGAAATAGAAAGGAGAGGAAGAAGAAAAGAGTTTATAGGAAATCGATGGAAATGGAAAATAAAAGAGGAAAAGGGAAGAAAGAGAAGTGAGTGAGAGAGAGAGAGAATTTGTGTTTATTTGTCATTCGATTTATGCCTGTATTAATTATCAGAAATGACTGTAGGTCTGTCTTTTAACAAAACTACACACCCGCGCACACTCAGCACCCTCCCTCACAGGTCGGTGGATGAGCTTAACGTGCTACGGATTTTGTTTAAATTGATTTTCCGGTGAGGAAGAGGGACAGGGGCGGATCCGCCCCCCCCCCCCTCGAAACCCAACTGGCATACCTTAAGTATACAATTTTTTTAAAAGCCTCCTTAATTGTGTACTTTGCCAGCTCTCTGCCCCCTCTTTTACAAAATCCTGGATCCGCCCCTGAGGGTATGATTACAAAATGCGTCTACCCACGTCTTTTCCACGTATTGAAATAGCTACAATTCACTTTAGTCCTTGAATTAAGTGTTTGATAATGGATATTACACTGGCATGGCACGTATCAGTTGATGAACTTCATTTAGGAAATGAGTAGCTGTGATAATTGCACTGTATGATTGTATGATTATATGTATGATATGAAATACAATGTCGACACATCGAGAGCAAAAAGCAGTATTTTTCACCATTTGAGGAAAAAAAAATAGTCTCAATACAGTCTTGCCATTGGCATTATATTAGTTCTGATTACAAAAAAAAAGTTTGAAATCATTATATTGTAGCATAATCCAACATCACGCAAAGTGAATATCTTTAGGTCCCCATCTAATGGAATAACATCAATATTTTGTTGTATAATACAGAGCATAAGTATAAAGTATAAACAATCATATGAAAAATATGTGTAAACAATTTGTATTTGTTTATTTATTTTTTCGTTTATTGATTTGTTTTTGCTCGACATGGCATTTTCGATATGCGTTTATTGATTTTGTTTTAATAACATAAATGTTTAATTTTAGAGTTCAAACTGAAATCTGTATTCCAAACTAGTGTTGCTCCTCGTAATGTTCCTTTCCAATGTTCATTTACTTGGAATAAAAGTTATTTTTCAATCATTCTATAGGTAAAAACAACCATTTCCCTTCTCCCTGCTCAGATTCCTTGCAAAGCTCACTTTAACCTAAACGGTAAAAATCGCAAGCACGTCCACCAAGATCAGACATGTTTAGTTCAGTTCAGTTCAGTTTATTAGATTCCATCTCAATAAAAACATTTTTACATTAATAAAAACATGCAATTCAACATTAAAAAATGTACATAATCGGAATAATACATGTATAGACATATTACTTTAAAAAAGGAATGAGGCACAGCTGTTAAAAAAACCAGAGAAGGTTTTGTCAAGACAGCTTCCTAAATATTTAGAATTTAATGAATATATATTAGAAACAAGAACCAATTAAAGTCTTGGGTAATATCATAATATAAGAAATTGCACAGAATACGGGCACAAACCCTATATACACAAGGATACACAATAGGGATAGCAAAAGAGAAATTAGACATGAGAAGAAGAAGAATAGAGGAGAGAGAAGGAGAGAGTTTGACACATACATTCAATGAGTGTCACGTGTGATCAAAAAAAATTTGAGTTTGCGTTTAAAACAGTTGTAAAATGGAATTTGAGTTAGATCAGAGGGAAGCGACTTCCAAATCACAGGAGCATGATGTCTGCAGGAATATGATGCAGTTTCAGAATTAACATGCCATCGATGATATTTTTTCTTATTTCTAGTATCATAATTGTGTATTGCACTATTAATTATAAACATATTGGATATGGTATATATTAGGAAGCTGACTTTTTTCATTCTTAAATATAAGTATTGCACACATGTATTCATTTTAACTCGTAAACATTTAGAATACCCAGTTTCTTGAACAATGGTCTAGAATGGGTTTGATAATGAGACAAGGTAATTATTCTTACAATCCTTTTCTGTAGAATATATAAACAGTGCAATTTCGTCGGGTGAGTATTAGCCCAAACGATATTACAATAAGTAAGAAATGGTAGTACTGGTTTGGTTTATTGAAGAATATTCAAGATTGCAGCTAAAAGCTGATACATTTGAATTTACATATTAAAATACATACATAAAAAAAGAACAAGACGAAATACAATTCATTAATGCCTAGTATTTACAGTTTTTAAAAAAAGTCAGTATAGATGGTAGCATTGTGGCCACATTATTACTGCTGGCAATATTTTTATATAGTGAAATTCCAAAGACAGAAAACAAAGTACATTAAATTTACATACGGTTCAGTAGTGTTGGAAAATAAATTATATAAACAGAGTAAAGAATAAAGAGGCAAAATAGCACTGATTTGTATTATTCTAAAATCCGCTGGTTTTATAATTTAATCGTATCTCAGAAGTAAAATTTAAAAAAATAAAAATTGCAAAGAACTGCACATAAACAAAGGATAAGGGCTTGAATAATGAAAAGTCAGAGCAGGGAGTTAATATAATGACACTGATTTTTAAGTTGATACGCTTCGTGATGTTACATTTTATCTAATACGCAATAGACGGATACGAGAGGTTGAGGGCATTCACCACGCCCTCCCCATTAAAGGCAGCAAAATATTAGAGAAAGGAGGGAAAAGAAAGGAAAAAAAAAAACATAAAGAAATAGGAAAGAAAGGAAGAGGGAAAGAGTAAGGAGGGAAACGATGAAAATAGAAAACAGAAGAGGAAAAAGGAAGAAAGAGAGAGAGAGACAGAGAAGTAAGTGAAAGAGAGAAGATTTGTGTTTTATTTGAAAGAGTCGGTATACGAGGAAATGCAAGGTGGTTAGTCATTTTTATTGAAAATTAATTGTTGCCCGATTTTTCTTTTTGGATCGAGGCAAGGAGGGGGTTGTGCGAAATTGATTCTGAAACCAGTGACAGCAAAATGCATGTTTCCATTTATACTAGGCCTGCTCGGGTCCCTATGGAGCTGCAATCTCAAGTTTTTGTTATGCCTGAAGTGACGGTTATAGATAGGTTGATGAAGCTGTTATAATTGGGCAGTGCGGGAGCCAGATTTCAGGCAATGTCGCTTTTCATTGCTAGGCGTTTCTAGGCTTCAGATTACATGTATACATGCCATAAAGCTTCATACTATCAAAGTAATAGAATTGTTATACTTTGATAGTAGAATGGGAAATTCAATCTTAAGGAGGAAGTCCATCCTGACATTTAGTTGATTTTATTAAAAGCAGAAAGATGAAAGAAACAGATGAGTGAAAGTTTGAGAAAAATCCGATAAGAATTAAGGAAGTAGAGATTTTATGAAGTTGTAATCATTACAACACATTTGTATTTAATTTAAAATCTTTCTTTCAATGATCTCTACGTACTCTGTAATGATAATTTCACAAATTTCTCTTTTCTTTTCTCAGTTGTTGATGAAAGGAATAGATTTATTTCATACACAGGTTGTGTAAAATATATGTGCAATAATTATATCCAGGATGATTGTATGATTAAATATTTTCTTTAGATATTTTTTAAATTTTGTTTTTATTTAGTACAGGCCAAATGGTAGAGGGCCTAGCAAGATACTTTAAAAATTCAGTCAATACAAATTCATAACTTTCTCATGGTTTATCAGATTTGCTCAAAATTTCACTAATCTGTTTCTCTCATTTTCTGCTCCTACTGAAAATTAACTTGATATCAGGGTCGACTTCCCCTTTAACGTTTCCTTTCAATTGAATGCCTAATGTGACGACTGATAAACAGTTCTGTTCATTCAGAAAGTATGAATCTGCTTAATATGTCATATTTTTCTTCTTCGAAAGGGGATATACGGCGTGCCTATCGTGAGAAGAGGGCTTTCTATAAGGACGTAAACACACCTCTCAACGATGATACATCCAGCTTTCATGAGTTGACTAAATACTTGCAAGATCCCCACAACGAAGAACTGTGGGATGTGAACTACTTCAATGGCGCCCTCTACCTTGTAAAGAACAGCAAGGTTATATATATATATATATCCTGAGAAACTACAATTATTCCAATAGATCTTATATCATTCAAGAAATCAGTCAGTCTGTAAGCCCCCAACTAATGCATATTGCTGTCATAGAACCCTAAAATCATATTCGATGAACCTCTATTTATCAGTAGATCTTCATTTAACGGTTTTATTTATTTTTTCAAGTAAAAAGTGATTTGATTTTTTTTAATAAATTCAAATTTATTTATATATATATGTACATATGTACACTTGTCGGAACAAAAGTAAGGAATTTGAAATTTGACTGATGATATATCTTTAAAGTTGACGGTATCAATGAAAAGCATTAAATAATGTCCATTTGCGATTATCATACCTTTCGGGAGATATTCATTGATTATGGTTAGGGGTGCGTATAGTGAAGTGTTGCAGTGCGATTCACTTATGCTGTTGTCAGTTTCTTTTCTTGTATCGCTTTGTGAGAACAATGGATTTTACGGTCTTGAATTACTATCTGTTTGATATTGATTTTTTTTTTTAACATGGTGCTATCGATGGAAGACAAAAACCGTAAATGGTCTAATAAATTATATTGTCTCGTGAATATCTCTTCTTTGATAATTTTTACTTTTATTTTCAATTTATAATTTTGCTTAATATGATTCACATATATTACAACGATGAATAAAGACAATTGTCGTGAAAATGTCACTGCTGATATTGAAGGAATAACATTTCTATTCGGCGGACTCCTTATATGAATGTTCCACATGCAAAGAGGAGTATTTTCAATGTTACCAGGTTATGTGCACAATGAAAGAAGACTTGGTAGATGCAAACTACAGTCATGGCAAAATGGTCCGTGAGAGATTATCTACATCGGTGGTACTCTCAACTTTCAAAAGTTCATATTTGAATTGTTCTTTGTATGACTTTGCAGTCTTTTTTTTCTTTGATTTATTATCAGCTCTCACTCACACAAACTATGTAAAAGAATTAATTCCCCCTTGATACAACTGGGCGTTGTGGCGTGCGCCTGTAATCCAGCTAACAGTGGAAGTTATAAACTGATTCAGCTTTCTTGACATTCGGCTATCTACGTTATATATTATATACAAACGGTAATGGAAGTATGAAAATCAGACTTTGATTTCGTACGTTATATTATATATTTCATTTTCATGATGTAATTTATCTTTTTCATACCTGATTATTTTCATACCTGATTTTAAATGTCTTTTTTTTTTTAATTTGTATTTCAAAATATATCGTTTGCTCGGTCACAAGTGCGCAACACTCCCTTGCATAATACTCCTCCCCTATTTTTCCTATGCCCCTCCTATTAACATAATCCTGGCTACGTCACTGGTATGATCTTAATTGGCCTAGCTGGATACAGATTTAAAGGGTATATTTTTATTGCTAGGCTCAGGGGTGGACTAGCCATGGGAAGTTTGGGGAGTTTTCCCCACGTGCCGGTCATTACAATTGTGTTAATAAGGGCCGGTCATACAAAAAGGGCCAGTCTCTCCGAAATGATGTACATGAGCGATATGATAGCTGGAATTTTGTATGCTTAATTTTGTCAAGTGTTCAGGCTAATTCGAAAAGAAAGAGAAATGTGAGAGTTGAAAGACCTTAAGGGTAGGTGAGACAATTACACTGTATGTGGTAAACTAGAGATACTTACTACACCTGTAAGTCTATCAAATCATCTATAAACACGATAAAAACTATTTTCGAAAAATCAACTCAAGGCAATTTCAATAGCCCTGTCTGTCACCTTTAGAAATGTGCGAACATTACAATGGCGTATTACGTAATCCGAACCTGATTTCTATGGGCAGTACAATAGGCTTTTGAAATTGCCCTTGAGTTTATTTTTCGAAAGTAGTTTTTATCGTGTTTATAATGTATTACGCTATTTACATATTCAAAAAGAAACATTGTGAGATTGTGTTCTTTGACATTTTGTTGATTATCATTGTGTATTTATAGAAACCATCAATATTATACATGTATGTATATTCCATTCCGTGTGAGAGTACACCTATTCAGTATGGAAATTATCTAGATTTTATACGAAACAGCAATTAATTCACAGTTTGAGCAGAGTGCGCAGCCGCGTTTTGTTCAATGCATTGGTGTCACTCCATGTCGTGAAAAGGGTTGGGGGTCCTCAAGCCCCCTCAACTTCTCTTCTGTAAGCCATGGTGTACATAATCTTAATTGATTACCTTGTAGATACGAAACAATGATGTATTAATTAACTTACGATACGGAGTGCACAAACTGTATATTTAAGTGCTTTAAAATGTATAATGTAATAATCACTTGTTTTCTTGACATGCACAAGCTGCTGATTTTTATAAAATGGGGGTGGTCAATGTGAGCAGAGTGCCTAGGGGCGTTGGTTCAATGCATTAGTGTTAATCAATGTAGTGAAAACGGTTGGGGTCCTCGAGCCCCGTCATCCCCTTCCTCGGTGCTGGGCACTGGTATATATAATCTGATTATAGAATACCTTGTAACTACGGAATAGGTCGAAAAAAAACTGTATATTAAAGTGCTATAGTAAAGGTGTAATGTAGGGAATCATCACGTTTTTTTCTTTTTTTCATAGCCAACAATTCAAGCTGAAGATTTGTTTGATTTTTTTTTTTTTTTTTGGACATAAGGGGTGATCAATGTTAGCAGAGTGCACCGCTACGTTGGCTCATTGTTTTGGTGTTAATCTATAGTGAAAAAGGTTGGGAGTCCTTGAGCAGCCGCCAACCCCTCGGTTACATTAAGTAAATGTGAAGGTACTCGTTTTTTTTTCGAAGGTCCGTAATTCTGAAGGTTCAAAACGATAGAGGGTTCTACTGCACTTTCGGAATTACGAACCTTCGGGAAATCGAGTCCCCCCCATATTATCATGTAAACTTGTAAATTGTTTTACAGTCGTTCATTAGCGATATGGGAGAAGGACTTTGAAAGGGTTAATTTGGTAAAGTGTTCAGACTGTCTTACTGTGGCGCATTTAATACCAATGTGGAAGTAGGAATAGAATCCTTCAATTAGCAACTCGTTTTTATATGAGTCGCTAATTATCACAGTTTTTTCCGTTTTAGATAACATTTGTTATAAAAGTGTAAAGGAAAAAGCAAAGTTGTCAGTGTTCTTTCTGCCTTGTACGCATAATTTGTGTATTTATTTATAATACAGTAGTATATTTTCACGATTTTGCCATACCATTTGGGATTCTGTATTTGAAATATCATGTGTCTCCACTTATGGGGTAAATCCTTTTTTATTTGCAATAAATGTTGCATCGATATACATTGCATAAAATGTTTTTGAGATCCACTGGAATTGTGGTGCGTAGGTGTCTGTGTAAAAAAATCATATCAAAGAAAATGGAATTGTTATGAATGAAATTTCTGTAATTGTAATTGGTACATCTATTATCGCCTGACACTGAAATGCTGTAGATAGGATTCCATGAAATAGAATCTGAGATAAAAGAAAATTAGGTAAGTTGATAGTCTTGAAGAGCTACAAATTCTTCAACTAATATCTCAACGTCAGTTTTTGGTTTTGACCTATAAAGTATCTTGTTAAATTTCAATTTCAATTTCAATTCATTGTCCAATAATGGGGTCTTATCCCTAAATCAATATCTCTATATGGCTCGTTAGGGTCACTTAAACAAAGGCAAATCCCCTGATGATCGCATCCACAATAATTGCGTATTGTTAAGATTTATTTGTATTGCAACAGAAAATTAGCATAGACATTACCAACCAGTGGCGGTCCCATAATCCCCTGGCCTTGGATGCAAGTCCGAAAATTCTCTTACAAGCAAAAAGAAAGGGAAATAAATAAGGTTTTCACATCAGGTGTATTGTATGGTTCTAAAATCGCTAGAGGGGTTACAGTGAGGGGCACATTTCTTTTTTATCTAATGGGTACTCAAGATATGCCTGTTTTTGGTTTTGCGGGGGCACGTGCCTCCGTGCCCCGTCCCCAGCGGATCCGCCAGTGATATACTGCCAGTTGTGCATCTACGGGGGGTAGGCACGCAAGTGCCCCGGGCGGCACTTAAACGGGACGCAAAAAAAGCAAAAGAGAGAAAGAAAAAAGGGGAGAAAATGAAGAAAATTTTAGTCCCCAAGGATTATGTGCCCACAATCCGCAGGGTAAATGCATTAGAAATACATGTACAGTTTTTGAGGGTTTAAAATGCGAAAAAATTCTTAAGCTCGGTCGCTTTGCTCTCTCTCATAATCATGTTTCTTCAGGATCTCGTAATTTTGCGCCCCCATGTTACTAAATAGATTTTAAATAGCGTTTATAAAGGGTTCAAAATTTGAAAAATAGAAATGTAATTTTGGTTGCTTTGTTTCATCAGCCTCTTGTTAGATATTGAATCCCCAATAAAGGATAAAATGTATAAAATAGCATTTTCGGAAGTTCAACATTTGAAAGAAATCTCTACTTTCGTTAATTTTGCGCCCAGTCATTAAGAAGGGTGATGTGAATTGAAAACCGTTTATCAATGTAAAATTCGAATTTCTTTAGCGATCCACTGTAGGGGTCAATTTCCTGGGTAAAATGCACAAGAAATTGCTTTTATTAAAGGTTAAACAGGCAAAAAATCTATTGCTCCCTTGCTTGTATAATAACGTAGATAACTTTGGGCACCGGTGGGGGGGGGGTGCATCTTCATTGTTAAATTGTCCAGGGTGCCATTATCCCTAGATACGTCGCTGTATACTGCTAAACTTAGCGAAAGGTCAGAAAGCCAAAAGCATTGAGGAACTGTGTGTTAAATGGGGTTTACTGTCAAAATCTTATCACTCTATTACCCCAACCATCACGTTCATTATATATGCTGTGTCATGTAATCATAACAATAATAATAATAAACCTTTTTTGTATAGCGCATATCATATTATCATATCTAAGTAAACGCTACTACGTGATCTACAGGTTTGTTTTGTGAACACTTAATTAAGGAATAAACTTTGAAATATATCTCTTCAGATATTCCGTGAGCTTCTGCTAATGATTTGCCTGTCAACTTCAACGGAGTAAACAAATAAATGAATAAAAACTTAATAACAAACGTAATGTACACATTTTTCGAGATTTATCATCGTTGTCAGGTGGAATTTTATCCACTATAGCGTTTCAATTCGTTGGAAAGCTTTCTGTTTATAACTTTTGATGGCATCATCTATTCTAGGTAAGCTAACATGGTTTTAATACAAAGCTTATATTTACATAGTTTGCCCGTCTCTACAAACTTTTAAGAAACGCCTTTATAGCATCATATTTATTTTATTGTAAATTTTACCTTTTGTATTGCTTTTCATATATACATGTATTATTTTGATTTGGTTTCATTTCGTGTTATTGTTGTTATTTTTATTATCATTACTGTTATCATTATTATCTTCGTATAGTGTTAATGGTGGTAGTAGTAGTACCGCTGTTATCACTATTATCATTGTATATGCTGCAGTGCTCCCTTGTGAATCAGGCCCTTGCGGCTCTGAAAAGGACTATTCGCTTTAATTTAAAGAAGACATTAAGAAAAAAAGGGAAAGAATTAACGAAATGAATAAAGAAAGAAAGAAATAATAAATAAATTTAATTGATGATAAATTAATACCTAGCTAGCTTTAAAACTCCGAAAAAATATTCTAGTCAAGTAGATCCTTCTCCCGTTCGGGCGTTGCCTTTCCTGGCATGTCGTCTCACCCGTGACCAGAAATCTACACGCTGACTACCGTAAAACGGGTTTTTGACATAATTTTTTTTTTATTTCCAGAGGTGATGCCTATCCTTTTTACTTCTTTCATGCATTATAGATGAAATTATGGGAAAAGGGTCTGCTAGGAATTATCTTGTAGGGAAGCTTTTCAAATTGTTATTCCTATTCACTCCGTTTTCAGGTACTACTACAATTATACTACTATTGCTGCTATTACTATACTAATACTACTAATAATAACATTACTACTACTACTACTACTACTACTACTACTACTACTACTATGATGATAATGATAACAATAACAACAACAACAGTAATAACAATGATAATATTAAGAATGATTATGATGATGATGATAATAATGATAAAGACAAACAATTCTGCTGCACCGGCTGCTACTAGTACTACGAGAATATTAATACTGTCTTCTACAAAATACTTTTACTGCAACTCATCCTATTACTTCTACTACTCCAACCACTTTTATATTATATTAATATTACTACTATGGTGATAGTCCGGACTGGTTAACTGAAGAGGGTAATTGTCTTAGTGGAAGTTAGATGGGTATTATGCACCAAAATGATGGTCCGGGAGTTCTTTTTTTCTGAGTTGTTCTTCTGACAGTGTTAATTTGTTGGGGTTTTTTTAATCAAAGTTCTCGATTGAGAGAATAATGTAACTTCCTGCGTACAGGAGCAGTTTATCCTTTTTTTATATTTTACTGAAATCAAAAGTAGCTCCTTTTATATTTGCATTAGCCTGATTAACATTACAAAAAAGAAAAGGTATTTGATGTACTATCAAACATCATCATTTCAAAATTACTGTTAAGGTTGAATTTTCTTTTCTCTAGCTCGCCTTGTTTTGTAGTTATGGCTCATCTTAAAACATCGCACAGACAGCAGTTTTATCCGGTATCAAGTTCCTTCTATCGGTTTTACTTCTTCTTTTGACCACATCATTGCCCCTGGTAAGTTCAAAAATCGTTGAGCATCAGGAAGGACACGAACTTTCACTGAAGTTTATATACCCTCACTTTCATGAACACTGCTCGTACAAGCTATTCTTCAATAACAGTTTGTTTGACAACAACGGAACCTTTACCCTAAATAGTCACTTTATACCTGGTCGACAGAATCGCACACGTGTACGCGCGGAAAAAGTTTTTTGGAACTCTGATCGTAGATCTACAAATCAAACCGATTTATAAATCAGATGCGGGTAAATTTAACTGCTTCTTTCAGTGCCCAGATTCTTTTGAGATTCAACATCATTTGCTGAAAGTCATATTTCCTCCAGAACTAATAAGCTGTTCTTGGATTGAAGATCGCCGTGTACAACACGAAAGTTGGTCTGATCTTTCCGAATTGGAATGTTCTTTCACTGCGGGCTATCCTGAAGGAACTATTTTGTGTTATACGCAGGAAAGTGGAATACCCGAAGCTCATCTTCCACATTTGAGTTCGGGAGAATATCACATCAAATCAGAATTTTGGTTACCCAGCAGTCTTCGCGTTTCTTTTTGTTCTGTGAATCAAAAATACCAGAGAAAAATCGATAGATGCACTAATTTTGTTTTCCCTCAAATTCAGTCATCTACGTCAACGGTGACACCAAACTATACGCACAGTATCGTGAGTCAAGTTCAATCCAAAAACGTAGCATATTCAATGCATCTCTTCAATAAATCTCTTCGTGATTTTGTATTATTGCCTTACAAGAGTGTTTTACGAATAGGCCATTTCGCTACATAGCTTTACCGAATAGGGATTTAATATTTTTATTTTATTCTACGACAATCTAACGAATTTGTATACTTCTTTTGTAATCTAAAAATACTACGTATCAAACAAAAGAATAACAAAGTTGAGCATACCTCATTAACTCACTTATTGTTTGTAACTTGTCATATATTGGTGATAATGAAATGCAATAGCATATATATTGTATTCATAATATTGATCACCGTGATCCGCATTGAATCTACCATAACAACCATCGAAGGTCAACATGTTAAATTTTCGTTTAGTTTTGACTATTTACACGAAATTACTTTTAAATTGGTATCTGATAATTTAACTATATACAATGAGGAATATTTCATAACTGGAGATAAATCCGCCGCGAATCAACCAATGAACTTCTCCACTCGGAAAGTAATCTTTGAAAATGTGCTTGAAATATACATTCATATAAAAAACGTGTCAAGACACGATGCAGGAAATTATGCATGCCTCGTCCTTAGAAATGGGACTGAGATTGAAGATTTGAGGCAAGAAATACAATTAATCGTTGAATATTTTCCTGCTAAGCCTTACTGTAGAGAATCATTGACGCCATTCATTTTGCAACATGGCTTGGAAATCGACTTCACGATTATTGAGTGTGTTGCATCACTTGGAAGCATGCAAGGCAGTATTTTGTGCTTTCAGCAAGATAAATTAATATTGCCTTACAGCGACCTTCATCAAAATCTCACGTCAATGTTTCAAAAATTATGGATGCAAAGGACATTACCGATTAGATGTTGTTCAGTAACAAATATCGAGTCAGTCAGTACATCTCTTTGCCAAAATATAACTATAAATCTTTTCACAGAGCCTAAGAAAGCATACAGAGTCACACCTGGTATAATCGCATCCACCATCGTTCCTACAGATAACGTAACCATGGTAACAGTGAAAGAAGACGGAAATAAAGATGGATTTCCTCCTTTGTTGATTGTAGTTATTGTTATTTCGATAGCAGCGTTTTTGTTGGGGACGATTTGCATGTGCACAAAAGGCTTTCCAATTAATGGATATAACCGTATGTAAGTGGGGTGGCCTGTGCATGTTACAGTCATAATATGCGACAGAGAAGTATGGTGTAGGCATGTTCCTACATAAATGCACTGACACGTGCACAGTGTCTTAAAATTTCAAAATGATTTGAAATAAACTTTAGAATCAATTATAGACCAAAAGAGCACTTTTTACATGTTCGTGCCCAAGCGTGTAATACGCGTAATTATATATTTTCATGCCTGAGACAATAGTAAAGTGATTGAAAATGATTTTTTTTTAAATTATTGTTAATACTTAAGTTATTTTGTATGCTTCTTTTGTCACATAAATTACTTATTTTTAAGGCTATGCTTCATAATTTTAGTTTAAGTATAGTACCTGTGTATATTTAAATAATTTACTCGGTAAAGCGCTTAGGAATCTTCGTATTAATCGCTATAAAAATGTAATGTATTATTATTATTATTTATCTGAAACACAGGAAAAGTTCAAACCTAAAGCTCGCCGCACAGTATTTACGATCGGCCTGCGATCCGATTTCGGAAGAAAATGTAAGCGTTTAATAAAAAAAAAATTAAACACATAAAATATTTTTGATTGAGGTTCTCAATAGTCATACAGATAGTAAAATCGAAAATACGGCCTATATTGCGAGCTTTCTAGTAGGAGGAAAGGCCAAACGGCTGCTAGTCGTAGTGACGTCAAGGCAGTCCTATATACGCCGGATTGTCTACTATTTGAAAATGTTTTGGCCCTAATTCCGGATATATGGTTGACAGCGTCCAAAACCCCTATGTTAAGTATTCATATTATATTTCAGAACGTGAATCAGGTAGATTGTAGTTGTTAAAATGCCCTTATTTAATGCTATGGTGATTTATTTCAAAAATCGGATCGCAGTCGAACTTATACCCAAGTGTCCCCAAAAAAGCGATACACTTTTAAAATGGCAACCAAATAAAAAATTGTATAGCTTTTTTTTTTAAACTTTATATATACATGGATAGCTGAAGGTCTCTTCTATCATATGACACCAAAAGAGTGCAAAAACATTTCATGCTTGGGTGAGCACTGCCCACTTTTGTGAAGGACGTGAAAATTAGGAATTCACTATCCATTTTGGCTGAGATGAGAAGTTCTCTATCTTAGAAATTGCTTATGGTATGGTGAGTTTATGATAGATTATGATGGATATGGGTTCGTGCGGTGTATGTCATGGTGTTATGTAATCAAAAGTTTATGCATCAGTGATCATAATTTGACTGTGGAAGTTTTAAAAGCATTACCCGCTGTTGATCTGTGGTAATTAGATAATGAATTATTAGAGTTGGGATTTGTGCTCGTTATGGCATAGTTTATGTCACCATTATTCAGGAATATAAATTATTTTGATAATTCAGAATCAAACACTGATCCAATCAATCAATCAATCAAACACCGATTCAATCAATCAATCAATCAAACACTGATTCAATCAATATGCAGTATATTTGTTGTTTGGAAGGACAATTGCTATTAATGTGACAGATTATGCTTCAGGCATCCAAGCGATACTTTGAGATGCATGTACATGTTAGTATAATTATATACAAGTCTAAGGAAATGACATATACATCAGCTTTTCATTTCATGATTTTGTACTTTGTAAATTATATTGTTTTGTATTTGGAAAAAAATGAAATGAAATAAATCTTGCATCAATCAATCAATCAAAAACCACGTGGAAATGAATACAGTTGTGAGAAATGAAAATGAGTCAATGATTGTTGCGTAGCTTAAATCAAAATTCCCCAGAACTGTTCTCCCTTTTTCGAAATTGTGCAAAGGTTGAAAGATTATCTCCGCTGGGAATCGAACCCGGTTCACTTGCTTAGAACGCCAATGCATTAACCACTAGATTACGGAGACAGGCCAGTTCTTTTGGCGACACCAGATTCGCAACCATTATTCTCTCATTTTCATTTCTCACAACTGTATCTATTTCCACGAAGGAAAGAAGGAGAAATACAAGACAAAATGAGTAAGAAATTGTGTTTTATAGGGCTTGAAATACAAAATTTTTCTAAAGCTCGGTCGCTTTACTCCCTCACATAATTATATTAAAAATCTAGCTATTTCACGCCTCTAATGGCATTTTTAAAGTGTTAACCATTAATTGACTCTAGTTGCTTTGCCCCCCCCCCCTCCCCTCTCGCATAAGGCAGGAGCTTGTTAAATTTGCGTCCCCTGATGGGAAATAAGTGCATAAAAAGCCCTTTCAAAGTGTAGAACATTCGAAAGAAATCATAAATTCGCCTTGCAATTGCCTTACTTAATTCCTCAAATATATTTCTTCAGGATTTTCATTCATTTTTGCGCCCCCAAAATAGGAATGTTCAAAATTTCAACAAAAAAAATCTATTGCTGGGTCGCTGTATTCCCTTGGATTTTTTTTTGTAAGGGTAAAATACATAAGAAATTTCAATTTGAGGGGTGAAAAGGAAAAAAAAATCTGCCGCTCGGTCGCGTTGCTCCCTCGCTTATACAGTAACTCATAAAATTTGGGCTAACAACCACGGGTTATGTGCATCAAAACTCATTTTCACGTGGTGCCATCATTTCTAAATTAAAAACGCTCATTAATCTGAGTTTGGGCATGGGGGGGGGGGGCGCAGATTTAATAGTTGCCCCGAGCGCCAGAATACCTAGATACGCCACTGCACACACATACATTAGTCACCCTCAACGAAACTTCACTTTCGGTAAGCGGTCTTTTACATCAAATTTCTGTACAATATTCTAAACTATGTTCTTATTGTTCATTCATTAAGTGATTTGTAATAAACTATAGCCATGAAGGTATATGCTAATATCAACATGCAAATGTATAAAACCTGCAATGTTATGTGTGTATATTGAAGTATATGCTATATGTATGTATTATCATCTTCAGAACCTGAAGAAGGGCGGGAAGGCCGAAAGCTTGATCTAATAAAGTTGAAGTTCAGCTACGTCCTTATCTCCTGTCTTATCAATCCTCACACTATATATATATATATATATATATATATATATATATATATGTGTGTGTGTGTGTGTGTGTGTGTGTGTGTGTGTGTGTGGGTGCGTGTGTGGGTGTGTGTGTGTGCGTGTGTTTGTGTGTGTAAATCGTATAAATCGTAAGAAATGGGCTAAAACTTAACATGACGGGCCGTTTTGGTGATGCAAATTTAATAAATACTCCAAGACTATCAGGCGTATTGCTTTTTTCGAAGGCTGGACAACAACAACTGAACGAAATAAAACTGTATGCATAAATGAAGAGTAAGAGTATGACAAGGTTCATAAGATTACACCAAATTCTTCTTGTTAAGATATTAATCTGCATTTACCACTCTCCAAGGTGCAGTAGAGGTTTATTAAAACTTACATGTCCCAACATGTTCACATTATGATATACGTGTCATGTTTTGTGGCTCGAGCGTTAGTAATATGCACTGCACTCAGTTAAGTCACAATGAGACGGATAATGAACTCGACAAGTTTCGTTCATTATCCTATTGTGACTTAACATTCGTGCAATGCATATTCACTAATGCAGTCGCAAACATGCATTATTTGTATAAGATAAAATCCGAGATAAAATATGGTCTCAGAATACCAAAAGATAAAATAAAATATTTTAGAGATAAAATGGTGCTCCGAATACCACCCCAGGATTTTGTTAAACAAGGGGCGTAATATTCAGAACGTTTTCTAACGAGCAAAGAAAAGAAAAAGAAAAAGAAAAAGAAAAAAAGATTTTTAAAAAAAATACTTAGGGTATGCCACATTGGTTTTAAAATACGAAATGGGAGCTAGGGCCGGATGTGCCCCTAAATCTGCCATTAATCCCTGTCGAACTTGAGGTCTTATGGTATCGATTAATGCAATGAAGCCACAGCCCCAGCCAGAGCATCAAGAAAGGCCAATCCAGCTACTTCCAGTCACATAATAAATTAGGTAAGAAGCCATCAAATAAGAGATAGAACCAATAATAATCTCATTGAGAAAGGAGAATATGAAAAAAAAGAAAGAAAGCTGAAAGAAATCACCACAGGCATACAAGCAAGAGACGAATGCTGTTTATTAGAAGAAAATAAAAACTACAAGAAAGATAAGACAGATGAAGAATCTATAGAAGAGAAGCAGACTACATAATGAAAAAGAAAAACTACAGGAAAGATAACCTTTGAAAATGTGCTTGAAATATACATTCATATAAAAAACGTGTCAAGACACGATGCAGGAAATTATGCATGCCTCGTCCTTAGAAATGGGACTGAGATTGAAGATTTGAGGCAAGAAATACAATTAATCGTTGAATATTTTCCTGCTAAGCCTTACTGTAGAGAATCATTGACGCCATTCATTTTGCAACATGGCTTGGAAATCGACTTCACGATTATTGAGTGTGTTGCATCACTTGGAAGCATGCAAGGCAGTATTTTGTGCTTTCAGCAAGATAAATTAATATTGCCTTACAGCGACCTTCATCAAAATCTCACGTCAATGTTTCAAAAATTATGGATGCAAAGGACATTACCGATTAGATGTTGTTCAATAACAAATATCGAGTCAGTCAGTACATCTCTTTGCCAAAATATAACTATAAATCTTTTCACAGAGCCTAAGAAAGCATACAGAGTCACACCTGGTATAATCGCATCCACCATCGTTCCTACAGATAACGTAACCATGGTAACAGTGAAAGAAGACGGAAATAAAGATGGATTTCCTCCTTTGTTGATTGTAGTTATTGTTATTTCGATAGCAGCGTTTTTGTTGGGGACGATTTGCATGTGCACAAAAGGCTTTCCAATTAATGGATATAACCGTATGTAAGTGGGGTGGCCTGTGCATGTTACAGTCATAATATGCGACAGAGAAGTATGGTGTAGGCATGTTCCTACATAAATGCACTGACACGTGCACAGTGTCTTAAAATTTCAAAATGATTTGAAATAAACTTTAGAATCAATTATAGACCAAAAGAGCACTTTTTACATGTTCGTGCCCAAGCGTGTAATACGCGTAATTATATATTTTCATGCCTGAGACAATAGTAAAGTGATTGAAAATGATTTTTTTTTAAATTATTGTTAATACTTAAGTTATTTTGTATGCTTCTTTTGTCACATAAATTACTTATTTTTAAGGCTATGCTTCATAATTTTAGTTTAAGTATAGTACCTGTGTATATTTAAATAATTTACTCGGTAAAGCGCTTAGGAATCTTCGTATTAATCGCTATAAAAATGTAATGTATTATTATTATTATTTATCTGAAACACAGGAAAAGTTCAAACCTAAAGCTCGCCGCACAGTATTTACGATCGGCCTGCGATCCGATTTCGGAAGAAAATGTAAGCGTTTAATAAAAAAAAAATTAAACACATAAAATATTTTTGATTGAGGTTCTCAATAGTCATACAGATAGTAAAATCGAAAATACGGCCTATATTGCGAGCTTTCTAGTAGGAGGAAAGGCCAAACGGCTGCTAGTCGTAGTGACGTCAAGGCAGTCCTATATACGCCGGATTGTCTACTATTTGAAAATGTTTTGGCCCTAATTCCGGATATATGGTTGACAGCGTCCAAAACCCCTATGTTAAGTATTCATATTATATTTCAGAACGTGAATCAGGTAGATTGTAGTTGTTAAAATGCCCTTATTTAATGCTATGGTGATTTATTTCAAAAATCGGATCGCAGTCGAACTTATACCCAAGTGTCCCCAAAAAAGCGATACACTTTTAAAATGGCAACCAAATAAAAAATTGTATAGCTTTTTTTTTTAAACTTTATATATACATGGATAGCTGAAGGTCTCTTCTATCATATGACACCAAAAGAGTGCAAAAACATTTCATGCTTGGGTGAGCACTGCCCACTTTTGTGAAGGACGTGAAAATTAGGAATTCACTATCCATTTTGGCTGAGATGAGAAGTTCTCTATCTTAGAAATTGCTTATGGTATGGTGAGTTTATGATAGATTATGATGGATATGGGTTCGTGCGGTGTATGTCATGGTGTTATGTAATCAAAAGTTTATGCATCAGTGATCATAATTTGACTGTGGAAGTTTTAAAAGCATTACCCGCTGTTGATCTGTGGTAATTAGATAATGAATTATTAGAGTTGGGATTTGTGCTCGTTATGGCATAGTTTATGTCACCATTATTCAGGAATATAAATTATTTTGATAATTCAGAATCAAACACTGATCCAATCAATCAATCAATCAAACACCGATTCAATCAATCAATCAATCAAACACTGATTCAATCAATATGCAGTATATTTGTTGTTTGGAAGGACAATTGCTATTAATGTGACAGATTATGCTTCAGGCATCCAAGCGATACTTTGAGATGCATGTACATGTTAGTATAATTATATACAAGTCTAAGGAAATGACATATACATCAGCTTTTCATTTCATGATTTTGTACTTTGTAAATTATATTGTTTTGTATTTGGAAAAAAATGAAATGAAATAAATCTTGCATCAATCAATCAATCAAAAACCACGTGGAAATGAATACAGTTGTGAGAAATGAAAATGAGTCAATGATTGTTGCGTAGCTTAAATCAAAATTCCCCAGAACTGTTCTCCCTTTTTCGAAATTGTGCAAAGGTTGAAAGATTATCTCCGCTGGGAATCGAACCCGGTTCACTTGCTTAGAACGCCAATGCATTAACCACTAGATTACGGAGACAGGCCAGTTCTTTTGGCGACACCAGATTCGCAACCATTATTCTCTCATTTTCATTTCTCACAACTGTATCTATTTCCACGAAGGAAAGAAGGAGAAATACAAGACAAAATGAGTAAGAAATTGTGTTTTATAGGGCTTGAAATACAAAATTTTTCTAAAGCTCGGTCGCTTTACTCCCTCACATAATTATATTAAAAATCTAGCTATTTCACGCCTCTAATGGCATTTTTAAAGTGTTAACCATTAATTTACTCTAGTTGCTTTGCCCCCCCCCCCCCCTCCCCTCTCGCATAAGGCAGGAGCTTGTTAAATTTGCGTCCCCTGATGGGAAATAAGTGCATAAAAAGCCCTTTCAAAGTGTAGAACATTCGAAAGAAATCATAAATTCGCCTTGCAATTGCCTTACTTAATTCCTCAAATATATTTCTTCAGGATTTTCATTCATTTTTGCGCCCCCAAAATAGGAATGTTCAAAATTTCAACAAAAAAAATCTATTGCTGGGTCGCTGTATTCCCTTGGATTTTTTTTTGTAAGGGTAAAATACATAAGAAATTTCAATTTGAGGGGTGAAAAGGAAAAAAAAATCTGCCGCTCGGTCGCGTTGCTCCCTCGCTTATACAGTAACTCATAAAATTTGGGCTAACAACCACGGGTTATGTGCATCAAAACTCATTTTCACGTGGTGCCATCATTTCTAAATTAAAAACGCTCATTAATCTGAGTTTGGGCATGGGGGGGGGGGGCGCAGATTTAATAGTTGCCCCGAGCGCCAGAATACCTAGATACGCCACTGCACACACATACATTAGTCACCCTCAACGAAACTTCACTTTCGGTAAGCGGTCTTTTACATCAAATTTCTGTACAATATTCTAAACTATGTTCTTATTGTTCATTCATTAAGTGATTTGTAATAAACTATAGCCATGAAGGTATATGCTAATATCAACATGCAAATGTATAAAACCTGCAATGTTATGTGTGTATATTGAAGTATATGCTATATGTATGTATTATCATCTTCAGAACCTGAAGAAGGGCGGGAAGGCCGAAAGCTTGATCTAATAAAGTTGAAGTTCAGCTACGTCCTTATCTCCTGTCTTATCAATCCTCACACTATATATATATATATATATATATATATATATATATATATATGTGTGTGTGTGTGTGTGTGTGTGTGTGTGTGTGTGTGTGTGTGTGTGGGTGCGTGTGTGGGTGTGTGTGTGTGCGTGTGTTTGTGTGTGTAAATCGTATAAATCGTAAGAAATGGGCTAAAACTTAACATGACGGGCCGTTTTGGTGATGCAAATTTAATAAATACTCCAAGACTATCAGGCGTATTGCTTTTTTCGAAGGCTGGACAACAACAACTGAACGAAATAAAACTGTATGCATAAATGAAGAGTAAGAGTATGACAAGGTTCATAAGATTACACCAAATTCTTCTTGTTAAGATATTAATCTGCATTTACCACTCTCCAAGGTGCAGTAGAGGTTTATTAAAACTTACATGTCCCAACATGTTCACATTATGATATACGTGTCATGTTTTGTGGCTCGAGCGTTAGTAATATGCACTGCACTCAGTTAAGTCACAATGAGACGGATAATGAACTCGACAAGTTTCGTTCATTATCCTATTGTGACTTAACATTCGTGCAATGCATATTCACTAATGCAGTCGCAAACATGCATTATTTGTATAAGATAAAATCCGAGATAAAATGTGGTCTCAGAATACCAAAAGATAAAATAAAATATTTTAGAGATAAAATGGTGCTCCGAATACCACCCCAGGATTTTGTTAAACAAGGGGCGTAATATTCAGAACGTTTTCTAACGAGCAAAGAAAAGAAAAAGAAAAAGAAAAAGAAAAAAAGATTTTTAAAAAAATACTTAGGGTATGCCACATTGGTTTTAAAATACGAAATGGGAGCTAGGGCCGGATGTGCCCCTAAATCTGCCATTAATCCCTGTCGAACTTGAGGTCTTATGGTATCGATTAATGCAATGAAGCCACAGCCCCAGCCAGAGCATCAAGAAAGGCCAATCCAGCTACTTCCAGTCACATAATAAATTAGGTAAGAAGCCATCAAATAAGAGATAGAACCAATAATAATCTCATTGAGAAAGGAGAATATGAAAGAAATGAAGGAAAGCTGAAAGAAATCATCACAGGCATACAAGCAAGAGACGAATGCTGTTTATTAGAAGAAAATAAAAACTACAAGAAAGATAAGACAGATGAAGAATCTATAGAAGAGAAGCAGACTACATAATGAAAAAGAAAAACTACAGGAAAGATAACGTTGAAGTAATTAGATAAGGGAGAAGCAGACTACATATAACTGTTTTGTCTTGAACTGTCTACTATATGCTGATTTGTTTTCTTTCAAAGAGAGTCTGAAAATAGGATTTGATATACATGTAGAGAACTTTTGTGTATTTCATAGCTGTTAAGTTTTTGTTGTATTTATTTAAGAACCAGAATTGCATTTGAGGCTATTTAAGGCAGGCATTTGCTTGATAGCTAGCTGTCCTATATCATGTAAATTTCAATTGGAATGACATCTTGAGTAGAGTAATGTCGTGTTGACTAAGGAAATAAAGAAAAAAAAAAGATTCTGAAACAGGATTTGATATAGAGAACTGAGGTACATTTCACTACTTTCCCAGTTTTGTTGCACTTAGAAACCCTAACTGCATTTGTTTCCAGGCAAGGAGACACTTGCTTAATATCATGCTGTGATGTGCTATATGCAATTCTTTTATTTTCAAATTCAAGTGACTGTCTTGAGTAAAATAAGGTCATGTTAACTAAAGTTTAATGGTATTTATTGATTGCGATATTATCTTATGAAGAAAATAATCTTATGAAGAAAATTATCTTATGAAGAAAATGACAAGATGATAGTATCAGAACTATGTGAAGAAAAGATAAGAAGATAAAAAGAATAAATAAATAAACAAATAAAAAAATCCTAAAAACAGAAATTTATATAGAGAACTGAGAATATTTTGGTTTTTGTTTTCATAAGTGTCCGTCTGTTTACGTGCTTTTGTAGCAGATTAAAACAGATTTAAAGACAAATGACTGATATTTTTTTGTATCAATTTGAGTTCATATCAATCAATGAGTTCATATGAGGTCAAGCTTTTAGACCAAATGCATATTTTGTCTTGTGTGCCCGTAGGGGAATATAGATGCAAGATATACGAAAAAAGAAAAAAAGTAGTAAATATTAAAAAAAAAAGAAAAAAAAAAAAAAAAGAGATGACTAATGGTGACATGATTACATATATACAGAAATGTATCTCACTAGAGTATGTTGGCTAATAATTTATCATGCCAGTTACTATGTCAGTATAGAGTTACTCTCTATTTATGATATTGATATAATTTATTGACGTTTATCCTATAGCTTGCCCAGTTTTGAGGTATTTAGTTTAAAACCGTAACTGCATTTGATGCTATGTAAGACAGGCACTCGTTCAATAACAAGTTGTGATTTGCTATGTCTTTATATAAAAGGCAGTCAGATTGACTGCCTTGAGTGAAGCAGTGTCATGTTAACTAAAGCTTAACGGTAATTATTGCAATATTATTTTGTGAAGTAAAGGAATATGATAGAAAGGATACAGTCTCAGAACAGTATGAGGAAGAAGATAAAGAAGATAAAGAAAAGATGAGGGTCTGAAAACAAAAAATGATATAGAGAACTGAGAGTATTTTACAGTTTTGTTTCTAGTTTATATACATGCCTTTTACAGCAGATCAAAAGCTGATCTAAACATAGACAAATGACTTGTACTTTTTATTGTTTAGGTACACAGTTAATGAGTTCCTGTGAGGTCAATTTTTTTTTTCTAGACCAAATGCTGATTTTCAGTATGTGTGCCTCCAGGAGAATATAGATGCAAGATATTTAAAAGAAAAGTTATGATTTATGGTGACTTTTGCATTAATGCATCTCATTAGAATATTATGCTGGCCAACAGGTTATGCCAGTTGCTCTCTTCTTGCACAGAACTTTGGGCATGCATGACCTTGTTATTATAGCAGCTTAAATTATTTTAATGAGCTTCATATTTTTTCTATATACTAGTAGGCTATCTTAGTTTAAATTCAGGGCCTCAACACGTTTGTCATACAAAATTGATGGCAAAGGTATTATGACCAAAAAACATCCCTTTACAAGCTCTATCGGTAATTCATTCAAATTGTATGCAAATCTGTCAAGGCAGGACATGCCCTCTTTTGTGCTGGAGGAGAGTACACGTATTTAGAGAGACAAGTGTTATCCGTAATCCATTTCAGTGTATTTTAAAATCTGTCTCCATGCCATGTTTTTTTTTCTTTCTTTCTGTTATATGCCTTCGTAACAGTTGCTTACTTTGTATCTAAATTCATTATAATGTCAGGAGAAGCAATATATTATTTTTTTCTCAATGGAAAATCCATTTGGCAGTTCTAAGGAAAAAAAAAACATTAAAAAAATCTTGTTCTATATGCATGGAAATTCCAAGAGTCTGTAATGGCTGTTGCTAGGCCGTCACGGATCAGTGAAATGTATTACTCTGTGATAAGAATAATGATTCAATTTGCAAAATAAAACCCCATGCTTCAGGAACCATTAAAACGAAGGCATGCATAATCACCATGATAATGCAGCCATACAAGATGTCAGACATACTGTCATACATACATTTGAATATACATGTAATATGGAAATTTCAAGTCTCAATATACCCTTTTGAATGATTTTGCTAAGAATGATGCCAGGTCATGATTGGCATATCATTAAGTATTTCTCTTTTATGTAATATATAAAAAGGAAAAAATTTAGGAAAGTATTGGAATGTAAATGAGACAATGTTTAAATCGAATTTAAATGCTTTTTTTTCCATGGTTGTTTTCTTGTTTGAGATGATTTTTATGGTGACTTTTATATCAATGAATTTCACTAGAATATGCCGCCCAACAAGCTATGCCAGTCACTCTTCTTCACAAAACTGTAAGCATAAATGGCCTTGTTATTATAGCACTTTAAATGATTTTAATGAGCTTTAAATTTTTTCTATATACCAGTAGGCTACTTTGGTTTAATTCAGGGCCTCAAAACTGAGTCATACAAAATTGATGGCAAAGGTATTATAACAAGAACACACCCCTTTACAAGCTCTATCGGTAAGGTATTCAAATTGTATATATACAAACATGACAAAGCTGTCAAGGCATGACATGCCCTCTTTTGTGCTGGAGGAGAGTACTGGTATCTAGGGAGACAACTGTTATCCGTAATTCAGTTCAATGCATTTTAAAATCTGTTTCCATGCCACGCCTTTTAGTTGTACGCCATCGTAACAGTTATTTATTTTGTATCTATTATAACGTCAGGAGAAGCAATACACTTATTAGCATACTGGAAATGCGTCTTTAATTATGCACCTAATATCATTGTTGTCTCAATGGAAAATCTATTTGGCAGTTCTAAAAAAAAAAAAAAAAAATCTTGTTCTATACGCATGGAAATTCCAAGAGTCTGCAGTTTCTGTTGCTAGGCTGTTGATTAAGTGAAATGTATCACTCTTTAATAAGAAAAGAAAGGACATAGTTTCAGAGAGTATGGGAATGTAAATGGGATAACTCTTATTCTAAATCAAATTTAATCGCATTTTTCAGGGTTGTTGCCAAGTCATATTCTCTTATGTTTGGGAAGTATTTGAGTTCAGAACCACATGCGTCTCAAGAATGTTATCTTTTTGTTTATCGGTGAAATTCAGTATACTTGGAACACAATCCCATTAATTTGTAAAATTGAAATTCCAATTGCTTCAAAAAGCCTCTAAGGTATAGGTTATCAAGCATTTCTCTTCTGTGTGACTAAGAAGAATGAAAGGAAAGATAGTGATAAAGGGAGCATAGTAGAAGGTTATGTGGATAATTCTTATCCTAAATTCAAATTTAAATACATTGGTTGTTGTCAGGTCTACTTACCAGTTGCATGTTTTTCATGGTGGTATTTACTTCGAATCTATTATTTATGTTAAGCTTTTATATGGAAAGATACTGGTTAAAGATGTCCCTTTTTTTATATGTTGAACATTGAAATGCAATTTACTCCTGAATACTTAATTTAGTTGTGATCAATAGATTTAAGTGATCAATAGATTCAGAGCTCTCAAAGATCGTCGTACATGGCATGTTGTTATAGTTGCATGAAAACATTTATTTTGTATCTTCTGTAAGTTAGGCTATTATAGCACTTTCAATGAGGAGAGGGTACATAATATTTAGGTTTATTTTCGGGAATGTTACTGTTGAATAGAAATTTTGATAGTGGGAGGGGTGGGGAGGGGGAACTGCAATACTGCATGCCTTATCAGTTTCTTTCCCAGATGACGGGGTTTCGTTCTTGCCTTTCGTGGGGTCCTTTAAGGTGGGGGATTGGCTCTGGGACTGGGTTAATTTTTTTTAATGTGATAGGTTATGGATTGCGCCGAGGGTAGATATTGAGATATTGCAAGTCTTAAAAGACAGTGAGGGTAGATATATTTTTATAGATTGTAAGTTTCAAGGTGTTAGGTTGATTTTAGGCAATGTGTATTTTCCAACAAGAAATTTTGAGAATGATCAATTGCAATTTCTTCAAAAACTACGCAATAATCTGGCTAAGTTAAATAAAGATAAATACCCGGTTATAATAGGTGGCGATTTTAACATGATTAGGGACACTGAATTTGATTATAACGGGCAGTCTTTAAACAGGATTTCGAAAAGATTAAATCGAGAATTTGAAAAATTCATGAAAGAATTGAAACTTTCGGACATTTGGAGATGTAGGCATCCCTTAAAAAGGCAATTTACTTATATGCAAAAGAATCCCTTTATGCAAAGTAGACTAGATTACTGGATAATATCGAAATGTCTAGAGGAAATGGTTATGAAGTGCGATATAATTCCATCTGTTGCCCCTGACCATCATTCAATATTTTTACGCTTATTTGACAAAACAATCAATAAATCGAATGAAAGAAAGGGGTCATATTGGAAATTCAACAATAGTCTGTGTGAAAATGAAGATTATGTTAGAGAGTTAAAGAAGAAAATTTGTCAATTAAAAAATGAACTACAAACAGAAATAAAAGACAAGAGGTTGTTATGGGATTTTTTGAAAATGAAAATTCGGAGCTTTACACAAAAATTTTCGAAAAAATTGGCTGATCAAAGAAGAACAATAAGAACAGATTTAGAAAAAGAAATACAGTTTTTAGAACAACAATTGACGGAAAGCACTAATGCAAATATTTTAGAAAAATTGGAAAATACCAAAGAGAAATTAAAGGAAGTTTATAGCTATGTTAATGAAGGAATTAGGATTCGATCACGGGCCTCGTGGTACGAAAGTGGAGAAAGGGATTCGCGTTATTTCAATCAGTTGATGCAAAATAACAAAAGAAAAAGTACTATTAAGAAAATTAAAACCTCAGATGGCGCTATCTGTAGCGATGAAAAAAGGATAACTGAAGAAATCCGGAAGTTTTACAGTAGACTGTACGGTAAAGTAGAGTACGAGTGCTCGGATAACTGTTATGATAGTTTTTTTCAAGGTTTACCGAAATTGACGGAAAAATCTCGAGAATACTGTGAAGGATCTATAAGTAATAAAGAATGCCTAGAAATCTTAAAAGAATTGAAACAGAATAAATCACCTGGAAATGATGGTCTTTCTTCAGAATTTTATTGTACCTTTTGGCCGGATATTGGAGATTTAGTTAAAGATGCCTTCTTGAATGAAGCATATAGATCAGGAGAATTAGCATCTTCACAAAAACAAGCAGTAATTACGTTAATCGCTAAAGATGGGAAAGATCCCTTTTCATTGAAAAATTATAGACCTATTTCCCTTCTTAATGTCGATTATAAAATCTTAACAAAAGTCTTGGCTAAGCGAATCAAGAAAGTATTAAATGAAATCATTATGGGAGATCAGGTGGGTTATATGAAGGGGAGGAATATTGGTGAGGCCATTCGCATTATAGATGATATTATTTTTCATACATCCCGTTACAATTTATATGGTTTTTTGTTGGCTATAGACTTCGAAAAAGCTTTTGACTCGGTTTCACATCAATTTCTTCAAAAAGTTCTGTCGTCGTTTGGTTTTGGTCAATCTTTTCAAAAGTGGGTTAAAGTTTTATACACGACTTTAAGTTGTGTATTAAATGAAGGAAGGTCCACTGGTTATTTCAGAGTAGAAAGGGGAGTAAGGCAGGGAGACCCTCTTTCTCCGTACCTTTTTATCTTATGTATTGAAGTAATGGCACACAAATTACGAACAGATAAATTGGTTGAAGGAATTAATTTTGGAGATAAGGAAACTAAACTAGTACTTTATGCGGATGATATGACAATTTTTGCTCGCAATGAAAAATCAATTGATAGGTTAAAAGTACTATTTCATGTATTTGCAGACTTCGAAAAACTTTCTGGACTGAAAATAAACAACGACAAAACTAAAATATTAAGGTTGGGTTTATGCCAACGTTTAGATTGTGATTTTTCTTTTGGCGAAATAGTTGACTTTCTTAAGGTTTTAGGGGTTTTCTTTTCCCTTGATGAACACAAGAAAGAAGATCTAAATTACAAAGAAATCTTAAGTAAAATAAAAACACTTTTAAATTTTTGGAAGCAAAGGGATTTAACGCTCATGGGAAAGATTCAGCTATTGAAGGTGCACATTTATTCTAAAGTTCTTTATCGGGCGTCACTTACTCCTGTTCCAAAATGGGTTTATGATTCACTGGATGAATTAACTTTTGATTTCATATGGAAAGGAAAGACAGATAAAATCAATAGAAATACAATGTTCTTAGACTATAAGCAAGGGGGATTAAAGATGTTAAATTTTTCTGCACAAGTGAAATCGCAGCGAATTATTCAAAAACTTTTAAATAAAGATGAAGACATGAAATGGAAACAATATTTTAACTTTGTCACTAAACACTTGGGTGGAGATTTAATATTTTCATGTGACTATATACCAGGTTTATTAAAAGTGACAGCTCCACAATTTTATATGGATTTATTAGAAGATTGGGTGAATACGAGACATATAAGGAGTGTAGATATTGGTGATATGGTAATTTTCAATAATAAGCTTATTCGATATAAAGGAAGTTGTATATACGATAAGAGGTTGTACGACAAAGGAATTTACAAATTAAAACATATTCTGGAAAACGATGGTAAACTAAAATGTGACAGACATTTTGTCGATTTAGGTGTACAAGTGAATGACATTGAAAAGGTCAAGCACATTTATACTTGTTTACCCTTTTGCTGGAAAAATAATATTAGAATGGAAGAAAAAAATAATTCTGGAACTGATTTCACTTTGGGAAAGAAAACAACTAATATATCTGATGTAAAATCAAAACAAATCTATGTACAATTAATAAAGAGAGATGGATTTAAACCTTTGGTTTTTGAGAGAATTGGAAGGAACTATGGTTTTTCCTGCAAGGAAATAGAAAACATATTTTTAAGACTAAGACAGTGTACACTCAATAGTCGACTAAGGGAGTTTCAGTTCAAACTTATACATAATATATTATATACAAACCATCACCTCTTCCGTTTTGGTCTTGTCTCAACTAACCTATGCTCATTTTGCGAAAAAGAAGAAGAAACATATAAACATTTATTCTATACTTGTGAATTTGCACAATCAGTGTGGGAAAGGTGCACGAGATTTTTAGATTTTGAAATACATAACTGTAGTTGGGAGGAAATTCTGTTTGGGAAGGAGGAGAGAAATAAAGGAAAACATCAATTATTGAATCACGTTCTAATTCTTGTTAAATATCTGATTTATAGAAATAGAGAACTTAAAAAACCACCTTCATTTAATGAAATAAAGAATAGTATTATAGGGGATAAAGTAGAAGAAAGGAAATTGGCAGCAATGAGGGGGACTCTCACTATCCATTTTGCTAAATGGGAAAACCTGAATATTAGACAAACAATTGGAACCCAGAGCCAGTCGTCCACCGGTAAGGGGGGGGGGGGGAATGAGAGGGGGAGGTCGGGTAGGGTAGGGTTAAAAAAAACAAAAAACTTTTCTCTCAGGACAACAGTACAAAGGAAGTATAAATTACTACATTGTAAAACAATAATTGTTGGATTATACAACTGGATATGTTTATCTCAATAAGATTTATGTTTGTTTTTGTTTTTGTTTTTGTTTTTTTTTCTCTGGAAATATGAATTTTTGTTTGCAACTATGATGTATGGAAATTGATCATGTAAGGAAAAAAAAAAACGCTTGTTAGTTTGAGAATTAAGAGTATATGATTAAGGATATCAATTAATTTATCCACAGTTTTTGTTTATGGAAATTTTTCAATATTCAAGTAATATTAATTTCTTTTGAAGCCTTTTGTTAGACGAAAATGTATACTGTTTTAGAATATTAGCAGTTTGTGTTATATGCGATGATTGTAATTTGTACCATGATTGTAATTTGTTTCAAGAGAGAAAAGAATAAAAACTGATTATAAAAAAAAAAAGTGTCAGATATTTCCAAACGTTCTTTTAAGCATCATTTTAGATGGGGTGTACTTCAAGTACAGTCCACCTGTTATTGTGTTCGATTTTCCTTTCTTTCTTTCTTTCTTTCTCTATTATTTAATTTTTTTAAACACTTTTTTGTGCTCGGAATATATCTTATATTGCTAGTTTAAATGTACATGTACATGTATTCAAATTTCGTATGATGGTAGATATGGTTATGAAGTTGTTCACCGTAACTTTTTTTTTACTTAGTCATTGCATCGTGACGTCATCCAGGCGGGGGAAAAAATGTAAAATATACTATATCTCTGAAGCACATCTGGCATAGTGCAAGTTAAATATATAAGATATAAATTAAACATAGTGTGCGCGCACGTACGCATGGGTCCGCGTAATGACGCTCGCGCAAAATTTGAATATACACAAAATGGTCCAAGATTAATTTTGGGCATGTTTCAGGGCATTTTAAACATCTCATAATTGATTGCTCCCTGTTAATGAGCTTAAATTCCTTATACAGCATTAAAATGACCAATCTTTGACTGTTTTAGCGTTCTAATAAACCCTATTTGATTTCTAGAAAAATTTCTTGAAAAAAAGCGATACACTTTTAAAATGGCCCCCAAATTTAAAAAAAAAAAAAAATTGGGAATTTTTTTTAAATATATGGATAGCTGAAAATCTCTTCTATCATATGACATCAAAAAGTCCGAAAATGTTTTATGCTTGAGTGAGCACCGTGACTGCCCACTTTTTTAAAGGACGTGAAAATTAGGTTGCGCAGGAATTGTCTAGCCACTTTGGGTGAAGTGAAAAGTTATCCAGTTTTGAAACTGCTGATTGTCTGATGAGTTTATGATAAATCATGATGGATATGGGTTTATGCAGTGAATGACATGGCTTATGAATTCACAAGTTCATGCATGAGTGATCATGTTTTGTCTATTTAATCACAATTTGATTATGGAAGTTGTTTTGACAGTACCGTATTATCTGGTGTTGATGTCTGTGGTAATTGTAGCGGTGCTCCTGGTAGTTTGTTGAGGAGGGGGGGGTGGTTGTGTGTGTTGTTGTGTGTTTGGGTGTGGGTGTGGGTGTGCGTGTGTGTGTGTGTGTGTGTGTGTGTGTGTGTGTGTGTGTGTGTGTGTGTGTGAACAGAGAATGATGGAACGGAATGAAGCAGGTCACTCGGTGTATTTACAAGCTTTCGGCTCCTGGCCTTCTTCAAGTTTATTTGCTAAATCAAACAGAATGAAACAAATAATTTGATTTATCAAATAAACTTGAAGAAGGCCAGGAGCCGAAAGCTTATAAATACACCGAGTGACCTGCTTCATTCCGCTCCATCATCTCTGTTCACATATCTAAATTTAACATGGTTCAACCGAACGGTACATCCATCCACACCTCTCTCGCTATATAGATATAGATATATATTTATACATTGTTGAGATAATCGTAAGTAAACTAAGTATAAACGACATAAAAAATACCCATTCATTGTATTGTAAAGCAGGAAAAGTGGAGATATCGGTTACATGTCGTTTTTCCGAAGGTTCATAATTCCAAACGTTTGGTTTCCCGAAGGTTCGTTTGTCTGAAGTTTCGTTACTCCGACGGTTCGTAATTCCGAAGGTTCATAAATCCGAAAATAATAAAGGGTTCATATTTCCGAAAGTGAAATAGGGTTCATATTTCCGAAGTTTCATAATTCCGAAAAGTTATGTAGAACTCTATCGTATTTTTGAAATTAAGAACCTTCAGAATTATGAACCCTTTTTGATTTTCAGAATTGTGAACCCTATTTGATTTTCTCTTCATGATGTTTGAATAAAAATGATAATTCTTATCGTAGAACTTCTCCGAACTACTTGATGCTTAGTAAACAAATGATATTAAAAATGATAAAACTTCAGTACGAGAGAAGATCATGTCAACATGTTCCAACATGTTCCCACATGTTCCAACTCCCTTTTCACTTTGAATGAGCATTCTATGAACATGATGATGACTTCAGATAAAGCATTTCTTTATTTGATTTTGACCCATCCCTTTATCAAAAGTCACCCAAACCATGAAACTACGTACGTAGCATCGTCGGGGTAATATCATTATATCGTTATATCAGTGTGAATTCATAAATGGAAGAATTAATCAAATTAACAGTAGAGTGAAATAGTAGTTAAGAGCTGTTAAGAGATAATGATTATAATTTCATTGTTTTTAAAATGAACATTTCTCTCTTACCAAAGGGGAACTGCATCCTGAAATAAGCTTTCTTGCACGTCCATGAGGAAATGCATTTACAAGCTATAAATAAGATTATAATGTTTATTTTATTCAAGTGTTTATTTTGGTAATGATGACTTTGTTCAACTATAGGGAGCAATAAACTAAGTAGTAAATGTCAATGCGTACTGAAATGCCGAATATATAACTTTGTATATACATGTATACATGTATACTTGTGTAATATACATGACAATAATACCAACGTTCATGTATATTACACATGTATGTATATGGTATATATATATATATATATATATATATATATATATATATAGTGTGAGGATTGATGAGACGAGACAAAGGACGTAGCTGAACTGCAACTTTATTAGATCAAGCTTTCGGCCTTCCCGGCCTTCTTCAGGTTCTGAAGATGATAATACAAACATATAGCATATACTTCAATATACACACATATCATTGTGAGTTTTTATATTCCATTTAACAACAAAATATACATTTGCATATTGATACTAGCATATACCTTCATGGCTACAGTTTATTACAAATAACTTAATGAATGAATAATAAGAACATAATTTAGAAACATTGTACAGAAATTTAATGTAAAAGACCGCTTACCGAAAGTGAAGTTTCGTTGAGGGTAACTAATGTATGTGTGTGGTGTGTAAAATTTGTGCGGTCAAGTGTGAATAAATTCCTTACCTTTGACATTGGGATAGCAGGTAAGTGTGGCGGGAAGAAAGAGAGAGGGGTGGGGGGGGGGGAGAGGCAGATGAAAAAAGGAGAGCAGCGGGATTAAGTTAGAATGAGACGTGAATAAACAAATATATAGTTGATCACAAACGAATATAATTGGTTGCAAACATACTGCTTGCGACTGGGATTTCAAACCAATGGTAAGTAAGTATTGAATGGTTTGAACAGGGTGAGAGCTTTACAGATTTATATTTCAATATCCATAGGAATTAAATGGTTCATACACAGCGCGTATACTATAAATCTTTTATGATTGAGATTTAAATCAAGAATGGTAAACAAATAATATAGTGTACAGATACAGATGTGTTGTAGTTGAGATTTAAGTCTTGTGACCAATAACTTAGGTACAATTTTCATATCTAAGAGTTAGACTTAAATGATTTTAGCATAAAATGAGCTGACAGGAATAGTGTACCTGTGATCAAAAACAAAACAAAAACTGACAAGGTAAGAGTACATTTAAAGAAAACTTTTCATGTACATTGTCCAATAATTGGTGTCATTCGGTAAGCGGTTTTTTGCATTAAATTTCTATACAATGTTTCTAAACTATGTTCTTATTATTCATTCATTAAGTTATTTGTAATAAACTGTAGCCATGAAGGTATGCTAATATCAATATCTTCTACAAAACGGAATATAGTCATCTTGCAATAGCGAGCAGCAAGGTTCCTCCTACATCTTCCTTGTGACAGGTATTGAAGGTATTAAGTTTCCTTCTGCCATGTCTGCATGCGCATGGGCGAACCCCGGGGGACATAATATCAAAAGTCCCCACACCCCACGATTGTTGATCTTTTATTACGCCAAAACTAAATAACTCAAAAACCGAATTTACGTTTAAAAGCAAGTAACGTTTAGGAGATGTTGTTCTTGTTATTGTTGTTGTTATTATCGTTATTGTTCTTGTTGTTTAAAAACGTTTATTTTTTGGTTTAAGAGTTTTAACAAGCCACGTGAACACATCTTTTCTTTTTCAACCATGCAAACATTATGAAAGGGTTCCCAATCCATTCTGTGATCACACAGTCAGTGGCGTAGCCAGGGTCCAGGCATTAAAGGGGCACATGGCATCATGGGGGCGGGCGAACTGGTCTTACTAGGTTGACAGGTTGATTAAATTGAATTCACAAGGCCACTGATTAGAAGATTTGAGAGAGGGGTCCATCGTCGTCTTTTAACATGCAACCCCCTCCCCCCTCTCCCTCTCTCTCTCTCTCTCTCTCTCTCTCTCTTCATTTCCTTCCCCCCCCCCCTTCTTTTTCCACATTCATAGCTACGTTACACTGTTAAATATTCATTTAAAAATGTTAAAAATCTTCTCTGGTATGAAGTGTGTGATTATGTATTTTTCCCAGCAGGGCGATACCAATTCCGTCCTTCGTGTCGGCACTATCAAAAAACAGAATCTAAGATGGGCGGGGGGGGGGGGGGGGACATTATTTAAAGACGAAAGACAATCCAATATCATCAAACGTCAATCTAGCTGCATTGCATTCATTTGCAGTGAATAAATGCCTTTACGTTCTTTATTCTTTTTCACAGATAATTTGGCAAAAGAAATTATTGCAATCTAATGAAGTGTATTTGCCTTGTGTTTCACAATATGCTCCACAAGGTTGGTTGGTTGATTCTTGGTGTGACCTACTCAATCTCTTCAGATTATTCGCGTAAGTCATTTTTGTAGGTTTGGCGTAGGCTTCGGAAAGCACACGAGCAACTTTTTGTTGTTGTTGTTGTTGTTGTCGTCGTCGTTGTTGTTGTTGTTGTTCTGAAAATTGTATCATTAATGGTCATCATTAGTATGGTAAGATGTTAGTATCCCATCTCCTAAGTTAGAAAGCTGTCGATAGTGATTATTCGTATTCGCTGTAATATCAAGACACGCAAGCAATCAATCGGAAATTTTTAAAAAGGGAGTTAATTCCAATTGTTCACGGAAAACCCGCAAGGGCCACTTGACATTGGTACATCGGTAGATGGCAGCATTCTGAATTTAATTTTATATGCATGTAATTGACGGAATGGAAAACAAATTTAAACATTTTCGTATTGATAATTTTTCCGCAAATTTACAGGGATACATTTATAGATAGGCCATCAAGAGTGTCATGTATCAGGTTTATCGTCTATAAGTAACATCATAAATCAGAATCAATTACAATTTTTGATATACACTTTTTGTGTTCAGCGTCTCCAAACAAGACATATTTGATGTTGGTTTTGAAACATCTATATCCTCATTACCAAGTCCCTTTGATATGAATGGCTACTCATCTATAAACCATTATTTGTTTCCTTAGAGGTTATGATAAATTATACATTGATATAAACATCTACATCCTTTCTTTATCTTTCATTTTCAAAAGTGAAAATGTGAAAGAAATATCATATTCAAAGTGGAAGAGAGGGAATATATTTTATTGAAAACAAGAGGACGCGAGAAGAGAGAGAGAGGGGGGAGAGAGAGAGAGAGAGAGAGCGAGCGAGGGAGAGAGCAAGAGACAGATAGGGTAGATAATGAAAGATAAAGAAAGAGACCAAGACAATTTTGATACACTTTTTCGGAAGAAGAGGGCGGGCTATCCGACTGCCATATAGGATATATGAATTCGAATTTTATGTGAAACAGACCTTTACAACCATCATGGTGCAAATATATACAATTCAGTCAACATTATGAGTTGAGAAATGTATCTCTAAAATAAAAGTTTTATAAGTCGAGATAAATGTCATATTATGTCCGCCCCTAGATGCAATCCTGCAATTTACATGAATAAGGCAAATGAATAAACAAATGACAACAAAAAAGTGGGGTTTTTTCTTCAGTAGATTACAAGATATAGATCAGCTATCGTGAAAAGATTACCACTGGCTGTTTTCAAATCGAAATCACATTACTTTATCATTAATGGCCGCTAGCATATGATGACGGACAGTAAACCTGTCCGAAACGTCGAGCCTTCTCAACTCTCAGCATTTTCCTCTGGTTTTCGGGTCTTCACACTTTCAAGAAAGAGTACTTCTACATTCTCTTACTTTCTATCTCGCCTTTCCATTTCTTCTCTTCTTATATAACTTTCTCCACTTACTTCTTCCAACTCAACAGTTCTTTTCAGAACTGACCACATGGTAAACGGTAAGCCTCCTCAACGCTAGCATGTGACTGTTTAGATCCCACGATAATGGATTTATGGCATAACACCCGAACTGCTGAAATTGGAAGGATACAGCTAATTTTCATAACGAATCAAGATTTTTTTTTTCTCATTGTATGCCTTAATAATTTTGTGTCTATTTAGTCTCCAGAAATACTTCTAGTTTAGGAGATTATAGAGCAAATACCGGCGTCCCCCCCCCCCCCCTCCTCGAACAAGCAGATTTCCTTTTTTTTTAAACAATGTTTCTTTATATTTCGAAAGCGAGTGGTTTAAATTTTTTATTAAAAAGCTAAGAAAATAAGTGGAATATTTTGCCTCCTTCCTTACGGAAAATGACGAACGTCATTTATGATTCCCATTCAGTCGTCAATTTTTTAATGTAATACACTGAACCCCACGTGAAGTATATATATTTCTATACCCATTGATCATTTAAATTAATTTTGAGAATGTGGAAAACTATCATGAAGACCATTAATATATCGGGTTCATAATGGCGGGGTGCAGGTCAATTGATTTAATTTTTTTTTTTCATTTATTATTGAGATTTCTTTGACAGAAGGACGGGTGTGTATAGGGAGGAAATGTGAGGTGAGGTGAATGTTCGTTTTATTTGGATAAAGGTTAATGGCATTGTCGCTTGTGTTTAAACTCATTATAAGTCTATTAGTTCAAATGCGCCTGGTTAATGTATTTTTCCTTATAGACACACTCCTATTCACTGTTGTGAAGATTTGATTTACATGAGTCATGAATCATCTGCATAAAGGAAAGAAAAGAATCATAATGGAAACCTAAATGATACTCATCATGATCTATTTAACAGGATCTTCTCAATGAATGTTGGTAGATACTACGTATGTTGCCCTAGTTTTCAAATAAAGAGATGATTATATTGGTTAGTGCTCCGACAATTTGCCCCAGCGAAGATTGCTCCGGACTTTATTTCTCCAAAGATATAGGATTAGGGTTAGGGTTGCACTTCGGTTTTAGGTTAGGATTAGGCTTTAGGATTAGGATTAGGGTTAGGGGTTAGGATTAGGCTTTAGGATTAGGGTTAGGGTTAGGGTTAGGGTTAGGTATTGTGTTTGGTCTAGGATTGAAGTTTAGAATTCAGTTAGTGTACGAATTGGACGTGGAGGAATTGTCGCCCGATCATGTGTCGTGCAACCATATCGGTTACTTATGAGCTTTTCCATGTGAAGTATTGGGGGGGGGGGGCAATAGCGGATCACGGATTTCATGGCTGTGGGAGGGGCGTACAAGTCTAGAAAATATCACATCAAAAATGGGGGAGGGGCTCACACATTTATAAAATTTTTAAAAAAAGCTCGGAATCATCAGAATTCTGAAGATCAAAACTTACTATGTTTTGTACCCTACACTCTTTCCGCCCATACCCTCCAGTAACCCCTTCCCCCCCCTCTCTCTCTCTCTCTTTCGCTCTCACTCTCACTCTCTTTTATCCTTTGTATGTTGTTTTTTTTTTCCGCCAGGAGGTCCGGGCTTTCAGTTGCTCATAATGTCATCCTGTCAATGGCCTTTGCACGATGTTTGCATGCATGATCCAATATTTCTTTCGCGTCCTAATTCAGGCTAGGTTGATATTTCACCTGTCTGGTTGGTAACTCTATTGAAGCAAAACACTCTGATGAAGCATTAACCCTTCACTTGGGTATTAGGATGCCCAGCATTCCAGAGAACTGGGTGAGGGGGTGTGACGATAGGACAGGACCGAGGAGAGTTGACAGACGCAGATATTCATCAAAACAGAAAGAAAAAAAAAGGAAGAGGCTGATGGAGAGAACTAAGAGAGGATGAGAGGGGTGGATGGAGAGAGAGAGACAGATACAGAGGTGGAGAGAGAGAGAGAGAGTGTGTGTGTGTGTGTGTGTGTGTGTGTGGGGTGTGTGTGTGTGAGAGAGAGAGAGAGATAGAGAGAGAGCGGGATCGTGAGTAAAATATAAAGTCAGAGGGGAGGATGGAGAGAGAGATTGAGAGAGAGAGAGAGAGCACAAAGCTATAGGGAAATACTAGTACTTACTCGAAGTAAAGCGCCCCCTTTGCCCATTTGCTGCCAAGACACTATTTAAGTTCAACATCACACAGCGGTAGCCAGGTAGCAGGGCTATGAAATCAGGGACGTGGGAGCAAATGGTCATCCTTTGATAACATTTAAATAAAGCTTAATATTTACAAGGATCAAAATGCATTTGCGCACTCTACTTCTGATAGTTGGAATTTGTACCCTGGCTGTTGGCATAGGGGTAGGGGTACTGATTGGCTACTTCAGTCACACCATGGATTCGAACCCAGAGACAAGACCTGCCGATGAAGCTATCGCAGAAAAGATCATAAATGAGATTAGCAGAGAAAAGATACGAGAGAACCTACGGTAAGTAGGCCTACCATTTTGTTTGGTTGTAGTTGGTTTTTTGTTGTTGTGTGTTTTCTTTTATTTTTCATAATGTGCATTATTTCATCATATTATAAAATGAAAGTGGTTAGTGTAAGTTCGATTACTATTATTAGAACCGTGTTAGGGAAATTATGTAAGAATTCTGGAATTTGTAGGTGCTAATATCATATAGAGTTTTGGTAAAGAATCAAAGGTATGTTTACCATGCTTACAAAAAATGTGACATTCCTTTGGAAACAACATTGAGTATAAACCTCGTCCTTTTAAACTTGCCATGTGATTGAATTCTCATATTATGAATTTATGACTTATATTTCTTGTTACTAGCTACTTAATATATTTATGATTTCAGGTGGATAAAACAAAAGACTAAATTTCAAAGCTTGGAGTGTACATTTTCCGTAGATATGCATGGTAAACATAATATAATATCTTTTAGGTTACTATCCTAAATTATTATGAATTCACTGCCCATATTTTGCATTGTATTATTTATGTATTTACCTTCCATTTGACTTATGTTATACTTCTGATATTCACTCCAAATATTTTGTATCTATATTTTGTTTTATGTATGATACACACTGTTCTATGTTTATGAACAGAATATTGATGTAAGTCAATGATGTTTAATAAAATTCAATTCAATTCAATTCATCTGAAAGTACCCTGTCCAATGCTGTCTGTGTGCGAAATATGCTTCCTCTTCTATTTACACATTTCATATTTGTATTCCGTTATTAAAGTTCTACTTTATTTTTCATTCTCCTTTTTTTTATTATTCGTATCGACATTCTTTTTCTTTTTTTGTATAGAGGGTTCCCAGAAGCTGCCATGCTGAACATGCTGAAGGACATAACAATAAAATCCTGTGCACTAGAACATGACAACAATGGCTTTTCATAGTCTGATGCATGCGCAGATTTTTTTTAATTTTTTTTTTTTGTGTGTTATGTCCTCCAGCATTGCTGCCGTGAAAACTATGTTTTCATTTTGTTTATGAATTTCTTGAAAAATTACATTTTTTCCTCATATTTTTCCACAACTGCCCGGTCTCCCATCTTTGCCCTTCCCAGCTCCGTAAACTACACATTAAAAAGTGATTTGGTAACTTTGTAGAGGCTTGATAAAACCTGAGCTGCCTGGCCTTACATGCTATCAGTGTATGTAATATGGTGTAAAAATGAAGCCCAGGAAAAAAAAAAAGCACTTCAAAATCATCATGTGCTCCGGGCATGTGCTTCACAAAAGTAAACATATGCAAGTGACCGGAAATGCCAGACTCATTTTCCCCCATAGACTCAGTGTTAGACTAAAGCGTATGGCCATACGCTTTCGTAAATGGGAGTATTCAGTCATAGATATCTTAATAATAGCATTATATATTTGAAAACCATTCTATGCCTGGCTATTTATTTATCCTTCTGAACATCATTATACAAGACAGATATCAAAATTCAACAGTTTATTAAATCAAGCCTCCACAAAGTTACCAAATCCCTTTAAATAATTCACAAGCCAATGTGCATGAATACTTTATGATGTCTATACCAAACCCAATTTGTTTGCCGCATAATGTTACAGAGCACTTGGTTTTGTATATCACGATAGGGTCTATCGTATTTCAAACCACGGACAGTTTATAGTTCATGTTCCTAAGCCTCATTGACTTCTAATCTTAGCTGAGCTGAAGCTGTATCGGAAGTGACCTTAAAACCTTTTAGGTTTACACTCGGTAGTCTAAGTTGTGTATTGATACATATAATGACAGAGCTTGACAAAATCAAATTGATCGTAGCTTGCTATATAGTTTTTGCAATTTTTATTCATTTCCTTTAATGACGTGGACCTGGCGGTCGGAAACGTCAACCGTCTTTCTCCTTGTGGGAAATGCTTGTAGGAAATGCTTGAAGGAATTGCTCTAGACCACTTTTCCAACAAGACGAAAGGAGATAATATTGGAGCCCACAATAACAAACATTTCAAACAAGGGTTCTTCTCCCCCTGGTTCTAATTACAAAGTATACTTATGTAAAGATAAAATATTGTTGACTGTCCTTTAGCTTTCCTATTGGTAAGTGTCTAAGTGAAGAATTTTGCGTAAGATCAAAACACTTGGAGAGAAAGTTGTTTTAGAATATGACTATGGTCACTATTGTCTTTTGACAGATCACAATGATACGTGGTAGCAGAGATTAACTTGTTTAGTATAGACTTTATTGTATATATTCCTCCTATGTCTTCACAACAAGATATTATGCAAGGAAACCTCATCTCGCTGGAACGGCTGCAGACAGAGAAGGAGCTGAAGATATCCGAAAAACTTGGTTAGACCAGGGCCTAGACTCTGCTAGACTGGTCCCATACAAGGTCTACCTACAACATCCTCCACCCTCGGATGATGAAGAGATGGCTAACAAGGTAGGCTAAGAACCATTGTCGTCATCGGTCATAGGGTCATTTTTATTGTCCATGCATTAATGGAAATTTGTTGTATTTACATGATAAGGCTTCAAACATAAACAAAAGAAACGAATTTTAAAAATATATATAGATAACAACATATAAATATTCATACATAAGAAAATATTTGTCCACATTATCCTGTAATTAATTAGTAATCTCCAAGGGGAAACTCATGATTGAATAGAAAATACAATGATAAATAGACAAAGGAAGAAGAGAGAGGGAGGAAAAGAGGCAGACGTGGATAGAAATGTAGAGAGAGAGAGAGAGAGAGAGAGAGAGAGATGATAGACAGAGAGAAAGCGAGTGAGAAAGAGAGAGACTATGGTAAATGTAGGAGATGCACAGAGGCAGAGAAAACAGAAGGAAAAAACAAGGAGAAAGCGAGGCGGGTTGGCGTAGTAGCGGAGAAGGAGAAAGAGGGATGGGGTCAAAGTGAGAGGGGGAGAGTGATAGAATGATACGTACATGTATTTAGTCAGCTATTCAATTTGTCAAGATTGATGTGATAAAATTTAAATGGGACATGTGGTAAGGGGTTCATGTTGGGATTAAAAATTTAAGAATATCAGAGAACAAAAGGTATCAAACCATGAATATTTTTGAATAAGATATAAAGATATCGCAGAATTAAATGAAAGTTTGACCTCAACTAATCTAGACATCTAAAGATAATAGAAAATAAACGGAATGAAAGAAAGAGTGGCAAATTACGTTCTTCGGTCGTTTTATTTTTGCCTTCTTTTTTGCTTTTATTTAAATTCCTTTTTTTTTTCTTCTTTTTCTTTTTCTTTTTTTTTCTTTTCTTTTTTTTTTCTTTTTCTTTCTTTTTTTTTTTTTTTTTTTTTTTTTGGGGGGGGGTTTACTGATGATATAAAACGTGCCGAAAATCGTGATACTTTGTTGCTGCAACAACCGCTACAAGTACGAATACAATGGTAGTAATGAAAAGTAATAAATATGATAATATTGATAGTACTATATGTCGTAATATCAGTCTCTTCCATTGACTGCCATTAACAAACACTCATTACTCAATTTTTTTTTCTTCTTTTTATGATTAACCATCCTTCTTACACAGGTGCAAGTGATAAACCCCAGCAATGGTGAGGTCATTTATACCTCAGCTTTAAGAGCGGATCCTTATGATGAAGATGAGCTACTCCAGCCTGGCATAACTCCTCCATACAGCGCATACTCAGCGACAGGTGATGTAGTGGTATGTTATCCATCTAAATCACTCACAAAAGGAGTGGAAATCCACTCTTTTAGGAGTCAAATTAGGGATCACTTTGTTTTGGAGTTGAATCCTCTCTAAAACAATTGGATTCTACTACAAAGTAGTGGTTTGAATTACTCTTTTGAAATTCGATTCCACTATTTTGAGCGTGGATTCCACTCCAAAACCGATTGATTCATAATCTCACTCCCTAAAGAGTGGATTTCCACTCAGAATGTACATTTATAGAACCGATGACAGACACGGTGAAGAAATACCGGAGGAATGGTATGCACACATTAACTGCTATGATAATTTGTACATCAATCGCTATCATTTGTTTTCCCTTCACAATTAAAAGAATCAAGTATATCTGCTTCTAGAAATAATCCATACAACGAAAACGTTGTATGAAAAAACTGTTAACATGGTTAAGGAAGTTATCTAATAATTTGAAGATGGTGGTCTTTGAAACTGAGTACACCAAGTCTAACATATGTTCCCTCAGTAATGTTGTTTTACCATATACCGTTTCAGAAAAAGAAGAAACAAAAATTACACTTTGTCAAAGCATATGAAAATGTAAATGCAGAAGTACACTTGATTAACCAAATACTGTAGTTTTAAGTTTTTAACTGATGTATGTAATTATTAACTAATTAATATATATTTGATTAATAAATACATTTATGTTATTTTGTCTCACTTGTATTTACATTTCAGGGTGATCTAGTTTATGTTAACTATGGAACAGAAGACGACTATGAGCTGATATTGAATTGGCTTGACCCATGGATGGATTTCACAGGGAAGATAGCTATCAGCCGACAAGGAGGTTCATCTCGTTACGATAAGGTGATGATTAAAGCATGCGCCGGTTGATTGAAAACGAGGCAGTTCATGATGATTTTTTTTTTTTTTAATTAACTTTAACATTTTATTGTTGTCCACCCCCTTCCCCCCGCCGAATATGCTGAAAATAACATTGCATAATCATGATAATGATATTGATTTATAGAATATCTATGTGAGGCCTCCTCCACCCCACCCACGAAAATGACATTTATAATTTTATTTAAAATAGTCTCTCTTTTCCTACCCTCAAGCTTTTCAACTCATGTCGATAATATTTGAAATAACACATAATTAATAAATGTTTTTAAAAACAAACTTACGTTAAAAAATTGTGTCTTGATAACTATTTGGGCAGTGAAATCCAACATTCCATAACCCCCTTTTTTACTCTATGCTTAAAGGGCCCCTGCAACCCAAACGCAACCCAAATGCAAGTTTATGGCTGTTGATGTGCAGGGAAGCATACAACTAATATTCTGTTATTCAAACATCTAGATATGTTTCATAGATTTTAAATGTTTTTGAAATATTTTTTCCAACCTCCTAAGCTCCACCCTAAAAAAAGCTCCAGATCTCATTCCTGCAAGGACATCATCTGTCAGTCATCAGTCAGCTACACTAACATTCTACAATAGACAATGGAATGTAACTTCCCCCAGCTCAACACATGCTCACAATAGAATTACATGCTTTCAAACAATACCTCATTACCATTCATTTCCTGGTGATGTTACAGCATGTCTGACAGGGCAACTCCTATGTAGGCCTTGTATGGTCTATTAGAACAGATCGACATCTTTGGCGAAGCTTAGCGCACTAATGATTGACAGATGATGTCATTGCAGGAATGAGATCTGGAGCATATTTTTAGGGTGGAGCTTAGCATGTTTGAGAAAATGATTTTTAAAATATTTTTAAAAATTATGAAACATATTTAGATGTTTGAATAACAAAATATAACTTGTATGCATCCCTGAAAATCAACAAGAATCAACTTGCATTTGGGTTGCAGGGGACCTTTAAGCTTTAGAATGGTGGTATACATTGTATGGGGCCTTAATCACTCATTTGCTGTTTTTACTTGAGGCTGCCATAGCTCAACGTTACGGGATCATTGGAGTCATCTTATACAGTGATCCTCACGACTACTCAGTGCCACCAGACAGAGGTCTTCCCTACCCCCATGGAAAGTTTCTTCCTGGAGCCGCCACTCAAAGAGGATCCCTGCTTCGAGAAGTCGGTGATCCGCTAACTCGAGGCTATCCAGCCAAAGGTATTTTCTATCGCTAAGTCGATTACTTTGCCTGATCAGTATGATGATTTATTTGTGTTTTGAATGGGAAGGAAGCAATTCCCGGATGTAATTTTGATGATAAATGCTGTGAAGGTTGATATGGTTAAAGCGGTAAAATGTTCTAAAGTGTTCATAGGATATGCTGGAATGTAGGACCAAGGAGTTCTGTGATAACTCCTTGGTAGGACCGGACAAATTATATTGTCGTTGGCGTTGAGAAGGGGCTTTTGTGTGTGTGCGGGGGGGGGGGGGGGGGGGGAGGGGGAGTGGGGGGGAGGGGGGGGGGGGTATCAGAAGGGCAATCTTAAAGAAGCGTGGCTAACACACTGATTGAAGAACAGTGTGCAAACGGTGTCGTTTTATTCTTACACATTGAATATATGAAGAATTTAAATTGCTTCTCTTTGTTTTAATGAGAGCAATTTTCATCTTATAGAAGCTTTTCTGCATGAAAGTAGCCAGTTTTTCGGGCGGGGGGGGGGGATTCAGTTTAACTTACCGACGATTTGAATTGGAATGATGTGAATGTACTAAACAAAGCTGTAAATACCTATTTTATGGGAGGGGAGGCCACTGACCCCGCCCGACCCCAAATAAATGTACACTTATGTTTTTGTACTTCTTCCCATCAGACTTTGCTTTCCGGGTATCGCCTAATGAGACCGATATGCCTCGAATACCTGTCCATCCGATCGGTTTCCATGACGCCGAAAAATTATTACAGTAAGAACAACATTATCACAGATTATACATACATGCAGTGGCGTAGCTGGGGCACACGGGTACATGCCTCAACCCCCATCGCATTGCGAAAAGGGGGGATAAAAGAGAAAGGGCGAGTGGGAGAGAGAACAAAATGGAATTGGGAAAGGAAACCGGACCCCTCTCACGCATTCTCATGTTCGGTGGCGTTGTTCATCTGCTTGTGAGATTGGTGCCCCCCCCCCCCTCCATGATGCCAGTGTCCCATCGATGCGTAGACCCACGCTACGCCACTGTGATTATGTTATTCATTTCCTTTATAATGGTACATAATTGGTCCTTGATCTCAATTCTCATTGCAAGTGGAAGTAGGTGTTTGCTAGAATACAAAAGAATAATGAGTCCACTATTTCCTTTATGGGGATATTGATGTGTACTTTACAGAACATAGAATTCCTATATACCACAAGTTTGTTTGTTTTTTGTTTTTTATCTTTTAACACGAAGAGATGGGAAATTGTTACTTGGCCTGTAGTTTGTTTTAGATAAAGAGTGTGATGCTCGTACTTTTAAATATCATATTGATTTTATCGTCGTTCTTTCTTATTTGAAACAGCTATCTGTTATCATTTCATATATCAAAAGGGCCATGGGTGGTGTAAAACCTCCTAATTACTGGACTGGAAGCCTCAACACAAACTACACAATAGGACCAGGTTTTAAAGGTCCAAATCAAGGAAAGTAAGTCTCTTTAATAATCTTTTTTTTTTCTCGGAATGTGTAATACCTATGCGCTTCGGAATGATTTTCATCATCAGGGGTGCTAAAAGTGACCGGAATGCCTGATCATGGTGATGGAGGTCCGTCTGTTATTCTGGCCCCTTAAGCCGGCCCAGCCCTTCCACTGGTTCTATTCCATGTCTTAAAGTTTTAATGCTAACTTAATGGCCGATGGATACTATGTTCAAAACTTCAAATAAAGATATGAATAAAAATTTGGATGATAATTTTAGTATTTTGTCATGTTTGTTGGCAAGGTAACATCACAATCATGGCCTTTGGAGGGGATGGTCTTCCTGTAAGACAATGAACAGGCTAACTAGATCTATATAAGAAGGGGGAGAAAGGGAAATAATCATTTTAGAATTTGCTGGATATTAAATGGTGAATTTCTTTTTTCCGCCGAATAATAATAATAATAATAATAATAATAATGATAATAATAATAATAATAATAATAATAATAATAACAATAACAATAATAATAATAAAAATGATAATAGCTACATTTATATTGCGCATATCCATCCCAGGGGATGCTCAAGGCGCCTACAAAGTACTACCATTACCCTGGCTTAAGCCCAGCTGCCTTAAGGCGCTGAAAGCATTCAAGGTATTCCTACCAGGTACCACGTGACTATGATATTTTCTTCCATCCTGTTCATGACAGCAAGGTTAGGCTGGTTGTCAACTCTGTTTCAGGCATGTTTACAACATACAACACAGTGGGGTTCATACGAGGCGAGATAGAACCAGGTAAGTAAAAAATAGAAAAGGGTTTATTAAAGATTTTGATATGATGGGACATGTTGCTCAGTGCAAGCAAAAAAACAAAAACAAAAAAACTTATGGCATTGACAATTAATAGTATACTGCATATGGAATGATTTTTCACCTGCTACCCTATTCGCGTAATTTTAATCTAAAATGCATTTTCTGTTCCAAAATACAGGCAAATAATAGGTACTTTTAAAAGTATAATTTTGATGTTCATACCTTTCAGTATCCTTGAATGGGTGACTGTAAAAAAAAAAATGCAGTCGACAAGATATTAAAACCAGAACTTATGATATAATGCAGTGTGTAGTAATTCTCCATATGATTCTTGATTTGACTTTATACTTTATTTATCATGTTTATACTGTGCATTTTCCTTGTTATCCAGTTTTGTTTTGTTTTGTTTTTTCTTCACTGTATCCATTAATTTGTCGCACTGTTCTCTGCTAGATAAGAACAGGTAGCCTGGGCTTATTTATTGAATAATAAAAGGTGATTTAAAATAAAATTGGTATACATTCGTAGATCGTTACGTCATCCTCGGAAATCATCGGGATGCATGGGGACTCGGATCTATCGACCCTACCAGCGGTACGGCTACTCTTCTTGAGATATCAAGGGTCTTCGGCATGATGAAGAAACAAGGTAGGAAATTGATGTATGAGGAAAGTTGCTAGAGAAAGACAGAAAGAAAGAGAAATGAAGAGAGAAAGAGACAAACAGTTAAGGCGAAGTGAGAGAGGGGAGCGAACAGATAAAGAGATCGACAGAGAACTGCAGACGGACAGGACTGATAGAGAGATAGATGAGTGAGAGAGATAGTGTGACAATTCAGTTTTACAAAATATGAATACCCATATTTTAAAGAGGTTCATAACATTCCAAATAGTCACCTCAAAATATTTTTCTGACATATGTCAGAGGTCTCAAACATTGAACCAAGTATTTCTAGCCTTTGCGAAACATCGCAAAGTCGATTTAATCTTCATGTAGGAATTGGGAAGATGAATTAATCTTCAAGTAGGAATGGGGAAGATGAATTAATCTTCAAGTAGGAATGGGGAAGATGAATTAATCTTCAAGTAGGAATGGGGAAGATGAATTAATCTTCAAGTAGGAATGGGGAAGATGAATTAATCTTCGAGTAGCAATGGGAAAATGATTTAATCTTCAAGTAGGAATGGGGAAGATGAATTAATCTTCGAGTAGGAATGGGGAAGATGAATTAATCTTCAAGTAGCAATGGGGAAGATGAATTAATCTTCAAGTAGGAATGGGGAAGATGAATTAATCTTCGAGTAGGAATGGGGAAGATGAATTAATCTTCGAGTAGGAATGGGGAAGATGAATTAATCTTCGAGTAGGAATGGGGAAGATGAATTAATCTTCAAGCAGCAATGGGGAAGATGAATTAATCTTCGAGTAGGAATGGGGAAGATGAATTAATCTTCGAGTAGGAATGGGGAAGATGAATTAATCTTCGAGTAGGAATGGGGAAGATGAATTAATCTTCAAGTAGCAATGGGGAAGATGAATTAATCTTCAAGTAGGAATGGGGAAGATGAATTAATCTTCGAGTAGGAATGGGGAAGATGAATTAATCTTCGAGTAGGAATGGGGAAGATGAATTAATCTTCGAGTAGGAATGGGGAAGATGAATTAATCTTCAAGCAGCAATGGGGAAGATGAATTAATCTTCGAGTAGGAATGGGGAAGATGAATTAATCTTCGAGTAGGAATGGGGAAGATGAATTAATCTTCAAGTAGGAATGGGGAAGATGAATTAATCTTCGAGTAGGAATGGGGAAGATGAATTAATCTTCAAGTAACAATGGGGAAGATGAATTAATCTTCGAGTAGGAATGGGGAAGATGAATTAATCTTCGAGTAGGAATGGGGAAGATGAATTAATCTTCGAGTAGGAATGGGGAAGATGAATTAATCTTCGAGTAGGAATGGGGAAGATGAATTAATCTTCAAGTAGGAATGGGGAAGATGAATTAATCTTCAAGTAGGAATGGGGAAGATGAATTAATCTTCGAGTAGGAATGGGGAAGATGAATTAATCTTCAAGCAGCAATGGGGAAGATGAATTAATCTTCGAGTAGGAATGGGGAAGATGAATTAATCTTCGAGTAGGAATGGGGAAGATGAATTAATCTTCAAGTAGGAATGGGGAAGATGAATTAATCTTCGAGTAGGAATGGGGAAGATGAATTAATCTTCGAGTAGGAATGGGGAAGATGAATTAATCTTCGAGTAGGAATGGGGAAGATGAATTAATCTTCAAGTAGGAATGGGGAAGATGAATTAATCTTCGAGTAGGAATGGGGAAGATGAATTAATCTTCAAGTAGGAATGGGGAAGATGAATAAACCTTCAAGCAGCAATGGGGAAGATGAATTAATCTTCAAGTAGAGGTGGGGAAGATGAATTAATCTTCAAGTAGGAATGGGGAAGATGAATTAATCTTCAAGCAGAAATGGGGAAGATGAAGTAATCTTCGAGTAGGAATGGGGAAGATGAATTAATCTCCAAGTAGAGGTGGGGAAGATGAAATAATCTTCGAGTAGGAATGGGGAAGATGAATTCATCCTCAAATACAGGTGGGGAAGATGAATTAATCTCCAAGTAGAGGTGGGGAAGATGAATTAATCTCCAAGTAGAGGTGGGAAAGATGAATTCCTCCTCAAGTACAGGTGGGGAAGATGAATTAATCTCCAATTAGAGGTGGGGAAGATGAAGTAATCTTCGAGTAGGAATGGGGAATATGAATTCATCCTCAAGTTTGATGTCTTTATACATGTAGATGAAGATTAATCCTCACAAAATGATTTGATCTGTACATATATTTATTTGTATTTGTTCTTATTAAAGAATACATTTATACTCAAATTATATCTTGTGTATATGTGCTTCCATGATTGATTTTGATTGATATTTTAGTGAGTACTGAGCAAGAGAAAGAGGATGGAGCGCTTGTGTATATGCCATAAACTATTCGGTTCCATGACATAGACATACAAATTCAACCAAAAAAAAAAAATCAACAAATAGTTTGATGAAATTCAGTGGGAAAATGAACAAAGATTTGTTCATTTTGAAATGATATGTTGTTTAATTTAAGAAACATCTATTGAACATAATAAAAAAAAACAGTATGAGAATCGGGAAGATGGAAGGAAGAGTGCCACAACGAAATTAAAAACAAAAATAAAAGTAAAGGATAACATCATGATGTTGTTGTATTTGTATTGTATTTATTTTCCGTCATTTAAAAACAACAAATGATAATACATCCATAATTATGAAAAGAAACAACAACAAATTGATTACAAGAAGAAGACGGAGGGATGGCCCTGCTCAGCGTTGTTGCCATAACAACGCTGTTTTACAGAGGGGTCCCAACAGACATAGAAAACATGTAAATAGATATTAACAAGAAAAAAGTTAACAACTTACAATAGTTAAAGAAACGAATTGGAGTAAAAACAGAAAAAAATAGAGAAAATATTTACAATATATACAAGAGAGAGTGCTTAAAAAATAGCGTACATTTAAAAAGATACCTGATCAGCTACAAAAAGTCTGGAATAATATTTGTTTAAATCCTTTCTGAATGTGTTAACACTTTGTATTAATTTTGTAGTATGTGGAAGAGCATTATATTGTATTGTTCCTTTTTATTGTCTGGGAGTCTCCTTTGTATTATTTGTGCACTATCCGTGTTCAATCGTTTTTATCATTGTGTTTAACTATTATGGAGCATATGATTCTTGTTTATCACCTATATAAAAAGTCTCTACTCCGATACTATATGCAAATCAATTAACCCTTTTCTTAGGTTGGAGACCGAGACGGACGTTGATGTTCTGTTCTTTTGGCGCTGAAGAATTTGGAATGTTTGGTTCAGTGGAATGGACGGAGGTACGTCCAAAGACCATGTCGAGTCTAACTACCTTTCCTCTTTTACCCACTGTTTGCCTCTATATGTGATGGTTAAATGATTATTGATTTCTCCAAATATCACATTCTACAATAATGTTTGAAAATATTTCTCATGTTATTTTTTCAATATCCTATATTGTGTTTGTAAAACAAAATACTGAAAAATGTAAATGAAGTTTCATAATAAATACATTAAACACATATGAATAAGAATTGATTACCTCATTGGTCCTAAACATTCATACATAATGGTAACGAACAATAATTAGGCTTAAATTCAGGGATGCCACTGAAGGAAAAGGTGTTTTTGCTTATGTTTGCTGTCGGCAGTTTGTATTTTTTGGACCCCTATCGACAAATTGAAAAATCTAATGACCCCCCTTTCTGCATGTAGAATTTTCTCGATTACCGTGGCTTTTTAAAATAATTCAGTGGCGCCCATGCATTCCTATTTTGATAATGAGAACGGAAGTCTTTCACATCGACGTAGGACGAATGAGTGCCATTCATGACTTTGATTTCCTTTCGTTTTACCTATATTATAGGAGTTTCATGACATTCTCTCTGAACGGACAGTAGCCTACCTCAACTTGGATATAGCGGTCGCAGGTGAACTTCGTCATTCGTCTTACTGCATTGTATATTGTGGGCAGCGGCATAGCCGGGGGCCTTGGGACACGTGCCCTATTTTCTGTGCCTTTTTTTTTTGTTGGGGGGGGGGGGATCGCGTCACTCCCTCGAAGAGTATAGAAATTTTTATACCTCTAATGGGACTCTGCAACTTCTGCATATCATGTTGCCAAACTGATGATCGGGCTCTGCTAAAAAAAAAGATGGAAATCGAAATTAAGTCCATTCGTATTTTTTTACACTGGTTTGAATTCACAAATAATGAAACGACAAAATAGAAAAAAATAATACGCGGTTACAATGTTTGATTTAACATGCAGTACAAACGTAATTAGATAGGGAGGCCTGGGCCCCGTCTTATAAAGAGTTGCGATTGATTGGAATCGATCGGAACATAGAATTAATCGCAACTCCTATCTCTCGATTCGAATCAATCGCAACTCTTTATAAGCCTGGGCCCTGGTTGAGCAAACTGAAAAGTTTAGGAACGTATATAGCTATCTGGAATATATTTTAAGGCATGAAACTTAGCATTATCTACGACAGATAAAGATTTGTTGAAAATGATAAAGCCTAGACATATGTCACTACATACATACCCAATAATAACTCTAAAAATATTTCTGTGATTATCTAGGCTTGTTGTCCTGGCGGTCATATCCTAGAGGATGGCTGTCCTTCAGGGGTAATTGTCTCCAAAGTAGTAGTCCAAATTATTATTGTAGTTCTTCAGGGAAAAGATGTCTTAGAATCTACTAAATCTGTTTCAACTTTATACAGATACATATGTTCTATATGCCTCATCCTCACCCAATCTGCGGCAAGTCATCTTTGAAGCAACTAAAAAGGTAGACATTCTAACAAAATAAAGTTAGGCCTATAATCTTCTTGTAAGTAGATATATCATCCTTTTTTTTTCTTTTAAAATTAATTTATTAATAGTGTAGGGCTATGCAATACGTGCTTTATTAGGGTTGTACTAGAAGCACAATAATCACCATTATCATCATTACAACCACTTAACTTTTACAACCACATTTTACGACCAATTAAAACGAAAGTGACGACAATGTTTCAGACGCAGATAGAGAATATAATAAACAGCTATTAGGGCGATTCCGTTCAATGTGTCCCATACGACATAATTATCTTCTATCTAAACACAACACAAAAAGTAAGTTCCCCCTGAAGCAAAATGGCGTAACTTTTTAACGAAAAGGTTTTAAGCAAAATAACTTGGCAAGAGTGTTCCTACACTCATTAACTAACTTCTGTGTGAAAATGAGATTGATCCATCGAGTCATGCATGAGTGAGCACACATTAAAGGCAAAACTGTCACTTTTCAGAAGTCACAGGAGTCATTTTTTATGCCATATTAACAGTTAATTTTTAGCATTTATTGCCTTACTTTAAAGTGTGCTCACTCAACCATGACACAACAATTACTTCTTGTGTTTAATGACACAACAATTGACAACACATTTTGGTAGCAATATCTGATGTTAATTTTTTAAATAATCCGAATGGATTTTGCAATTTCAAATTTAGGAGGGTTGAACATCGCAATTTTCCACTAAAATTGTGCTCACCAAACCGTGCAAAAACACGAAAAGTATCAGGATAGGTGCGACGGGGTCTAACGATGGATGATAAACAACTACAGCACTTGAACATACACCAGAAACAGAATTCGCCAAAATGACCCCCCAAAATGACTCTTGTGACTTTTGAAAAGTGACAATTTTGCCTTTAATGTGTGCTCACTCATGCATGACTGAACGGATCAATTTCATTTTCACGCAGAACTTAGTCTCAATAAGTGTAGGAACGCTCCGACCAAGTTATTTTGCTCAAAACCTATTCGTTAAAAAGTTACGCCTTTTTGATTTAGGGGGAACTTACTTTTTGTGTTGTGTTTATTTATTTCATCCAAAAATAAATAAAATCTCTTTATATATATGACCATGATCATGATGATGACCATTGAAGAATGGTGGTGATACTGAATGATACTCAATGAACTGTTAATCAATGGTCACATCAACCCATTTTTTATTTGTATTTTTACATGAAATAAATTGAGAACGGGACACACTTTACGAAATCGCCCATTGGCTACTTATCATACGACGGATTTATGGAATTAAGGGTATAGTTAATGTTACACAGCCAAAGAGCTTTTGCGTCAGAACAATTAATTTTAAAACCTTATTTCTACACTATATTTCTGCAAACTGACTAAAAGAAAAAAATCCAAAGGCTAAAAGAATACAAATTAACAGACAACAATTACGGCTTTTCCGACATGCAGAAATCTTAAATGGAAGGATGTGACACTCCTTCCTTTTCCGGCTTTAGCAACGTCTCTAATTACAAACATTTTATTATCACTTCCTTGAGGTTCCGGATCCAGATCCGTCTCATACCCGGAAAACCGTTTTCGACACAATGGTAGAGCGCAATCCGGATTACGACTCGGACATTCCGTTGTATGTATTATTAAATTTGATCTATATCTTAATCTCTATTTTATTACATAAATAGGAAATATTTTATCATTTCAATTTGCTTTTCATATCGCAATCATAGATTTCCCTCTTTTTTTTCTAATTTCAATTGCATCTATGAAAATCCTAAATATACAATTACGTAATGCCTATTGCAATGAATTTATGTGTTTAAAAGTAAAAATTTCTTTTTATAATGGCAGTCATTCTATTCCTTCCTGAAAAAGTCATCTGATCAGTGGCGTAGCGTCTGCCCAACCATTGATGGGGCAATGACATCATGGGGGTGGGGCACCGGTTTTACCGCGCTCGGAAAATGAAATGGAAGTTTACAAGGCTTCTAATTAGGCAGAGGGTGCGAGAGGGTGTCCTATAGTATTCTTTTCTCGTCCCCCCCCCACCCCTTTCCCTTTTCTCTTTTTCCCCCTCCTTTTCTTTGTTTTTCTTTCTTTCCTCTTCATTCGATTGGGGGCCACATGCCCCGTGTCCTCCTGTAGCTATTAGATAGTGATTAATATATGAATGAGAAATCGTGGGGTGAAAATCGAATGAGAAACAGATTCTTTTCAAAATTACAAATGTTTAAAAGATTTTTATAGAAAGATTCTAGAGGAAATTGTTTTTTTTTTTTTTCGGAGAAAATTGCGTAAATGTACATTGAGTATAATACAGTATAATACTGGAAATACTGAACATTTTTTCCTGTTTTAATACAGACTGTCCTTTTCAGATTAGGCCTACATGTTTATTTTTGTCACAGTGTAAATCTTTTACTGGATGGCAGTGATGACTACGCTTTTGAGAAGAGGCTAGGTATATCTTGTATCAGTGGTTACTACATATACGATTCGGTAAGTTAAGTTGACCCTTGTTTTGTGATTTATTTTCTAAATTTTCTTCTCATTTATATATATATATATATATATATATATATATATATATATATATATATATATATATAGTCATAGGCGGATCCAGGGGGGGGGTCGCGGGGGTCCGGACCCCCCCCCCCCTTTTTGGCGCGTTTTTTTTTTTTTTTTTTTTTTTTTTTTTTTTTTTTTTTTTTTTTTTTTTACTTGGCGCCGTCTTTCTTGGCGTTTTTTTTTTTGTTGTTTTTTTTCCCCCAAGAAATTCTGCCGACCTGATCATGCAAGATACTGCGTAGGCCCTATTCATTACCCATTGTTTCATTCTCCGTCGCAAAGTAGGCCTAAGTACTGTACTGCCATTCCAGATCAGATATGCGGCGCGGCACGCATAGGTTTATGCATGCGACTTTTGATCGTACGTACGCTGTCTTGCAACTATGCTTGCAACCCTCGAGGAGGCAGGCTGCACGCGGCATCATTCAACTTCAAGTCACTCATTCGAGGCAACTCGTCATTCTAGACAATACCAAAGCACAAGTATCCATATAGGTAAATAATTTTTGCTTGGCCCAAATATATAAATGCAGCTCTGCTGCAGGTTAATTGATAAAAACTTTCGGCGCTAGTGCAGTTGATTAAGTAGTGGGCAGTGGCGGCACCAAGGGGGGGGGGGGCATGGGGGGGGGGCATTTGTCCCCCCCCCCCCCCAGTCAGAAGCTTTGCCCCCCCAGTTGCCGCCCCAATAATTTTCGGAGTGAAAAAAAATAAAAGGGTGGAAAATGAAAAAGAAAAGAAAAGGAAAGAAAAAAGTGAAAAAGGAATGGAGAAAAGAAGGAAAAAGAAAGAAAACGGAAACTTGGAAAGCAGTGGCGGCATCAAGGTGGGGGGGGGGGCATGTGGCAAATTTGTTCGCTCAGCTCGTGTAAATATCCTCATATTTGGGTAGTTTTATAGCTGAATAATTTCTGTACATTTCCACTATAATAGTGTCAAAATTTTTGCTCGCTCGCTTCGCTCGCTCGCAATACAGGCCTATAACTCCCACCACATAATCAGGCCGTGAGATGATCAAATTTCGTCATATTGGGGTAGTTTTATAGCCGAATATGTAATTTCTGTACATTTTTACTACGAAAAATGTCAAAATTTTTGCTCGCTCGCTTCGCTCACTCGCAGTATATAACTAACACCTCTTTATAATCGGGCAGTTCAGCTAGATGCTCAAAATGTCCTCATATCTGGGTAGGTTTATAGCAGAATATTCTGTACATTTTCACTACAAAAAGTGTCAAATTTTTTCTGTCCGCCCTTGCCCCCCCCCCAACATTTTCTTTTGCCCCCCATTTGCCCCCCCCCCCCCACTTTAAAAATCCTGGTGCCGCCACTGGTAGTGGGGACATGCATCCCCGCCGTGGCCGGGGCACGGGCCGGGCGGGCCCGTTCGCTCCGTTCGGCCGCGAGATTACTAGAGTTTGGTTGGATGTGTTAAGTTGTTTTTAACGTCATTTTACATCTTTCTTTTTAAGACGTATTTCAATGTCATTTTACAACTCTCTGTAATCTTTAAAATTATCATTGTCAATTGTTCAGTATTGATGTACTTAAAATCATCAACAACAAAACGTAAAGTTGCCGGAGGCAGAAGTAACGGCACATTGAACATGTTGAATGCCGTTTAAATGGTAATTAAATTTATCAGATGATAAATGCTATAAAATTTTTGGTTAAAATTGCAACAGATTTTGATGAAACCAAAACATACTCTCCAAAAAACAATTCTTTATTGGTATTTACATTTCCAACGAAATATCATTTTCCTCAACAAATATTTGAGATTTCAGTTGAAAATGTAGCGGTCTCGTATTACTTTCATGGGTAGGGAATAATGGACCATTTACCTATGACGTCATTAAGGAGATTATTTCATTAGGTAAACAAATTTTTGTCATTATTTCGGTACCCTGAGAAATAAAAAGAGTTGCTGAAAGCATTGGTAAACCTTACTAGTGTGTGTCTGTGTTCATGTTTATGCAAATTATGCAAACGTGCTTAAGGGTCTGGTATTCCCTACACCTACCCTATGGTTGTACATCGCAAGAAGTGAACTTCATGTGTCCATATAAAGGTTAAAGTTGTGAAGGTCAAGACTTAAAGTCACACAAAAGGTCAAAGGTCTGTCAGAGTCAACAAAAAGGTCAAAGTCACGAAATTCAAAGGTAATGACAGGTGCTTGGGGGGGGGGGGGGAGGAGGTTTGTTTTCTCCGAGGACTTTTGATATATTTTTTCTTGTTGTTGATTGGAACGCTTGAATCTGATACATTGCACCATGACTAGTTTTGTGATACAAAACTTATTTATTTTGCCTAATGAGTAGATGCTGTTGTTGATTGTTAAATCCTGTGAATTTTCAGCAAAACTGGTATTGGTACTGTTGTTGATCGGCCTTGATTGTGAACTCCTGAATCTAAGGAACTTTCCCTTTTTTGTGTTCTTTTGTGATTTGTGATTTATAACTCGTGATGATGTAAACACTTGCGAATTGTTATCTCAGGGATGGGAGGAGATAATATAGATGATATTTAGTGAATAATTCTTCATTGCTGTAAAATGTGTACATGTATCACTAAAATTTACTAAGTGTGTTTGTACAGCATGCGCACACCCATTTCCTAGGTTATCAAGATAGTACTTCAACATTGAAGAACCAATCTCAAGTGATAAATCTCCAGATTTTATTCTTATTTGTCTCACTGGACTGTTTGTGTTGATGCCACATGCCATCTGAGGTCCTGCACAGCAATGCAGACTGGAAAATCTGGGAAAACTTTAAAAAAATATATATATACATATATATATTAATACAGTCCAATGGCGCAAATCCCGGAGGGGATGGGGGTATGCATTAACCCCCCTCCCAGTTCTGATGTACGGGGGGGGGGTGGCCTGTACAAATATACCCGCACTTTTTGATAAAAGATGGTAATTTGCAATCATTATATATGTATTTTCCATCTCAAATAAACAATAATTCCATGTAATATTAATAGATTAAATGTAATTTCAGTACAAACTAAGACATTTTCAGGCTCGTATTATCAAATTTTTGTGGCGCGCTCCGCGCGCCCAACTATATTTCAACATTAAAATAGTCAAACAGGCAATATATATATATATATATATATATATATATATATATATATATGCCTATAGAGGCGCTTAGCGCCTTCGGCGCTTGCGTTTGCCAGAATGATAACTTCTCACCCTTTGGACCCCCCCTTTTTTTAAAACCTGGATCCGCCCTTGTATAGTACCCTTGTAATGGGTGATTCCTTAATTGCATATGCCCAGGAGCGGACTGGCTATCGGGAGTTTGGGGAGTTTTCCCAACGGGCCGGTCAATAATTTGGTTAATAAGGGCGGGTCATACAAAAAAAGGGCCAGTCAGCAACAAAAACTCCCTGTCGCTAGAAATTCCCCCCTCGAATTTAAGTCCCAGTCCGCCCCTGCACGTGCCTTCGCTTTTTGCTCGTAAAGTTGAAAAGTATTATATATATATAGGTCTATTATTCTTAGAAGTATGTATGATTGTTCAGCATTTTCAAGTGAGCACAGATGTGTTTAAATTGGGCATAAATATCTATCTCGGAATGTTTGGGGGCACAGAATGTTTAAAGGAAAGAGATCATCAGTCAAGAGATCTTCTTCTGTTTTCTTTGTTTCAAGCCCAGCTCACAAGTGGCATCATTTTGCTATAAAAGTAAGGACCGCGGACCGCGTCAGTAAGTTGTATGGTCTTTTGCGCGTCATGAAAGAGTGATGTCATGAAAGAGTGATGTCATTAAAAAAGCGATTGAAAAATGAACAGTGAAAAAAATGGGTTATTTGCCTTCACAGGCTCGATTACCGCAGGTCCATTGTCGTTGACGAAACGCACGAAAACGAAACTGATCTTAATGAATAGTCATATGCACTAGCGTAGCCAGGGGGGGGGGTGCAGGGGGCAGACTGTGCCCTGACAACTTTTGAAAGAAAAGTATACATTGTGCCCCCCCCCCTTTAGAACTGATAACATTTTGTTTTTTCTCTCTCTCTCCCTCCAAGCAGTTCCCAAAACTTGACATCCCTGCATTTGTGTGCCCCCTTTTACAAAATCCTGGATACGCCACTGGTCATTTGCCAATTTAGGGCGAAATATGCTAATTTATATATTTAATTCTTGTTACTGATAATACATAGCCTTTGGATTGATTTTGTGTATTAACACAAATATTTAGATGCAAAAAAATATGAGTTGAGAAGATCAAGTGCCTTCAGAATCATTTTTTTAAATCTCTTCCTGCAGGACATGTTTATGTTTTTCTACTCTCTCTATCACACGCAATATGAGACTATTCGTCTTATGGAGACATTCATAGACCCAGAATATAAGTACCATCAGGCAATCGGTAGGACATTCGCTGAAATGGCACGCATTCTGGCAGACAGTTTGGTGTTGCCGTTTGACAGTTTAAGATTCTTCGATGAAGTGAATGACATGTGGTATGGCTTGGTGAATACTACTCAGTCCAGGGCTATTGAAGAACATGGAATCTCATTAGGTATGTTGTAATTCATTGGACAACGTGTTAGATGTAACTTGAGATTTATTTCATCGGCCCGCACACACACACGCACACCCACCCCAACTTCACCCGCGTTCCCGCCCACATACGCGGGTGCACCCACCCACTTTGGCATGTTTGGCAGCTGAGTTCAGTGCCGAGTTCGTTAGAGCAAGAGGAAATATTTGATTAAATCTATCTTAGGGTCTTCTTCTTCTTCTTCTGTTTACTCTGCCTCCTTCACTCCTGAAGATTCTTGCAGATGAAAAGGGGTGTGTGTGTCTCAAAGACATGGGGTGCTGAGTGTTCTATTTACATAAGGTACAAGTAAAATCGTCCAGTTTGGTTATGGTTTAGCCACTGCATTTCGTCAGTATTTGACGAAATGCTTCTACCGATGGAGCCATTACTACGTCTATTGGTAGGGAGTTCCACGTACGCAAGGTCCTCGGGAAGAATGACTACCTGTGTTGTTCGGTTCTGGACTTGGGGAGCTGGTACCCATCAGAGTGAACTGTCCTTAATGATCTTGTCACAGGAGTAATGTGGTTTGTGGTGTCAAAGTCCACGATCTCGTTGTGGATTTTATAGAAGAGTGCAAGTCTTGAGTGCTCTCTTCGGACCTACAGAGAAGGCCATCCCAGTTGTCTGATCATGTCTCCAACGCTTGAGGTGTTGTGGTAGCGATGGAGGACAAATCTGGCGGCGCGTCTTTGAACCATTTCCAGCTAATCAATGCATCTTTGGGCAGAAGAGTCCCACACAGCACTACCATACTCCATTAATGGGCGAACGAGGGCCTTGTACGCCAGAGTCTTTATTGCAGGAGGGTTGATCTTCAGATTTCTCCGAAGAAAAGCAAGGGTGTTGTTTGCTTTCTGGCAGATGCCGTCAATGTGTTGTTTCCACTTCAGGTCCTGTGTGATGGTAATGCCCGGGTACTTGGTGGATGTCACAGAGTCCAGAACAGCACCATTTAGTAAGTACTGGTGGATAATGCGAGTCCTTTTCCTAGTGACAGTGATGACCTGGCATTTTTGGAGTGTTTAATTCCATCTTCCAGTCTGAAGCCCAGTTGCCTAGTACATTGAGGTCTTCTTGGAGGTCGGTAGTGTCTTGTTGTGTCTGGATGGTCAGATACATGATAGCATCATCAGCAAAGAGCCTGACAGTCGAAGACATCTTATCTGGCAGGTCGTTAATGTAGAAGAGAAAGAGGCACGGCCCGAGGACTGAACCCTGTGGGACTCCTGAATCAACTTCCACCTCAGCGGATTGCGACCCATCAAGAACAACTCTCTGCCTTCTATTGCTGAGGAAGTTGGCTATCCATCTGTTGTTCCGTCCTCGTACTCCATAGTGGTGTAGTTTTTGCAGAAGCCTTCCATGGTCAACTTTGTCAAAGGCTTTGCTGAAGTCTGCCTGCTTGTTCTCCTCCATGTTGTTGGTGAGGTCGCTGATGAAGCCTAGCAGTTGGAGCTCACATGATCTTTTCTGCCGGAATCCGTGTTGGAGAGGGTAGAGGATGTTGTTGTTATTCCCATGAGTCAAAATCGGTTAAGAACACATGCTATTTTGCTGTCATTAGTGTGCACAATTACTAAAAAAAATAAGTATGTATCAATATTCGCCAATCATTAACATTGCAACTTCTAAACTACTTGAGATTCGTTCTAAGGACGCATCCTTCTTGAATTGACGCCATGATGAGGACGCCTGACGTTGAGAACACGTCTGTGTCACGTACCAATGCGGTACTCCATGCGATCATGATTTTGACGACAGTTATTAGCAGGCAATGTTTATAATCCCAAGATTACTTCATGTATGTTTTTAACTCATTACCTGCCAACAGAGAGGTATCCAAAAATTGATGCACGGGGAAACCTCGCCAGCCCACTGCATGTACACTAATGGCCGTGATGTTCCTTTCATCTTTACGACACAATGTTATTTATTCTTGAAGGCAGATTTGTGTGTGATTTTGATGACAATTTCCTATTACATATTACATCTTGGGGAAGAAAATGTGGCAAGAAGTAGAGCTAGTACTTTGTGAATGTACTCTTCTGGTACTGATAAGTTTGATAACTGGCCAGGTACACCATATTTCAAGTCATTTCCGTCTTCAAATATTCACACTCTCCTTTCACCCCTCTCTTATCTCTCTCTCTCTCTCTCTCTCCCTTATCACTCTTTTTTCATGGTTCATTATGATCATTAATTTGCTAAACAGCTTCATATTTTGCGACCTTTTTTTTTTCTTTCCACAGAATCTCTTGAAAAGGCAATTGATGAACTTTATGAAACGGCACTTGATTTTGAAAGAAGAGTTGACTCTATAAACAGCAAAAGGTGAGGGATTATTGTTTAAATCAATCGGCTACTTCACTGCACAAAGGCAGATAGGCCCTATATATACTTTGATTTTTTCGAATATACAAATCTTGTCTGGCGAGAATTGGGTGTAATTTCCTTTCTTACATTGTGGTCTTTTACGAACTTCGCTTTTCCTTCTTTAAGACGATTGCAAACACTAAAGGGCAGTTTTAGTCAGTACTCATAGTATAACATCCCATAGAAATCATGTTTGGATTACGCAATGCGTTGTTGCAATGTTTCAATGGGTGAAGGACAGGGCTACTGGAATTGCCTCAGGTAGATTTTCGAAAGTCTTTGCAATCGTATTCTATGTAAACCTCCAAATTGAGGGAGATCTGTTTAAAACTTATAATTTGTTTTATACATGTACAAACTGCATTTAAATTATTGAAGGTTATGATTGCTTTATACTTTGCCTTTGATCTAGCGCCTTGGCTGTTAGACGAATCAACGATCAAATGATGCATCTTAGTCGGGCATTTCTAGGTGAACTTCCAGGAAACACTCTAGACAGGTAAATATTGGGTCTATGTATTTTTTAGCAAGGTACATAGTGAACATTAAATGGGTTTTAGGCACTTTTGTCAGTCACGATGGATCAGAAAATGTAGTTGAGGACTGGTTAGTGGGGGAAAAATGATGATGGAATGGAATCCTAACGGGGCGGGGAGGCACCTGGGCTCCAGTCCTATCTCCGAGTACGATAGCCCACTGCATGTTGTAGAGGGGTTTTTCGGAACCTTCAAAGAGGGGCGTGAGCGTACGCCGATTCAACCCTATCCTGGATACGCTTCTCGGTCTCTTTTTCGTTTCTTTTCTCTCTTTTTTTTTTTGGGGGGGGGGGTTCTTTTCTTTTCTTTTCTTTTCTTTTTCTTTTCGTTCCTTTTCTTTTCTTTTCTTATCTTATCTTATTTTATCTTTTCTTTTCTTTTCTTTTCTCTTCTTTTCTTTTCTTATCTTATCTTATTTTATCTTTTCTTTTCTTTTCTTTTCTTTTAATTCTTTTCTTTTCTTTTCTTTTCTTTTCTTTCCGTTTTTTTTTTTTTCTTCTTTTCTTTTTTAAACTGATATAAAATCACTTTTCTCTCAACAGGCACCTATTATTTTCTCCTCGTATGACCGTCCCTCGAATGACAGAGGAGGTACCCTATACATTTCCGGGAATCCTCGATGCCTTACACGAGATCTCAGATGATCCCGATCAGACCCAGCGATGGAAGGTAGTAGCGCAGCAGATCGCCAGGATAACACATGCCGTCGAAGCAGCTAGCTCGGTCTTGAAGGATGTTACGTCATGGTGACGTCACATTATATCTCTTCTAAACATTGTATTTCTGCTTTGATAGCAGTATCGACAATAATACACTTGGAAAGATTAACCTATGTGATGTAATGTCATCCACGTACATGCCTGTAAATTACCGTTCCTTCCAATCGAAAAAAGACTAGGAGATTTTAAAACATTACAAGAAATAATTGTGACAAAAATAGTCATTTTTCTCTGGTTGCCAAATATAGAAATAACATTAACATCACTCACGTATATTTAGCTGACTATAATTGTACTTTCCGAATTGTTAATGACCAATAACTGCAAATTGCTCCGACATATGCTCCGGCGACAGTTCCTCCGGGCTTTATTTCGTCAGATATAGCAGTGTATATATGGTGTTAAGTTGGGGGTTAAGGGTGCAGTTGGGTTTTAGATAAGATTTAGGTTTAGTGTTATAGGGTTAGGGTAAGGTATAGTGTTTGATCCTGGGTTGAAATTTAATATTCGGTTAGTGTGCAAAACTAACTTGGAGCAATTGTCGCCGTAGCATGTATCGTACAATCAAATGCAACTATGATCAGGATTCGATGTCTATATCTATGGAACCATTGTCATATCTCATTTTTATGTCAAGGATGTAGCAGTTTTTATTCATATTAGTTTTATAAATGATATAGATCTGGTTAAAAAATGAAACGCCTTTGAAAATATGTTCGTCTTGTGTTAAATGTGTATATTATATCTATAACATGTTTGAAATATTCTGTTTCGTATGAGCAAAATACTTATGGCCCGAAAGAGCCAACAGACGGGTTCCGCCATTGGACTCATAAAACGATATTCAACAATAGTTTCATGTCTAAAAACTCTGAATGCAGTATTTGTTTCAACTACATTTTGTAATTATAAATAGGGCCTACCAATGATATGTATTACATGGAAGTCAATCAATAAATATTGATATAAGCTGTACGAGGGTTATTTAGTTAATTCTGTTTCAAGTCTATATGGGGCAAAACCCAAGCTCATATCGAAATATATAACTCGACTTCAAACTCTTGTCACACATACACACTTTTTTTTTCTTTTCATAGTTTTTGTTCCTTGATTCAGATTTTCAAAATGAATATGCATTAATTACACAATAATTCAACATGGCATAAACACAATACAAATGATATAATCCCATACCATGCCATCCATAAATAAACAACCAGAGTATAATTTAACTGAACACACACAACCCACCCACACACACATACGCACCCCCCCCCCCCCCGGCCCCCAACGCACTTTATACAGGCACCTATAGAGTGAGTGTGCTGAGTGATGCCTTGCTTCATTCCCGCAACATTACTCGATCTGACAAGCAAGCAACAACAAACAAACAAAAACAGTAGTACACATGTTATTCAAACATTTCAATCCACACCCATACCAGCAGCACCCCAGTACGGCCCTTGGCTCACAGCCCCAGGGCTAGTAATAGGACCAATTATTTACACGAATTAGTCTCACCCTCCCTCCCCCCCCCCCCCAATGCAATAAACTATACACACACACCACTATACACACTATATTCGTATCGCTCTGATGACCTCAAATAGCTAACTAGCTCGATCTGCGTGTTTACCTTTGAACAAGCCATTTCCAAAGCAGGTAAGATCGAGAAGACCGGATATATAATATTAGAGTAAGTAGAGATGTATTCGTTTGTAGTTTGTATTGAATTTTATTTCCACTACCAAACTTCACTGTATAGCTAATAATGCATGTGGGAATATTACTGCCTATCCAATGAATTATAATAATTATATGTGGTGTATATAGTAAACTATATATTTCTTTGTACATAGCTAACATATTTGGCAGGGATGCGGTTGTGTTGTGTGCATGGATATCGCATTTTTGCAAAGTCATTGTACCTTAAATACACTTGCCTCGGGGCACAATAACACGTACTACAGTACTCGTTACATGCAGTGTGTATACTGAATCTCTAGTTATCAGGGAACTTAAATCCGCATATAATAGGCCTAGCGCCTATACTATATGGCTGTTGCATGATACCCTGGGAATCGGTATTCGATCACTGTTATAGCTTTATAGGTGTAATTATGATCATGCAAATGTGTCAATAATTTGACAACGTCCCGTTCGTTCGCTTACAAACGAGTGCCTGGATTATGGTCGGTGCATGGTGGTATAATTATATGTGTACCTCATCCGACACATATATACGCCACATACTTAAAGGAAAACGTGAATCAATTCACATTTAACAATTATACGTGATGATGATGATGACTTTTCATAATATACTCTTTTAATTGTATTCCTTTGGAGGCAAATTGTTTGCCTATATCCCACTCTCTCTCTCTCTCTCTCTCTCTCTCTCTCTCTCTCTCTCTCTCTCAATCTCTCTTTTTATATACATTTAAAAGATTTGATGGTTTATTTTACCTAACTGCTAAGAAATCATGTGTATATGCTTGTAAATTTAGGGGATTGACGGACTTAAGTCCTCTCTGACGGACTCATTGGTAATGATGATTAAGGCTTGAAATATATTGTGCGGAATAAAATTTATGAACACCACCTGTAATACAGAATTCAGATTTTCTGAGATATATTCAAGGAAAGTGGATTTTTACAACATTATTTGTATAAGGCAACTGTAAAGTATAGCACATTTACATCACAGCATCTCATTAGCATAGTAAGGACATTGCCATTTTCAGATCTCCATTCATTTAGCGATTTTAGGATTCCAAATATAACTTTTTTTATTAGTTGTCTGTTTTTCCTCAACCTTTCAATGAAATGCTTCTTTGATATTTCTGCTTCTATTAAAATACATTTTTTGGGGGGGGGGGGTCATTCTCTTTTGATATAATTACAGTACTTTGAATTCTTGCAAATTATATTACCTCATATCTAATGATCACTCAAGATCAATTTGTGCTAAACTGTGAATTAATTAATTATATTCCTTCCTCAGATTATTTACCTGTACACTAGTTCAGTGATAATAAAATCAAATCACGATGACTGCTATGGCTGGCCTACCTGCTGACTTTGGCTATGTGATTCTCACAGCTGTGGCCAGTGCCTTTATGTTGGGATACTTAGCTGAACGAGTCTCGTTTGCCCGAAAGACACATAAAGTGGAAGTAAGAAAAACATATTTCCCCTGGAACGAGCTGTCTCTCTCTCTCTCTATCTCCTAAGTAATTTATCTCTCTCGCTCTCACACACACTCTCTCTCTTTACCCTTCTCTCTCTCATCTGTACTTATCCCTAACTTCGTTCTTGATTGATTATTATTCAAAGGAAGAAAAGAGTTTTTTGTAACGAACTCCATGTCCATATCTTTTTTCCTGTCTTTTCTACCACGAATGGTTCTAATTTTAGAATTTTTCTGTATATACATACGATGTCAGATGTCACATTATGTTTTTAAAATGACACCTTGCAAACTGTGAACTTTTTTGTTTTTAAATGTGCTTGCTGAAAACAAGGGGCATGTACGAAGAAAATGGGCATGCAGCTCTGCCAACTCGGCCAAGAGTGTATTGTTGAAGGACTTTGTATTATACTTAAAACCCATTGTAGTATTCATCTATTTTAGTTACTGTAATGATCCTAAACGACAGCAAAAGCTTTCTTGCTAAGTGGAGAAAATATTCAGCAAATAAGTGAAAATTTTGTCTTTTATGACAGATCTATGGAAATAACATAATTATGTATAGAAATGCTTTGTAATTAATTCAATTTGAAATTCAAAGAAGCAAGCAAATGTTTTCCAGCCATTGAAAATAAATTTTGGGGGAACTAAAGTAGGTAACTTTATACATGAATTATATATATTTTGAAAAGAAATGATCACATGGTCATCTGTTTCAATCTGCCTTCCTTTTTTTAGTATCCCACATTTTACAGCCCAGACAACGCACTGTTCAACTGTTTCCAACGTGCCCATGGAAACACGTAAGTACAAACTGATCACCGAAATGCAATTTTTTTGCGTTGATCTGATTTCATGTAATAGAATTATTACGAATGAAATATTATATCCAATTCAACGTTTATTGTCCATCATACGTGCCATATCATTATTAGTAGATGTCATAATCATGTTATCATTATCATTATACATTGTTGTATTCCTGAATGAAATCAGACTTTATATAAAAAGCATTTTAAAAAACTGGTGTAGATTGCTCTCACTGACGGCATTATATGCAAGGGAAAATGAATGATAATTGCATACATGTATTTTTTTTAATAAAGAGCTTATTTTCAGTGTTTAAAAATTCTGCGCTACCTTCTCTCACTTAGCCACATTTATTTTATCTTAACACTTTTTTCCCCATTTTTTCCCCCTTCTTTTTTTAGAATGGAGAACTATCCCCAGTTCTTGATGCTTCTACTTCTTGCTGGTATCGGTTTTCCGGTAGGTTTATAGCTATTATAATGAAGTATTCTCAGTAATTGAAGTATAAGAAATTTAAACTATATGTTGGAAAAAACACCAAATACCCTGTAATCCCAAAGAAGTTTGTCCTAGGACAATTACCCCTAACCGCCCTCAGACTGGTATTTTCATTTTATTTTCTGAGTTTCGTTGAATCACGACTTATTGTGCTCGAGGTCCCGTATAATTTCATTTCTTCTTTTTTTTCCCCCCAGAGAGCTTCATCAGTGCTTGGAGCCATCTGGATTGTGAGTCGCTTCAGTTATGCTCATGGCTACTACACAGGAGGTTTGTAGGCTTACATAATCAATCTTTTTTTTTCATAATTATATACAACTCGAAAATTGTATTAATTGATGTTAATGTTATGTCTTTATAGTTTAAAGTTTTTGTGTTACACACACAAATATATTTGAAATTACATTGCGATATCGTAAACGAATAAAAATTATGACCTAAAGTGTTAACGAAACTCATTACAACACTTTACCAATTCATTTAGCTTCAGAGTTTTTATGATGATAATAATAAATAAAAGATAATAATAATCAATAAAATAATTCATCATCATCATCATCATCATCATCATAATAATAATATGAACACTTGTAATGCGCCGGTATCCGTCATGGGTAGATGGTCATTTTTAGTGACCATTTTAAACGAAAAAAATACAAATTCCGTTTAATTTATTGTAAAAGTTATTTAATATTTTGTTAGCCCAATTTTCGTCATACTGATATTGGACTTTAAATGATCATCACTTATCATTAACGGACTTTGATATTATTGTGTTTCAAATGTACTTATACTGTATTTTTTGAAGTACCGTTGAAATAATGTCCATCGTATATCGTTTATTTTATCCCATCAGATCCCGGCAAGAGGATGAGGGGTGTCTACGGGTACATTGGACTTCTAGGTTTGATCGGTTTGTCTATCACCAATGCACTCCGTCTCCTAGAAGTTATCTAGGTCAACCCACAGGGTCAACCTAGAGAACCTTTGTCTGTGGTGGCCTTCTGGCAGAAGACAATCACGTTTTCCTTCTCAGTAATAGTCATAACCCCGACCCATCCACCTCCCTCCCTCCCTCCTCCACGTCCCTTTTGCCCTCTCTCTCAAGTTTTGTAAACTTTTGAACACCACGGACAATCATTATCAAGCAGAGTTTTTCTGATCCTTCATATCTTTCTCTCATACTTTTGCTAGTTTGTTTGTTGATGATTTTCCTTTAGTGATGTTCGTAGAAAAGATTCTTTGAAACGTTTATTCTTAATTTCAGTGAGGCACTCCTACTCCGTATGTACATGTACTACATGGACATCAAATGATTGTAAAAAAAGGGAATTGACTATATCTCTGCAACTGGACAAATGATCATATCCGGTATAATTAATTACTTGTCAATATATGTATATCACGTTTTATATCTTTTTCCCTATGAAGAGAAAAAAAATTGTCTAGTTTTTCAATTTTTCATACATTTCAGTTATAGGTTTGATTATATGAGTTTGAATAGTTACATGCACTTTATAAACAACTAACTTATCTCTTCATTAAAGAGAGTAAAGCAGTGAAAAAATATTGATGTATGTACGTAAATATTTTTCTTTTTCAGTAAGAGTAACACAAAAGGATATTAAAGGAACTACCTGAAATTATATTCTCATTTTCTACTTAACATAAAAGGGTGTGTCCTTCTGTGACTGGGTTTGTATACTTGCCAAAAGTATGCATTAAGGTGATGGCTGCTACACTTTGAAAATGTCAATTAATTTTTATAATAAATCATTTCAAATGAATCCTTGTTGAGTATGCCGATTTCTTTTTTAAAGCAGTTGTCAATATTTTCAGTTCACTTGATACATTATGAATGGAATGTTGATACAGATATGTATGGATTATTTTGTAGAATTATGGTGAACATTACTATACATATTACCATAATCATCATTATAATACAAGTAACCAGGTTCATGGAAATTCTTCATCCAAAATATGAACAGGATCAAACTGTAATCCTCATGACATTTACTTACACACATACTTTGTATCTCATGCCTCTTCACATGCAAAGTAATATCTCATTCATTAATTTTCCACTTCCATAATATTCTACATACAGTGAAAGATAATGACAGATACAATCTGGTGTATATATTATGCCTGATAGAAAATCATTTTTATTTTATTCTTTCTAATATATGTCTGTTCTAAGCAGAGTCTGACATTCTTGTCACAATACATAATATGTGAAACCCATACAAGGTGACCAAATATACAAACATACAATCTTGATAAATCACAAATAATTCTTCCACAAAATATAATCCTAGTTATAAATGACATAGATTTGACAGTACTTATGTTTATAAACAAGGATATGACAACTGACTGCATCAGTTCAGTATGGGCAGGTAATTCAGCTTTCCAAAACCTATCCAGACACTTGCATCACAATAGAAGCCTGAATATAAATGTATATATTCAAATGTATTTCAATCACATACACATCATTTGTACAGGCAGCCATATGACCTGTTATGTTCATGTTATCTGTTATTTGCCCTATGAAATGTTTGGATGGAAATGACAAATGCAATCCAAATCAAGAAATCACTTCACCAGCTGCTTTAAATGTATTACATGTACTCTCTTGACAGTCACTATCTTACAGTAGTCAAATATTTCAGTTTGATCATTATTGATTTTAACTTAATCTGACTACCAGCATACCTTGTATTTAGTGTAATTTGTTCAAAGAATAATTGAAAACATAATACATCCCTGGAGGGATAAACACAGCAAAGCAATTTAGTAACAATAGCAAACTGTTTTGTTTTGACACTAGAGGAACTAAATGACCAATATATTGCTGTATAAATTGAACATCAAAAGTGAAACCTCTCGAGTGACTTTAAAATGATTTCTTTAATCCATATATCAAGGTTTTTGTACAAAACTAGGATTTCACAGCATAAAGAATATACATGTACTATCCATGCAATGCACAATATTTGCTTGATTACTGATTTTCATATCTAGTTCACTGTCTATTCAAGGCCATAAATAAAGCATGTCTTTTCAATAAAACATATGAGAAAAAGTAGAGAGAAGATTATCTACTCTTAAATGCCTTCTCCGATTTCTTAATTACGTATATGGGACCCTAAAAGTTTATGTAAATTCTTATTTGAATCCATGGTATCACATTAATCATATGACTCCAGTTTGGCACATATACATAAGAAATATGGTTACACATACTCTCCAAGCTGAGATTTTGGTCCAAAATGATTAACAATGCCATACCAGTAAACATGCATGTGTATCTTCAGCATCTTTGTTGGTTGGGAGAGGGGAGGAGGGGTTCATAAACAGCAATTGCTGCATTAAATTTGTGATTTTCCAATTAGGAAATCAAAGCTCCTTCCATATTCCACAAATTATATTTTCGAACTACCAATAATTGCAAATTGCATAAAATTAAAGCACCCAAATTGATTCTGTAACATTTAGTTTATTCTGCACCTGATAATCTCAGATTTAAATTGTGGGAAAATGGGTTCAAGTTGCCATTCACAGCAGGCTAAAAATTACATGTGGATAGGCACTTACAAGTAATGTCTTTCATTCTTTGATTTTTTTATTGTAAAGTCCTACTGTAAGATTTGACAGCCAATTAATAATTACACAATGATTAAAGAGTACATGTATTTACTTCTGAGATGAGTTGGTGTATTTATGAGACAACTTCCAGCATGCGGAGGGCAGTCCTAATAGTCATGACCATCATGCCAATTGTTCCAATGTAGCCATAAGTGCCACGCCTCCTTTTGGTAGGATCTGGTAAAAAAGAAGATAAAAGAGAAGAAAAGGGAAAAATGTGACATTATGAATTTTTGCGACAATGCATATTTAATCTCCTGCCTTTATAACTAAGTAAATTTCAAAGCCATCAATTCAATTAAAAATTCATAGCAGCACAAATGATCACAGGCCTATGGCTCAGCAAATATACAAAGAGAAAATTGAACTGTTGAAAGTCGTCTTTCACGATGCAAAGGTGTATTTGCTTTAATTATCATTTGGTTATAAAGCCGTACATGGTGGTAAAGTACTTGTTATAGAAATTGTTCACCAATCTGGACTTTGACCAAACATAAGGAGATGTGAACAGAATCACATCCATTCACTAGCACCTATCCATGAAATATCCATACATTTTTTTCTCACCTAACATACTGTCTATACTCTGTATCCTATAAGCCTAAAAAAAGGAAAATTATTATGTCCCTTTACTGTTCTCAAAATTTATTAAATGTTAAATGCATATCAGAAGAGAAAACGCAGGTAGTTTTCCATTCCATTCTTGGGTCATTATAATTCAGGAATTGTTGATAACTCTATTTGCCATTAATATAAGTTAATGGGTTTTCCTTTCATGCATTGTCAGAGTGGGCATTTCCCCTCTTTACTGTCCTACAAATGCCAACAATTTATCTTTAAATTATCAATTTCTGTCTCCTTTGTTCATTTATTTACCCTCTCATAAGGTGAAACATCCTAACAGTAAAAATCTTAATTTTCCTTGGGGTCCACATAAAGCATGCATAAAGTTACTCTCTATCAATGTGGAAAGTTTAACTGGGATACATATATAGCCCCAAGCACTTGCTTTGCTGTGGGGATAAATAGACCTACCTCCAGAGTAGTAACCAAAGGCATAGTTAAACCTGCTCAAGACCCATATACCTCCCAGGCCAGCAGCTGCTCTCTGTTCAAACAAAATTATATGATTGTTACAAAGTGAAAAAGATTATTCATCAGAATGGCTGATATGTGTTTTCATTACCTACAGGGCAATTTCTCATTCTTTAAAAAAAATTTAACATTTCTTTTTAAATACTCATTACACAATAATAGAACATCTCTTTTACATAACCCCCTCCCTCCCCCCCCCCCTGAAGTAGAAAAGCTGCATATAGTTCTCCATATGATTTCCCTTACCCCTCTTTTTCATAGCACCCCCTCCCCCCCACCCCACGGACGCAGATAATTACGCTGTATATAGTTCTGCATATGTTTTCCAAGGCAATATTATTTCAAGTTTGTTCATGCCACATTCTGTTCATGATCTCAGTCTTTCTACATTGGACAGCATTTTTTTTCAAATGATCTGTATTACCAGAACTAGATATTCAAAATGCAACTACATATACATGTATAGGAGAACAGAATATTTTTAAACTAAATGTATTCAGACCTGCCAAACCCAAGAAATAGGGACAAATGACAAGGCCGAGGCTGAAAATCGGGACATTTCTGAGTTTCCTATGTACTACAGACAGATTTTTGCAAAAACAGGGACACAGTGGTAGAAGTGGCTCTTTCTTTTACCAAAAATTGGGATTGTCCCTGTTAAATAGGGACAGTTGTATTGCAAGAATATGTTCAGCATTAACTTACTGGATGTTGGAGCCCTGAGAAAAATAGGAGCATCAAGAACTGAGGGTAGTTTTCCAGTCTATGAGAGTAAGGCACACACATCAAGAATTAATGCAATGTATTACATAATTATGTATCTAAGCTAGGAAATGCCCAGAGAGAGAGAGAGAGAGAGAGAGAGAGAGAGAGAGAGAGAGAGAGCACAATTATGTTTATGGAAGTTTTTGAGATGGAACTGATTTAAATATAATATGATGCTAGTATTAGCAAATTGATGCGCACATAGTTACCTTAAAATGCCTAAATTACTTAGCGACAACCATTATCTTTAAATTCTTACAAGAAAAAAGAATTTCTCTCAGTCAAGAATGATTACTTCAAAGTTGCATAGACTTTCATTCTGGTACCTCATTCCTTGCTATTGTTTTTACTTACGTGTTTTGATGAGCTCTTTGGACACAGTTGAATGCAGGAATGGTGTCACTGTACATGGTAGGGTACTGCAAAAACAATGATAACACATTCATGATGAATAACAGTGAGAAAGTAGGCCTAATACTTCATATTTATGCAATGCTGTGAAGTTCACAAATATACCAATTTCACTGCAGCAAACTCTTGTGAAGAGATACATACTGCAATTTGATATACATAAATTTCCAATTGAAAATAAAGAAAACTGAAGGTAGAATATTTGACAAACTGGTACTGCCAGGCCTTGTTATGAAATCAATTTTTCCCCTCGTGCTCCTTCACAACATTTTTTTTTTTTTTTGGGGGGGGGGGGGGTGGGCCAGGTAGTACACTGTTATTTTTTATATTCTTTTTGGCTGTTTTATGATACAAATCATTTTTCTAGTGATTGGTCCTTAGGTAGCTCAGCGAAACGCAATGGCACGTAAAGACACGGGAAAGACGCAAAGAGCAAAATTGTTAGTTTTTTTCTGTGCATCTAAAATTACAATCAGACTTATCTGAATAAAAGTTTTCATATTATTTTGCTTAAAAATGTTCATAGAGCTAAATACTAATTCTACTTCCTATTATTTTGGTTCTAGCTGCCTCTATAGAATAAAATTATGATTTAAAATAATTTTGTCATACTATGCGCATCTCTCCCGCATTCTTACGTGCCATCACGTTTCGCTAACACTCAATGAAAGCTTAAGTCATAACAGTCTCTCATCTCCAGGGCTCAAACTCAGAGGCTTCGATTCTTTCCAAATAGACAAAGCATTGGAGGGGCAGGGCATTGTTTACAAACAATGCTTTGCCCCTCCAATGCTTTATCTATACCGAATGAATCAACGCCTCTGCTGAGTCTGCTCAAACTTACCTCAACACCATACTTTCTGCGAGCCCTTCCTACTTGGATGGCTAGGAACTGTACCATGAAGGCACTGGCTGCTCCAACCAGTACTACATACCCATAATCCTTGGACAGTGTTGATAGAACAGTCATAATGATACAAGCTAGCACTAAAGTCTGTAAGAAATAGAACCAAATGATTGAATAAAACAGCCACTGAGATACTTGACTTGTCTATCTGCTGCTGCCCAGGCCAAAATCAAATGAATTATATGGCACCAAAAGTATCAAACTTGCATTGTGATTTGTGAATTCTATTTTACTGGTAGTATAAAGTGTTCCTTTTCTTTTCTTTTCTTTCATTTTATAATATTTCAGTAATTTACAGATGTTGTTGTATTCTTCTTGTTTTTTATATACAAAATTCCAAGCATTTATTTCTGATCAGGGGCGGATCCAGGATTTAGTATAGCCTAAGAGGGGGCACACAAATGCAGGTTTGTCAACTTTTGGAAAAGGGAGACCCGTATTTTTTTGGTATGGGGGTCAACTACAACAACAAATTTTCACCAGACCTCCCAAATTCGCTCAGTGGGGGGTATGGGGGTCAACAACAACAAAATTTTTTCACCAGACCTCCCAAATTCGCTCGGGGGGGGGGGGGGGGGGGGGAGTATGGGGGTCTAGTTCCCCTCCATAATTCTCTGACAAGCAAAAAATAAAAAATAAATAAAAAAGGTTTTCGTTCTAAAACAGGGCCGCACATGCATACTTTTCTTTCAAAAGAGGGGGCACGGGCCGGATGTGCCCCCCCCCCCCTAAATCAGCCACTGTTTCTGATGATAGTTAAGCCCATCAGCAATATCTCAATATCTCTCACTTTTTGTAATAATTTATGTAGGGCTGGTATACAAAAATAAGTAATACTCCTTTAGATCAGAGTTTTGGAAAGTGCAAGTGATCATGAAATTGAAGAGTTTGAAAATGATGAGCAACAATTAATGAGCCTGATCAAATGCTGATCATGCTGGACTGAGCACGCTGATCATGAGAAAGACTTTCCCAGTACAAGTGCCAGTATAGTTCTAATAGATCTAGTTCTAATGTCTCATTTGGTATTTTGCTCTTATGAAAACCTGAATATATCTATAAAAACGTATAGGTCTATAATTTCATAAAGAGATAATTTTGGTAATTATTTTTATATTTCATTAGTTCATATTTTACTCTGAGAATGCACCTGTTTCATGATCCAATGGATCATAATTTTGATCGTGACTTTCTGATGCATATCATACCAATCATATCTAATTATGGGCGTGGTCAATGCCAACCCTAGCTCCCTCTATAAACTCCAACGCATCGGCCGGATAGGGGTAAAGAAAATGAAAAGGTCTTCATGCTTCAGCTGCAAACAATTCCTTGATCTTTACCTTTCCTGGCTACGTACATTGTACCAATGTAGCCACAACAAGTCAAGATTACCAATGAACGCCAGTCACTATATTTTCTCAATAAAACGCACAACAATAAAAGGATATTCAATAAAACGATCATTTTACCTGTACCTCGGAGTCGACTTGATGTGTTGTACGAATTCAGCATGCAATTCGGTTTGATGGGGAAGATACAATATATCCGGTCGATATATTGCCATTCATATACGTGTCAAAAAGACGTACAAACCGTACCGGAAATCGAATATCCGAAATCGGCGAGTAATAATAACTCATGACGCAGTTGGATCCAAAATGGCTGAAGTTGTCGAACTCGTAAGTGAAATGACGGCGGAAGAAATGGGGCAGTTTCGAGTCGAAATGGAAGATATGCTTCACGATAATGAAGAGCAAGATATGGACATCGAATCGAGTCGGTATGATCGAACGTCGGTCATGATTGATGGCCATGTCGGAACGTCAAGAGACGGCTTAGAAAACGAACGGGGAGATGAAGACCGCAACCGGGAGAGCGCAGGTGGAGATTTCGCTGGCGATGGGTACATTCGGCACACAATTTCTGCAGATCAAATTCAAATGCAGATCATGCCTGGATATGCCTTCATGCCTCGTGCGGAAAATATAGAAGGTGCTACTTTGACTCTCGAAACAAAGAATCCCAAAACCAAGATGAAAGAAATTAAAAAGTTCCATTGTCATTTTGAAAGCTGCAATAAAAGATACAGTTCAGCGGACAATCTTCTTTCGCATCAAAAATCACATCCAGGTGATTACAGTGTGGTCTGTAACGATGAAGATTGTGAGAAAGGAATGGCCGAAACTGGCCTTAGCAAACAGAGCAAGTCTTTGAAAGAAAAGAGATATGTATGCGACTATCCAGAATGTACACGTTCATACAGTACTGCGGGCAATCTGAAAACTCATGTTAAAACTCACACAGGCGATTATCATTTCGTTTGTGAGGAAAAGGGATGTGGAAAAGCATTCCTCACATCTTACAGCAAGAAGATTCATGTCCGTGTGCATACGAAAGAGAAGCCCTATTCTTGTGACAAACAAGGTTGTGAAAAATCTTTCAATACTTTGTACAGGTGAGAAAGCTGTTCCAAATCTTGTGTTTACTTCTTTTGTAGTTATCTACAAATTGTAGATTTATTTTTGTTTAAACAGCTTTCCTAGAAGGGTGAAAATGTTTTGTTTACTGCTGGCATTGCATGGAGATGGAGCCTGGAGGACAGTTGATGGTAGGAATGAATATTCACCAGTCTCCAATAACTTCGCATAAGTGTGAGCAGCAGTCACCAGCACCTTATTTTGTGTGACACTTTACATTTACATGTAGATCTAATTACATGGAAGTTACAACCCAAAACACATTTAGATCTATGTTCATTATTTGAAAACTTAAAAAAAAAAAAAAAACCCTCTATAGATGTACTTGAAATTTGTGTTTTTCCCCATTTCTCCCTGACATTTTATAATTGGCTGTGTATACCGCCACACGCGAGTGGCTGTAAGGTAGAGACACGCGTGTGGCTGTATCCACAGCCCCGTTGGAGGATACAGCCACACACGTCTCTCTTTCCATTCCACTCTCCATTCATCTGTTAGTCGTCAATCAAGTTAGATTAAGATTTATAAGCATTTTACTAACCTTTTTTTCTTGTTCGCTGTGGGAATTGAACCTGGTACCTCATGATCTGCAGACCAGCGTCGTATCAATCGCGCCACAAAGGCGAGTTGGCAGCTGACTGTTTTTCTGGTATTAAATATGTGCGTGTCTCTTTACAGAATAAACTATTTTCACACACGGTATTGACGAGTGTGGCTGTATCCTCCGACGGGGCTGGAGATACACACGCGTGTGGCAGTTTATACACTTCCTTTATAATTGGCAATGGCAGTAAGAAACGATCTGTGTCCTCTTTGAGTGTCTTGAGAAACATTCAAACACTTCATACTATCTTCAAGCTATTTCTCTCACTACTCTTCTATGCATCAATTCTGAGCTAGATCTACCCAAATGAAATCTATCAAAAATCATGTTTAGTATGCTTCATCACACCACTCATACATACATGTAGGTCTAAAGGAACCAACAACTGGTAAATACACATTCTAAATTGTGATTCAATAATCTGGCACTTGGACACCAAAAACATGAGACTGCAAGTATGAAAAGTACAATCTCACTTACTAGCAAGTTGTCTGGGGAATTGCCTCTTCTTTTGTGACCACCTAAACCATAAGTTTGGGAAATGTGGAATTTAAAGCATCAAATTTTGCCTTCATTGATATTTTTCTAGTAAGAGCTAAGTGTGCTGGCTATGTGCTGCCCTCTCTTTGTGGAGAGAAATCTGCATTTGTTTATTGTTTGTATGGAGAAGTACAGCAGTAGGAGGCAGAAATTATCTTTTTCACCATGACCGCATGTATATTGGGTTAGGAGTACGAGGTTATAAATGTATTATAACCTTGTACATCATACATGATCATGTACATCATCATCATCATCATCCGTGAAAGTACAGGCCACCGGGATGGTGTATCATCGTACTTGTAGAATTGTGCAGTTGTATGTACAGTGCTGTGGAAGATCTAATCTACGTGCGGTTAAAAAGAAACTGGCGCAATCCTAGCGCAGTTGGGTTTTCTGCACCTCAGTCTTGAAGCTGACTACTGAGGTACAGGTGACAGTATTGGTAGGGAGAGAATTCCACAGTCTGATTGCATCAGGGACAAATGTTTTCTGATAGGTACAGGTGCGAGCATATGGGATGTGTATCTTCAACTGATGGCCACGAAGGGAGGTAGAGACCGGGTTGAAGTACTGTGCAGCTGGTACATCAACAAAGGAGTTAAGGATGCGGTATACCATCAGGACCTTGAACTGGGCTCTCCTTTCTTCAAGAGTGGACCACTGGAGTCGTCGGAGCATGTCGGTGACACTACTTGTGTGACAGTGATCTCCCATGGTAAACCTGGCATACCGCCGCTGTACCATCTCCAGCTTACGAGTATTGTCCTTGGTGAAGGGGTCCCACACTTCACATCCATATTCCAGGACAGGTCTAAAGAGAGACTTGTAGCATAGCACTTTGACATTCCTTGGGCAGGAACTCATGTTGCGTTGTAAAAAGGCACGGGTGGAGTTTGCCTTCTTGGTAACCATGCTAATATGGTGATTCCAGTTCATGTTTTGCTGAATGTGTACACCAAGGTACTTGGCAGAGCTGACCTTCTGCAGTGACTGATCATGGATTGAGTATGTCCTGTTTATTGGTTTCCGCTTATTGGTTACTGAGATGGTTTGACATTTCTGAGGATTAAATGTCATAAGCCAGTCTGACTCCCACTGCTGCAAAGCGTCAAGATCCTCTTGGAGTTTCTTGGCATCATCTTGGGATTGAATCTTGCGGTAGAGCAGACAGTCATCTGCAAACAGTCTGGTTGTTGACTGGGAAGAGACACAATCAGGTAGGTCGTTGATGTAAAGTAAAAAGAGGAGCGGGCCGAGGACACTACCTTGTGGTACTCCTGACGAGACTGGGACAGTGTCCGAGGTGCATCCATTAAGAACTACCTTCTGTGATCTGTTGTGGAGGAAGTCTTGTATCCAGCTCAGTGTGGAATGGCGGATGCCATAGAACTTCAGTTTGTATAAGAGTCGATGATGGGGGACTTTATCGAAGGCCTTTGAGAAATCTAACAGGATCATATCATGCTGTTCACCTTTGTCAAGTCCCTTGGCAAGGTCGTCACAAGTCAAGATGAGTTGGGTGATACATGAGCGACGCTTGCGAAATCCATGTTGGGCATCAGAAAGGATGTTATTGTCATCAAGATGACTCATGATGGAGCTGCAGATGACATGCTCTAAGACCTTGCATGGAATAGATGTCAGGGAGATAGGTCTATAATTCTCCGGATTGCTCCTATCTCCTTTCTTAAACACAGGAGCAATATTTGCCATCCTCCAGTATACTAGATGAGTGCATCACACCAACTTCTACCCAACAGCATTCCAAAATGTTCCTACAGACTATACATGTACATGTACATGTATGTAAAGTAGCAGTTTTTCAACCATTTTATCTAGAAATACAGAGAAAACAGTAAAAAGGAGCAGACCATTTGGGTGTCAGGGTGTGAAACAGACCCCTCATGAAAGACAAATTTTAAAAATAGGGTAGTATGCATGAAATCTGCTGTAATACATGTACATGTATACACTGTATGTAGCATACCTTTTCAGTGTGCTAATTGCTGAGAAGAGAGAAAAATCCTGATTTCACCAAATTAGGCTGATACATGTAGTTCATTCAGATATTTAAGGTAAAGTTGAGGCACCTCTTAGGTGAATTTTATATTAAACCCCTCAAAAAAAGTTGGGTTAGTCATGTATGAGCATCGATATCTCTCTTGTTACTATAGTATCATACTTGAATTTGGTATCATTGAAAAGCATGTTTATTCACCTTTACAATGATGCCCAGTTTGTACTGATTATGTACAATTATAGAATGTGCAGTACACCTGAATACAGGGCCAAGTCAAAAGTGAAATGTTGCAAAATGTATTGTTATTGTCAATCAGTGAATTTTCCTTTCTTTTGTATAATCTTTGGAAGGATTAATTTGTGTTTTGAGTGATGTGGAGGTGGTCATTCATTAATGCAATGTTTCTTCTTTTGTTTGGAAGATACATGTACATGTAAAGTGTGTTTTAATGAACTGATTAAAACTCAAGTCAAAAGGGAAATGTTGCAAAATGCATTGTTATTGTCAGTAGTGAATTCTTCCTTTGTTTGGAGAATGGATTTTGTTTTGAATCATGTTGAGGGGGTCATTCATGAAGTGCAATGTTGTTTTCACCTGTCTGTTTGGGAGATGAAGTGTGTTTTAATCGACTGATTAAAATTCAAGTCAAAGGTGAAATGTTGCAAAATGCATTGTTATTGTCAATGTCAGTGAATTCTTTACTTGTTTGGAGAATGGATTTTATTTTGAATGATGTTGAGGTTGTCATTCATGAAGTGGAATGTTGTTTTCACCTTTTGTTTAGAAGAAGGAATGTGTTTTAATCAAATGATAGTGGGATTATCACTGTGCTTGAGTTTCATACAGACTCAAAGTACATTTCATCTTTCAAACAAAAGAAGAAAACATTATGTTCATGAATGATCACCTCAACATCACTCAAAACACAATCCATCATTCAAAGAAAGAAGAATTGACTGTTGACAATAACAATGCATTTTGCAACATTTCACTTTTGACTTGGCCCCATATTCAGGTGTACTGCACATTCCATAATTACATAATCATTACAAATGGGGCATCATTTAGGCAAATAAACAGGCGTACCAATAATAAATTCAGGTATAATGATTTAGGAACAAGAGAGATATTTAACACTCAAACCTAAATTGCAGAACTTCTTCTGAGGGGTTTACATGTGTAGATTCATATGAGACCAAATCCCTTTTTTATTTCAGGGAAGCTTGTTTTGGATTTGGTATCATAAAGTGTAGAATTCTAGGCAATGATATTTGTACATGTATGTATAATATTACAATTTTTTTCGATTTTTGCTGAAGTTGTCGTGAGTTGACTTTCAATTTTTTTCACACTTCAAAAGTATATGCTCCTTTACTTTTTTCAATACAAAACCTCTTCAAAACGATTGTTTAAATGGCATCACATGCTCACTGTTTTGTTATGTTTCACTTCTGATGTGGTCATGTGTCATGAGATCACCCCTTTTGCATTACATTGTGATAATTCTACATGTACCTTCCATAGCGCACTTCTAACTTTGAAAACCTCTATCTCCATAAATATATATCCAGAAGTATTTATTTTTTGAAAGGTAATTACACAAGGAATCTAGATACCCACTAAACATGGTACAAGGTGTAAAACAAAAGAATTACATACAACATGGACTTGAATATGGAAATTTTAATGTTTTTTTAATCTCATTGTTTTCATTATAACTTTCCCTGTTATAACTTCCAGATTGAAAGCTCACCAGAGAATCCATACAGGAACTACCTTCAACTGCGACGAGGAAGGATGTAGTAAAGTATTTACAACTCTCAGTGATCTCAGAAAACATGTTAGAACACATACAGGGGAACGCCCTTATAAGTGAGTATTGCAGTTAATTTAGTTTCACCAGGGAAATGTAACTTCCCTGGTTTCACTGACCTTTACTAAATTTTAAAAATAAATTACGAAAAACCTAAACTTATATGCCTACATGCATGTGTATGAAATTCTATGGAGAGAGAGAGTGAGAGACAGAGACAGAGATAGACAGAAATCAGAGAAGAAAAGGATGAAAGGAAGAGAGTTCTCACTGACCTAATTTTTTCACACATGTCATCAATATCCCAGAAAACAAATACATGCGCATGTACAAAGAAGGGGGAAATGCATGGAGGATTTTAAACGAAATGTGCAATTGACATTGTATTAGACTGTACTACATTGTTAAATTTATTTCACTAGTATAAATGTCGAGAGAAAAAGAGATAAAGAGAGTGAAAATCAAGAGAGATGAAGCAAATGATCATCAAGCTTGCACCCACCCCCCCCCCCCCAAAGAAAGAAAAAATGAAATAGGATGGAAGAAATAACTGTAGAGAGCTAGAGAAAAATCATGGACAGGCTGTAAAAATGTATCTTATTAAATAATGAATTATAGTATCGGCATGAGATAGCTATTAAATAAAGAGAGCAGGTGATTTCATTATTGAAATCTGTGTAAACTTGAATGCCTTTGCACTCTTTCCTTTTTATTTGCAAAAGAGACAGGTGTCTTCCCATGCATGACCTAAATAACCTTCAACCCTGTTAGTCCTTATCATCAAGGAAACAAAAACATTCATTCCAACAAGCCAGAAGTTGGACTAGCGGTGCACTGGTTTTCTATTTAATTACAACTGCACTGATGTCATTTTCACCCAAGTCATATATGTTCATTATACATTTTGAGTTGCCATCTTATGAAAGAGATTTATAAAACAATATAGTGTAGTGACCAGCATGTTAAGTATTTGTGAACATGAAATCACAATTAAGATAGTGCAAGTGTCACATATTTGATGAGGTTCATGTAGTGTAGTACATGTACATGTGGAATATTTAATGCACTTATTCAAGTACTACTGATTCTTAAAGGGAAATCCAACCTTAATAGCAAGTTGCTCTGAAAGAAAGAGGAAAAATCAGAGAAGCAGATTGGTAAAAGTTTGAACGAAATCGGACAAGTAATAAGAAAGTTATGAATTTTTGAAAGTTGTAATCACTATGCATATGGGAATTTCAAATTGGCCGAATAGGTAATGTCACTGTGATGTAGCTGTGGACAACTCCCCCATTCACTCTAACACACAAAATGACTAAAATGTCACTTTTTTCCAAAATGCATTACTCACTAGGATCTTTTCGTTCATGAGGACCTATAACAATATGCTATCTCCAATATATTTTGAGTACTGCCCCGAAGGTAAAAGCGCCTCGAAGAAAACCGCAAATTAGTGATATTTTTGTGTACGACAAATGGGAGAGTTGTCCACAGAAATGTCACAATCGACTCACCAAATTGCCAATTTGAGATTCGCATAGATGTAGTGATATCATTTTTCAAACATCCATAACTTTCTTAGTCCTTGTCGGATTTCTTTCAAACTTTCACCATCCTGTTTTTCTTATTTTTCTGCTTTCACACAAATCATCTTATTACCAAGGTTGGGTTGCCCTTTAAAATTGTAATCTAGAATTTGAAAATGGTTTTTCACTTTTTGACAAATCAGTGCCCTCAGATTTTGTGTGTATCAGTACATTGTATTTCAGTCAGAGCACCTCAATATTCTAGACCATGGGATGACCGCTGAAATTCTCACTTTTCGTGGCCCGCGAGTTTGCCCCACCTAATTTCACCTTGTAAATGTTACTAAAAATACAAAAACACTAATGGGATATGTTGCCATTTGCAAAATGTGCAAGTTTGTTCAAAAATGATTATTTTGTAGCAAAAAACTGAGCTCCATATCTTCTTGACCACATGGATTTCAGCCACAGAGTTTAGCACAGCATTCCCACCACATGTGCTTGTGTGTGTATATATGAGAGTTTGTGTGCTGTGTGTTTGTGTGTATTATCTGTATGGTATAGGGAAGTGCCAGGCTCTTTCATTTACTTTGACCTGGCTGTAGAACAGCATGGCATGGCCAGTGCAAACTGCATGATAAAACCTTTGTTTGTTTTTTATCTTTTGATCAATTTAGATTGAAGAGCTTAAATTTATTATAAAATAGAGGAAGGAAGAGAAAGGACTGAACCTTTTATGAGGGGAGAAGTGAAAAATTGTTTATCAACAACTGTATTTTAGGGGCCAATATCAAAGACAATGCAGATTGTGTAGTCTGCTACGGATAATGTAGTCTGCTACCTATTGTGAACACACAGAGTACATGTAACTGCAATAGCAAGTAGTATTAAAAAGGATGATGTAGTTTGCACTGTATTTTCATGACATCACTCCACATTTTGTGGTTTGGCTCAATAACTTTTGATTCAGAGCTCTAAAAAATATACCAAATGCATGTGTAGAAAGAGCAAAATTTTCTGCACACTCTATGTCCATGTTTGTTGCATGACCAGATTGCGTTTGATGCCAGGAATTTAAAAAATGAGATTAAGCTTTAAAATCCTCAAAAATGGCAACACATTGAGAAGTTCAAAATCATTGTTTTTAAACAAAATTGGCAATTTTTAAAACTGACAAAATTTGTGACCATGTGTATTGTTTTCAAAGACATTAGAGATTAGAACCATGTACAAAGAACAAAATGTGATCAATTTAGCCCTTAAATAATTCCTGTCCTGAAAGGGTTAAGGGAAGATTCACAGCAAAGAATTTTTGTACCTTACTGCTCATGAATAGGAAAATCTGCTACACATTAATTCAATCAGTGAAGAAAAAGTGAGAGTATGATCCCTCTGATATTCACACGAGATGAAAGAAAACAAACAGCTTCATGTTACTCAGAGGTAACAGAGAAGTGAATGAGTTCAATTCTTTGGCAGTCATAAAGGCCAATACAAAACACTGAAAACTGTTAACAAGTTTAATGTGGGAATTTACACGAAAATCCTCTAAAATTCATTTTCCTAATCATGAGATGTGAGATATATATTATTTTTCTGTGATGGCACAGAATGCAAGATTGTGCCTCATATTGAGGACATCACATGCACACTGCTCGCAGCAGAGACTTTGAGATTTAACACTCTAAATTACCTGAGATAGATTTTGGTAGGTTTGCATGAATTTACCTACATAGGCAGTTAGGCACTGATATTACAATTTATACATCTTATGTCTTGGAAATATTCATATATGGGTTATGCAGTTGCAAATACAATATACTTCTTTAAAGACCTACTAATTTTCAACTGCTATAGACTGAATTTTATCCATTACAGAGTGGATTGTGCATGAATTTGCATAACTGGAATTTAACTATAATGTCATGGCTTGGAAATTTCCTACTTGGCAACAATCATAGGCCTGTATACATGTACATTGCATATTTCACCAAAAGTTACTCTTAGCATATTGCCTTTCGTTTCAGGTGATATAATATAGTGTCTGCAGTTCAGTTAAATACACTGATATGCCTAATTTACATAATTAGGTACCAGTATCATAAAAGGTATACATGTACATGTACACATTTATTGCTTACATGTAGAAATGTTGAAATTCAGATGATGCAGTCCGAAATAGAACTGAATACTAACTTTTCATTCATATGATACTGAACTGTTCAGTGCAATACAGTATTAAACAATGGAGTTTGCATTAATATGCATAATTAAGCCTTATTATATGATGAAAAACTGCTAGTTTCAAAGCTTGACAACAATCATGTTTACAGTCAGCACCTGAAGTTATCTTAAACTATAGCCATTCATATGATCTGATATACATGTAGGAATTTTCAGTTGAGTAGCCACAATAACGGATTTGCATATGATGCAAATTTGCATAATTAAGCGTCAATATTTCACATAATTAAGAATTATTGTCATAAAATAATTACACATTTATGGCTTGGAATATTCGCATTCAGATTCTGCATTCCAAATTATCCTTAAATACACTGATCTTTGTGAATTATGGTTCTATAGTTTGCATAAATTTGCATAATTAGGCCACATTACTGTGGTAAATTGCCACTTCCAAGCATCGCAACATTCATATTTAGATTAAGCACCTAAAGTTTAATTAAAATATCAGTATTCATACAGTTGAATATAAACATTTTTTCAGTTTAAAAAAGCCAAAATAATGGATTTGCATACAGATGAATAATTTGTATAATTAGGCATCAATATTTCACATAATCAGGAATCAATGTCATAAAATATTTACACATTTAAGGCTTGAAATATGCACATTCAGATTATACAGTCCAAATAATCCTTAAATACACATGTATATCTTTACATTAAGAGCACACCGGTGTTTGTAAATTATTATATAAGTAATGAATATTGCATAAATTTGCATAATCAGGCCACATTACAGCGATTAATTTAATTGCCACTTCTAAGATTTTAACATTCATATTTAGAGTAAGCACCCAAAGTTACCCTTAAATATCACCTTTCATGTGATTTGATATTAGCATTATTAGTCAAATAGCCCCCAAAATGGATTTGCATACTGACGCCTGATTTGCATAATTAGGCATCATTGCTACAAAAAAAATATACATATACAGTGTATGGTTTAGAAATATTCACATTCAAATGAAGCAGTCCAGATTAGCCTGAAAACCATTTTTTAATTAATAAGATACCAGTGTTCTGTGTATTATAGTTAAAACAATGAATTATGCATACATTTGCATAATTAGACCTCATTAGAGTGATAACGTGCAAGTTTCAGGCTTGGCAACATTCATATTTGAATTCAGCACAAAAAAGTACCTTTGTCCCCAACTTTTGAGGTGGGGCGAAAATGTGGACCCCAAAAATGAAAAACGGAGCCTCTTTTTCCATGTCATCCCATGGTCTAACCAGCCCAACCACAATTGCCTTTGGAGACCCAGAGTCATTAATTGTATTGTGATGCTGTTGCCAGAAGAGTATGCTGTGGAAGGCATGGCAGGTGTTGTGTGTGCAACAGGAAGTGTAGATTACTGATATATGAAAAAATTGTTTTGTCAAAAGTTTAAAAACCTTTGCAAATTGTACATGTACATGTACATTGTAATTTGTTGAAGAATGCACTTTTAAATTTAAAAAGTGCAGTCAAGACTTACTCAAGATTAACTTCACAATATGCAAAGTGCAGTTTTTTAGGAGTTGTTGTAACAATCAAGTTGCTCTTCATCAAAATTTGAGTATTCAGGTTTTTACCTATTTTTATGTTTCATCAAAAAGTTACAACGAAGGGCAGTTTAACAGTGATTTGAGTCTCTTTTTGTATAGATGTGACTTTGAAAGCTGTGGAAAGGCCTTTGTTGCCAGTCATCATTTGAAGACGCACATAAGAACTCATACAGGTAACATGATTTTCATTTTTATTTCCCCTCTTACACTCTTGATATTTAATGAAACCTTTTCATTTTGTGAACATGGAAAGGAGATTTCAAAACATCTGTGTCTTCTTTCTATAATATGATAAGCATTAACATTTTGTTGTGGTTTTTTGTCCCCGCCGAACGAAGTTCGCGAGGGGACTATGAAATGGGCTCCGTTCGTGTGTGCGTGTGTGTGTGTGTGTCCGTCCGTCCGTCCGTCCGTCCGTCCGTGCGTCCGTCTGTCCGTGTGTGCTCAAATGTTAGAAAATGCTGCTTCTTCGTCATTTCTTGGCCGATTTTGATTCCGATTGTTTTATCTGATAGGGCTGGGTGGGGGCTTCCAAACTTCTACACAGAATTTTGAAATTCATTATTTATGCAAATTTATGCAAATTTATTCAAAATTGACGAAAAATGCTACTTCTCCTCTATTTCACATCGGATTTTGATTCTGATTGTTTTATCTGATAGGGCTGGGTGGGGGCTTCCAAACTTCTACACAGAATTTTGAAATTGATTAATTATGCAAATTTATGCAAATTTATTCAAAATTGACGAAAAATGCTACTTCTCCTCTATTTCACATCGGATTTTGATTCCGATTGTTTTATCTGATAGGGCTGGGTGGGGGCTTCCAAACTTCTACACAGAATTTTGAAATTGATTAGTTATGCAAATTTATGCAAATTTATTCAAAATTGACGAAAAATGCTACTTCTCCTCTATTTCACATCGGATTTTGATTTCGATTGTTTTATCTGATAGGGCTGGGTGGGGGCTTCCAAACTTCTACACAGAATTTTGAAATTCATTAATTATGCAAATTTATGCAAATTTATTCAAAATTGACGAAAAATGCTACTTCTCTATTTCACATCGGATTTTGATTCCGATTGTTTTATCTGATAGGGCTGGGTGGGGGCTTCCAAACTTGTACACAGAATTTTGAAATTCATTATTCATGCAAATTTATGCAAATTTATTCAAAATGGCTGAAGGTTCATAATGTTTTCATGTTTTATATTTCAGCTGTATACATGCATTGTTGGTATTCTCTTCTTTTGCATGCAGTAACATTATTATTTTATTCACTTAAGTTTTTCACTGAAGTTTTAAGGTTCAGGCTAGTTAATTTCCACAGATCTGCACTTCCGGCGGGGACATTTATTACGCATTGCGTAATTTACTCATTCACTTGTTTTGGGGGGGGGGGGGCTTTCTGAAGAAAGAAGCAAGAAAACAGGAAGTGGGAGATAGCCCATTTTGTTTTTCTGCCGATATCTCATTTCTGTTTTTCTGAATTTTTCTGTCCATCCAGGTGAGAAGCCTTTCACCTGTCCTCAGTATGGCTGTAAGCGTGCCTTCACCACACAGTACAGCCTTAAGAGTCACCAGAGAGGCCATGAGAAACAAGACACCTCTAACATGTCAGGGGTAGAAGGTGATGGAGACCATCCAGAGGGGGAGGAGGATGGGGAGGGATCAGCAGGTGGTGGTGGTGGTAGTAGTAGTAGTGGTAATGGTGGTGCAGGGAGCAGCAATGATGAGCAGTCATTGGAGGATCAAGTAGTGCAGGTAATTCAGAGAATCCATTTCTTCAATGTCAGTTACATCTTGTAGTTGTACTGTGCAGTTATATTTTCACTCTGACTTACAGATTATACAACATACATGTAGGCTCCAGTGACAATGTCTCCAGGGTTAATTTCTAACAATATCCAAGTTCCTAATTTCATCTCTTGACCCAACACTGCATACCCTATTAAAAGCTGACCCAAAACCTACCCTAAAAACTAGTTGCAGCCTAAGACATTATCCTATATCTTTTGTGAAATACAGTGCCAAGCAAAATTGGATCACTGGCTTGCAATATGCATTCCCAAACAAACTTCCATGCTAATATGTCATTGGTTGAACCCATTCTTCACTTTCTGCCCCAAGTGTGTGTACTATGGTTAGAGTGCATATATGCATGTTAAGGACGTTCATCAGTTATGTTTGTGCGCACCTCAGCTGCGCATCCTGGCTGGTTGTGTTACGTCATCACAACACCGGGAGAGTATTGCGCGCAGTTAAGACAATGGATACGCACATTAAACACAATGCTTAATAATGGGCTCGCAAGTGTGCGCAGTAACAAGAACCCGGTAAAAATGGATGAAATCAATAATTCTGTACCTGTGAAAAATATATATATAACAAATATTAACTAGCTTGAGCTGAAAGATAACATTCGATGCCCCCTCATGAACTTTCTATAGGCAAAGTTAGTCGTATAGGAAAAATGAAAGGTAGACATGGTAGATGTAATTTGTAATTCATAGTCATGGTCATCTACCTCCCATTTTTAATTCCTTAGCACAAAAAGAGAGCTGGAGAAAGAAAGTCAAATATATGCCCCAAAATCATTTGTCTATGCCATATGATTGTCTAATGATCATTATCCCTACAGTCAAAGATATAAGCAAATAGAATAATGAATGAAATGTCACGACTTACAATTTCCTTCTTTTTTATACACTGGTTCGAAAGTGTGCTTAAAATATAGACAACTAAAGCTTATGTCGTTACCGTGATTATTATGTTAGAAATACTAGTAGTCGCGAACAGGTCCGCAAAAGTAAGGGTGCCTTACTTTTTTTTTCCTGGGGAGGGGGGAGGGGGCAAACACTCTGAGGTGCCCCACCTCACAAGAATATCGGTCCACTTCGCACGCTTGCTACCTGCTTACAGCCCTACCCCCCCCCCCCCCCCCCCCGACCATGCAAGCACATCCCCGCACCGCCTTTTCTTCTATATTCCGATTTATTATAAAAATGCGGGGGGGGGCGCTGCTTGCACAAAAACCAGTACATGGACCCCCTTTTTTCAAACTCTCTCCTCCTTCGGTATAATTTTCTCTACAAATCTGGAAACTTTGGTGAAAATGACATGGATTTTGAATGTACAGGAGAGTTATTTTGCACCCATCCCATTCCTAGACAGGTTCCCAGCCAGATATGTGCAGTTTCTGAGAGTTTTGCGAGTTTTTGACTTCTTCTGCCGAATGAGGGCCCTGATAGCACAAAAACGAGTGCATGGACCCCCATTTTTAAAACTTTCTCCTTTTGCAGTATATAATTCTCTACAAATCTGGAAAAATTTACGAATCTGGCATGGATTTTGAATGTACAGTAGAGTTTTTTTTGCACCTATAGCATTCCCAGACAGGTTCCCAGCCAGCCATGTGCAGTTTTTGCGAGTTTTGCGAGTTTTTGACTTTTTCCGCCAGGTGAGGGCCCTGCTAGCACAAAAACGAATGCATGGACCCCCATTTTTTAAACTTTCTCCTTTTGCAGTATATAATTCTCTACAAATATCGAAAAAATTACGAATCTGACATGAATTTTGAATGTACAGTAGAGTTTTTTCGAACCCATCCCATTCCTAGACAGGTTCTCCGCCAGTTCTTACGAGTTTTGCGAGTCTTTGACCTTTTCCGCCAACTGAGGGCGCTGCTAGCATAAAAACGAGTGCACTGACCCCCATTTTTAAAACTTTCTCCTCCTTCAGTATACTTTTCTCTACAAATTTGGAAAGTTTGACGAATATGACATGGATTTTGACAGAATAATGGGGATTTGTATATGACATTGGGAATTCTGAGGCCTATCAATGGCCAAAAACCTGCGATTACGTCATTCTACCTTACACCCAATCATGGCACAGTTCAGTGTCCCATAGAAAAAAAGTAAGCACATGGACCTATAATTTTCTATGCGTATTTGGGCTTCTCATGGACCAAAGTAACTGTATGCAAAATTTGGTGAAAATGACATGGATTTGACTTTAACTGTGGAACGTCCTTAAGAGCAGAAAGTTTTGTTTTTTTTAATGACTGAGATTAGCACAATATATGAACACTATAAGAACAGAAAAAAAACAAATAAGTTGATGAGTGCAAGACAAAAAGCTTTAGTATGCCTCTCTTCAATGCCATTTTCCGAATCTGCAGTACCAAACATCTTTTCATAACAGGAAAAAGAAAATTTGTTAAATGAAAGGATCATTGTTTAAATGCTAGTTTTTAGAATTTATGTGATACTCTCCAACTTTGTAATTTAGTAGCCTTCTGCCACATACCTGATGTAGGTGATTTCACACTTATGTGAATTGATTCACATAAAGAATAACTCATTGTATTCTTCTTTTACTTTTTATCACATCATTGCAGGCGAGTAATGAAGTTGCAGCTCAGATATTAAACACTTTGAGTGGTGTTCTTGGTATGGGTATATCATCCACAACAGAGGTCATCCAGGCTTCTACAAGTGAAGCACCAAAGGTATTAGTTTGCCATTATCGGTTGTCACTCTCACAGTATATCAATGGGGGTGTTATTAATAATTTCAACCGGGCATGTTGGCTCACTTGGTTAGAGCGCCCGCCTCATGAACGGGAGGTCGTGGGTTTGAACCCCGGCCGAGTCATACCAAAGACTTCAAAAATGGGACCTTCTGCCTTCTAGCCAGGCGCTTGGCATATTAGAATGGAGAAGGTTAATAATAACATATTATGTTATGCAGGGCCCACTGGAAGAGCAGTTTGATAACTGAAGTGGCTACCCTGGGTAAATAAAACGTTATTATTATTATTATTATTATTATTATTATTATATAAATTTAAATCAACATGAAAATATATTTTTGGGGTAATTGGTACTGTACATGTATGTTTGCAGATTCAGGGATATCAGTTTAGAAGGCAGTGGTCTGCCAATATTCTTGTATTTTCTGTGGTATATTTGCCTCAAAGGCCATGAGAAATTTAGATAAAACTGTAACCATATTATCGTTGTGTGTTTATAGATTCAAAATATCAGTTTAGAAGGTGATGGTCAGCCAATATTCTTGTATTTTTTGTTGTATATTTGCCTCAAAGACCATGAGAAATTTAGATAAAACTGTAACCATATTATTGTTGTGTGTTTATAGATTCAGGATATCTGTTTAGAAGGCAGTGGTCCGCCAATATCCTTGTATTTTCTGTTGTATATTTGCCTCAAAGACCATGAGAAATTTAAATGTAACTGTAACCATAATATCGTTGTGTGTTTATAGATTCAGGATATCAGTTTAGAAGGCAGTGGTCAGCCAATCATCATACAGGCTCAGCCCAGTAACATAGCAACATCTTCCACTGCAACGCCTTCACCTGAACCCCAGACAACTGTCTCACAGGATGCCCCCAAAGGAGGTAAGAAATAATTCAACAGTTGCTATTTTACCCCTTATTTCATGAAAAATGGCTATATCTTAGCAGAGTTTTTACTATACCACATACTTAGATTCTAGGCCTCTGATTAGTCAAAACTGTCAGCTTTTCTTTTTCTTGTAAAATAAAGTTACATAATATCTAACTTTTTTTTTTACTTAATCTGCTCTCTAATGGAAAGAAAATTGATGTTCGGTGTAAAAGAAATTTTCATACTGAATTTTATTCAAAATCATGCAAAAGAATGTCTCTCATCTTGGTCTGCGTCATTCCTCAGCTTCTCCAGCCCAGACTGTGACAGTACAGAATGTTCCTTGTGGGAATGGAACCCAGAACCTTGTCATCACCATCAACCAAGGGGCCTCATCCACTGTGCCTCCTACCCAGCTGGTCATCACTCCTGATGTACTGCAGTCCTTGGTGCCTAAAACAGAGACTCCTCAACCAACAGTTCAACAACCAGTCCAACAGACTGCTAGGGTGAGAAGGAAATCTTATTTCCTTTTTCTTGTTTTGTTTAAATGGATTCTGTAGACCTAGTGGAATCATCAAAAGATGAAAAATTGGTACAGAGCAAAACTAGAGAAGAGGAGATGTCTTTGGCAAATGACCCAAGCCAAGTATTACCTGATTCATTTATTTGCATCTATTTATTTTGATGTACACATTTTGTTAATTTACCTTCCAAGAATCATGAAATGTTCTTTCCTTTTATCTGTATTTTAGCCATTAATACAGTTTGTGTCAAATTGATTGATTTGTCCTTGTATAAATGAAAGTCTCAAACCTAATTTTCATTCTGTTTTGTTTATAACAGTTACCCACAGCGGCTTCCAGTGCCAGTACTGTCACAGTTCCCAGCCAGCCCCTCCAGAGCTCAGTAATCCAACCCCAGATGCACCCTCAGGTACATGTCATCACTGGAGGTATAGCCACTGATGAACGCACATTGACAGCAGCACCACCCCAACCCCAGCCTCAGGCCCTGCCTCAGCCTCTGCCTCACCCTCCGCGCCAGCCCCAACCGCAGCCTCTCCAGCCAGCTGCTTTACCAGTCTCCATCACCCCTCAGGGTGGTATACAGATCTTAGGTGGGTTACCCCATGCAGGTGGTACCCTGGTTCAGACCCCTGGTGCCGCTGGGTTATCCAACGCTTATCTCATCCCTCAGTACTTTGCCACTGGTAATCTAGTCGGTGCACAGATGGTACCACTTGAAATGGCACAAGGTATGGGTATACCCTTACAGGGTGTTATTATGCAACCACCGCAGCCTCAGCTTGGTACTTTACAAACCCAACTAGGTGGTACCGCCTTGCCCTCGGTTCCGACTGGACAGCATATCATGTATCAAGCGCCTACAGTAGCAAATGTTGCTTCGACCTCTACTGTGAATACAATCAAACCAATTTCTGCAACTCTCGCTGAGACTCCTAACTTGATACATAGTCGACCGAGCACTAGTAGCCAGCTTTCAGATGATGTCTTCTCTCCGCCTTCTGTTGACGGTAGCATTATGAGTCGGGAGAAGGGCCACGGTATACTGGCTGTTCGGACTCCTGAAAGAAGCAATAGTGTTTCTACAGAAGCCTTTATCAATGAACTGTTGAGCAGTGAGAGCTCTCAACCGCTGGACTACTCCCAACCCCTCCTCACTGATGCAGAAAACTCTTCCAAGATGTGTAACAAGTGTAACTGCATGTGCGAATGTGACTGCAAGCATGAAGTCCGGTCCCAGATTAGAAACATTGAAAGTATACTGTCTGGTATAGTACCGGATCAAAGCTAGCACCCTTCAAAGACTGAAAAATGTATGTTTACCCGTTGACTACTGAATTCTCTCATTCCCATAGGCTTAATATAGGAACCACTCGGTTCTCATGGACAATGGGTTAAAAAAACAAATGCTTAAGTTATCTGTTTAGTATTTATCCTTGATTTCTTATCTTCTTTCTTTCACAATCTTCAAAAATAGAAAAGTAGATTAACAACCAAACTTATTCTTTTTAATAGACGAATCAAATTGCTTTACTCAGATATTTGGTATACCAGTACATTTCCTTTTCATGCCTCTGCATTTCCTATATTTCTGTCTATATTCAATACTTTTCAAAAGGTATTTAAGACTTAAACTGTCTTCTTTCTTGGCTTTTAACCCTTTCATGACAGCAATTATTTTTAAGGGCTAAGTTGATCACATTTTGTTCTTCAAATTGGCAACAACAATATTTTTCTTTTAGTGCTACATGGTTCTAATAAAATGTAATGTGTTTGAAAACGAATGCATGGTTAGGAACTTTGTCGAAAAGTTGAAAAAATTACCAAAATTTGATTAAGAAAACAATGATTTTGAACCTCTCAATGTGTTGCCAATTTTCGGATTTTAAAGCTTATTTTCCTTTTTAAAATTTCTGGCATCGAACGCAACATAGTCATGCAACAAAAATGGACACCCTGTGTGCGGAAGTTTTTGCTCTATCTACTCATGCATCTGGTATTCTTTTTAGAGCTTAGAATCAGAAGTTATTGAGCCAAACCACAAAATGTGATCAACTGTCTCAAAAGGGTTAATAGTGCGCTTTACAATGCACAGTGGAGAGTACTACTACAACAAAAGTTCCTATACTCATTTATTTTCTCCTACAAACAAGGAATGTTTATTAACGATACCTATGCATGTAACCATGTGAACAAAGAATGTGTTTTCTATCTCCTTTTATATTGTAGATAACCTTCAGTAACCTTCCTTTCAAGGAATTGTAGTCCCTTTTTCTTGCCATCAGTATCTGAACATTTTCAATATTTTCCTATAGTTTCACTTATTTGCAAAACTCTGATCAATGTAAAAGAAAATCTAAAAGAAAATCTTCTGTATGGGAATTTTAGAACTTTGCATGAAATATTACGCTCAAGAGCCCTTCAGAATTTTTTAAATGTTAATAATGAAAATATAGCATGAGTATTCTGTGGAGTCGATTAAAATCATGTTCATACACACAAGAAGGAAGGTGGGTTCACAACACTGTACATGCATGTGGCATTTTTTTTTGCTCGATGGTATGTACTCTCTTTTTTGTCTATGAGACCATTCATTTGAGGAAGGCAAAGTATGCCCTCATTCTTCCAAAAATTCAGTATTGCAAGAAGTATGATTTTAGACTCATTTTTATCAAGTTGCAAATGTCTGACATTATCTTGCATCCATTCAAGACAAAACATTTCATTTTGCAGTTTGATTTTCTTTTAACACTGGTGAGTTTTTTTCACTTTCCATCATGATGTTAGCCAGATGATGAGACATCTAGACCTCACCTTACAGAGAGTTTCAATTGATGCAAAGGGATTGCACCTTAATTTCAAAGTGATATCAATTGGAATTATGTACATTTTATATAAAGGATTGTAACTTAGTGATTGGTTTTGATTAATTGTAACCATTGGGTTAACAACGAAAAATGTAGCTAATTTTATTTATTGAATGAAATATTTCTGATTAATGTGCAATCTTTTCTGTCATAATTATTAATTTTGCTTGTTAGAAATATCTGTCTTTCTTCTTATGTTACTATTGTATCTATGTATTGCATTCATGGCATGTGTCCAAACATGGCAAGGAGAGATGAGGTTGTTTCCTGTGTTTTGTACTGTTTTATCTGGTCTTCATTTTTGAAATCAACAGGTAATTAAAGCCCATGTGAAGTTTTGGTGGGCCCAAAATATTTTTTTGTCAGATATTTAAATTTTTATTTTAGCGGATTGATTGGAAGATATGCACAGATTTTAGCTCCTGTAAAGTTCTTCTCTCTCTCTTTTGTGAGTGGTAGACAAGATGTAAGAAATTATTTACTTCCCTTGTCACTGTTTAAATTACGTCATGTTTTCCTTTGTGTTTGTAACTTCAGTTTATTGTTTACATAGTGGATTTAGAGTGAAAAGATTTTTGGAAGTTGTGTACAATATATGTGTACATGTACATGAATAAAAATAGAACAAGATTACGTTACTCTATTTCCATGTTATTGTGACGCTCACCATGATTATACATGGGCTTTAATAGGTCTGCTCTAGTGCTGCAGCTCGCAACCCAAAGTCCTGGTCTGGTCTGGCTCGTTTACTTTTTAAAATCCTTACCAGGTTCTGGACCGGTCCGGTAACTCGTTAAGGAACAAAGTTAGATCTATCATCAAAATTTTCATACCTATGCATGTCTGTTCTTTTCCTTAGAGGGCTTTGAGACACATATTACAATATATTCTTGGCAGACATATACAGGTACACACACACAAATATATTTCAAAACTTCATTTTCTGAATGATAAGTTATGACCCCAAAACTGAGTTTGTTTACAATTCTTTTCTGCTGGCCCTCTGTTACCGAGTTCACCCAATTTGAGTTTTAGTCTTGTTCAAGTCTGGCTCTGCTCCAAATCTTCAGTCTGGTGAGTTTGAGACATGTTCTGGTACCAAGCTGCAGCACTAGCCTGCTCCTAGTTTATTGTAGAAAGAAACAATATTTTGAACGACTTCCTATCAATTGTATTATTCCTGTTATGATTTAAGTAGGTATATAAGTTAAGTTACACTTAAAAGTATGAGAAAATTTTGGACAAATATGTAGTGAATATGTCCTTGTCAAGTTAACAATACAGCACTGCTCGTCTGTTGGCCAGGAATTTTTCTTTATGCTGTATTTTCCTTAATTTCATCGTCCTAATTGATGAGCAATCTTTCATACCTAAAAAGCTGTATTTTTTGCTTTGTTTCCTTTTTATACTATTGTGATATGTGTTGTATTTTCCTTTGCAGCTGGTTCATTAATATTTTGTAGTGAATTGTGTTTTGATTTTTTATTATTACGTTAGTTTATGCTCGTGCATATTTATAGCTAATTACCTTTATCCATAAATAAAGCATTCTATACCTATGATGTTTATTCATATACTCACTGAGAGGGAGTAAATAGCTTTTTTTGTCTCGCCTGCCTTGTGAAGCGAGACTACAGGCGTCACTAGTTCTATCGGCGTCAACAATCATGCTGTAATCACAGTAATTTTCTATGGATTTGAGGTAGAATCACCAAAGTCATATCACAGGTACTTCTCTCTTTAAGGCACAGGTCAAGTTTGAAACTGAGTCGAATCTGACCAAGGTCAAAAGGTCAGTGAACTTTCTGCAAAAAGCACTTTAATCACAATAACTTTCTATGGGTTTGAGGTCAATGAATTTAGTGAAAATCACCTCTCATGTGAAGTTTAAGAAATAACAGAATGCACAAACAGCATTGTCTTTTTTTTCTTCCAGGGATAAAATGTTTGTAACATCATCATTAGTGCTAATGAAAATAATGCTGCCACACCAAAGTTCACATTCTCATTCACAAAGCAAGATGCAGGCGAGACAACGCTTGGCAATTGCCTTGTTCTGCTTTAACCCTTTCAAGACAATAGACCACATTTTGTGGTTTCACTCAATAACTTTTGATTCAGAGCTCTAGAAAATATACCAGATGCATGAGTAGAAAGAGCAAAAATTTCTGCACACACTAATGTATTTTTATTTCATGACCATATTGCATTTGATGCCAGGAATTTTTAAAACAAGAATAAGCTTTAAAATCCTTAAATTGGCAACACATTGAGAGGTTCAAAATCATTGTTTTTCATCAAAATTGGCAATTTTTCAACTTTTCAACAGAATTTTAAACCATGAATATTATTTTAAAACACATCATACCTTATTAGAACCATGCAGCACTAAAAGAAAATTATTATTATTGCCAATTTGAAGAACAAAATGTGATCAATTTAGCCCTTAAATAATTCCTGTCCTGAAAGGGTTAATAAGATGCAAATAACTTTCTCCTTCAGCACAATGCTACTGTTCAGACCTGAGTACATTTAGGGGAATCCCCCAAGAGAGAATACACTGTAGATACATGTAAAGTTATATGACAGCACATGTATATATATATATCTTTTGTGTATATTACATACTACTTGACAGGTAGTTTCAGATGGTGCATTTACTTACATGTAAGGCCCCCATTCTACATAATGGAGACCCTTGAGAGACTACTGAGAGACCCAAAATTGGCAAGATCTCTCAGCAGTCTTCAAGACCAGATAAAAATAGTGTCTATGTGGAATGGCTCGAAAAACCCTTGAAAGATCATTGAAAGACCAAAAACTAATTTTCCAGCAAATTTCTTAGAGATCTCTATGGGACCTTGAAGATTGCCGAACGTTCACTGAGAGACCAATAAGACTATTGAGAGATCACTGAAAGATCATCTGACATACTCCCTAAGATCTTCAAGAGATCAATCAAGATCTCTGAGAGACTGATCGAGAACTCTGAGATAACAACTGAGATCTGTGCAAGACCAAAAGTGTGGCACTTCTTGAGAGACTATCGAAAGATAATTTAAAGACTAATAAGACCCTTGAGCGCTCATTGAGAGATTGCTGAAAGACTGCTGAAAGACCACTGAAAGACCATTTTCATAAAAGACCGCCGAAAGTCTATATTGAACCGTTTCAAAAAATTTTGGAGACCATGGAGACCATGAAATTCACTGAAAGATCACTTAGGAATAATGAAGACATCAGAGATCATTGAAAGTTCACTGAAAGATCATTGAGAGATCTGTCATTTTTTACGGTCTTTCATTTGTCTTTCAGAGGTCTTGCCCTATGTGGAATTGCCCCTTAAGGGTTAGAAATAGGTTTACACAATCCTTGAAAAAAATGTTACTCTCAGTTTTATATTATATGCTTATGTATTCAATCCATTTAACTTCCAATCCACTGAGAAGTTAAATGTTAGAAAAGAGCTTTAAATGCTATCACTCGCTGTTTAAAAACTATATGTTATCAAATGAGCATGACAGGACAGAGAAGCATTGATTTGCTAAAGAGTGGACTTATGTTTGATTTGGGGATACTTCTGTGATTCTCCAGAAATTTCCCTGTAATACTTGTTGTAAACCTTGGTTTCAAAGTGTCAGCAAAATGTTGAAATTCACTTTGCATCAGCTCATGTGTCATGTATGTTGTACAATTTTCTACAGGTCCAGTGTCATACAAAGTAATCTGTTGCATCTTGCTCACTCACGATATTATACAACATCTCTGGATGATAATTCTTAAAGGTTATTCCCTTAGATTTTCATATAATAATAGTTCAGGGTGTTTGTTGAATATTTCCCACAACTCTTCTTACAAGGAAGTGAATACAAGTCATTGTTACTATGCAGTCAGTGTTTGAAAAAGTTTTGTATGATTTTGATGCTCTTGCTGTTTTTATTGTTGTAAGTTATTTGATTCAGTCTTCTGGATTTTGTGTGAATATAGGACATTTATAGAGACCTGTATTGTCATCTGCATGAATTCAGTGCTTGATATCTTTGCTGCCCACAAAAAGGCTGTGACAACCATCAGCAATACATTGCTATGCAGCCTTATCATTGGCAGCTGAAAATGAAGAATACTGAGTTCTAAAAAATCTTGTATATTACAAGGTTTATTTCTTCCTGTTTATCTGAGCCATATTGGCTGACAAGTATTCTAGTTATTATATGTATCCTTACTTTAACTTTGGATAAAAGTTCATAGGTTTACTTGAAGGTTCCAATAATAAATGTATTTTTAAAGATATATGTGTACCCTATTTGGCAAACACACTTCTCTAAAATTTTATACCCCTTATGTCTTTTATTGTTTTTTATTTTTAGTTTTTTTGTTGTTTTTTTTTAATTGGTTTACCCCGGTATTGAGCTTGTGTTGAATCAACCCACATTAAAAAATGCATAAATTGTACAAGGTTTAATATGAGAACATGAATATAAACTAATATCAGCTTACCAACATGAGCTGAAAGTAAATAAGTTATTTAAGACTGAAAAATTAGTGATTCCTCAACTTGGTTTGATCAGGCGCTCAATTTTTGTTTTATATTAATTATCAAGACCTGTAAACTTCAATTGTGACATTTAATGGAGAGTCCGTAATGTAGCAAAAATGTCTTCAAAGAATAAGGTTTCTTCGCAGTGGATGGAGGATTCATTTTATTTATTGTCAAATAGTTGTGTATGTGTCAAAATGCTTGTGCATAGCTTAGAGTTATATTCAAACTAAATGATCTATAGAGAAGGTAGCTAGCATTCAAAACATTTATTACTTGGCTCAAAATGGATTTTGCATAAGAGGACGTTTATCAAATTGCATCGATGTTATCAATACAGCAAATCACTTTCAAATTGCACTGGAAAATTATTATTACAAACTTTTTGAAGGTCAATGCGCATGATCTCTTTTTTAATATGGAATTGCACAATTTTTATTACTAGGGGAAAAAAGAAATTCTGTATTGCATATATCACCCTTTTAGTGCAGGCTTCCTTATGCACTTATATTTATGTTAACTAATATACCATTGTGCCAGGGCAATGGTACAAGATTAATATTCTTGCAGTCATAAATGGGATTCATATATCCATGTATATTTCAAATATTAAAGTTATATGGTTGTGGATATCATACTGTTGTTATTTAAGTGCCATAGTGGAGGGGTGTTTATACTTATTATCCATGCATCAATAACAGTCGCTCGCATTCATTGCAATAAATGAGTCGTGTATCAAACCACATGTGTTGCTTTGATTTTTTTTATAATGTATTGTTGCTTTGATTTTTTTTCATATTGTATTTTGTCATGGATCGAGATAATACTTTTATCAAATTGTAAGACAAGGGTGAGTAAGAAATAGAATGAATCTCATTTTTTGTATCCATTTAATTTGATTTAAATATAATTTAAATATAATTTCTTTTCTACTTCTTCGCTATAAGTACAGGCCACTGTCGGGTGTATTCTCATACTGTTGAAGGTGCTCTACAGGCACATGTACAGTGTCTCAATAAAAAGGACCTACAACAGAGAACAATGTGCAGCTAAAAATTTGATCTTGTACACATCAGAAATTAATGACCATTTTATACTTGATAATTAGTCACTCTTTGTATGACTCGTGTATCCATTTCTATAGTTATTGAATCTATGTTGAATGATACACAAACAGATCATACTCGAATGGGGTATGAGAGTCATAGTTACTGCGCAGTGCCGAGTTCGCCCTAGTGCCGAGTTAGCCCGACCCCACTGTTGGTAGAGGTATATCGATGCACTTAGAAATACATTATTGAGTGATCTTTATCAGTGAGCTTTGCTTTTATATATTTTTTGGTGAGTGAATACCCTGCATAATCTAATTTTGATTGAAAGAACATTTTTTTTACAAAAATATAACCCAGAAAATGACGAAAATATTTATTTGAATAAAATTAAAATATTCTGATATCTTGAAATAAGTTTTGGAATTGGAGAAAAATTTTCCAGCTTTTCTTGATTTGATAAAGCCCTCTACGTCAAAAACAGGACATTGAGAGCGGACCATTTAAATTTCTACCCACAACAAACGTGACCGAGCCAGAGATGTCCCTCAAAAGACGATAAAATTGTAAGTTATTTGTCTTTCTTATGTAACTTCTTAAACATACGGAATATGCACTTTAAATGACAAAAAGCGTAATCCTATTTGCTAAATATCATATTTTAAATAGAACAACAAGCCTCCTGAAGAACGCCTGTACGCTGCTGAACGCCTGTACGCTGCTGAACGCAGCCGTCAGTACGTACGCCGACGCAACATGGGAAGGTCCCGGGGAGCTGGGCCTAGCCCTTGCCCTGGACCGCATGCCGCATCGCCCGGCATACCCAGCTAGACTCACACAATATGCGATGTTGTAGATAACTTCGCACTCCGTACCTTCGTACCACGAAGAATTGCCTCCCATACTATAAGTGTGTGATCTCTAGCACATACATGTATTGTAATGTATGTGTGCTAAGATCCGGGCTAACTCGGCACTAGGGCGAACTCGGCCTTGCCGGAAAATCGCGGCTGAGTGAGCCCAGAGAGTTGAATTGATCACAAATACTTGTGTTGAATTTCACATTAATTACACATTTCAAAACACTTAAATACAAAATTATTTGATATCAATGTGTAAAATGATCATCAAAGAAGTAGGCCTAGTAACTACTAATTAGTAATGCCAATGGTGAAAACTTCAAGGAGTAAAATTATACAAAACATGAAATTTAGTGCTAAACAGTTGTACGGTGCGTAGCGGGTGTAACATCCATGACATCTGACCTCTCAGTTGGATCACTATTCACATAGTCAATCACGCGACTGGTTAATAATGACATGCAGACGGATTCTTTACAATGAACAAACAACTTCTAATCTGTTTTCATGTGCAACTGAAATCCTCGTACAGTTTCCGTGGCTGTATTATCACTATTGTGTCTAGTCTATTTTCAAGACACTACATTTCTCCCTTTTTTTCAAAAGAATCCAGTTTTGGGGTAAAATCTCAATAATTGTGCTGGTGTTTTGAAATAGAGTCAAAACATGTTTTCTCTGTTAGCGTTATTAAAACATATTAAGATAACTGAACTGTTTCACTTTTCATATCAAAGTCTTACTGAACTTTTGTGTTGTGTTTTTCTTCCAAAATCTTGCATGATGTGCTTTTTCCTAGAAAGTTTGTTTCATCCATTCCCAAGAAAATATGAGATAATTTGAACTGAGTTAAACTGAGTTATTGTTATGTCAATAACTTGCCACGTATGTTTAGCATGTATTATACAAACAAAATTATTAAACTTAGAACTACAAGTCTTCTTTCTTCCTTTACTAATATCTTCTGTCTTGATTGAACTTCTTTCTTGATTAAACTTCTTCTTGATTAAATTTCTTTCTTCTTCCTTCTTACTTCTTTCTTGATTAAATTTCTTTCTTCTTCCTTCTTACTTCTCTCTTCTTTCTTCTTAAGTCTTCGTTCTTCTCCCTCTTCAGAAATCGGTAACATAGTCTTTCCACCGGCTGGGTGGTTTACTCCTCCTTCTGGGTCGTAGGTTAGGTTGCCCCTGAGTGGTAGTGTCTGGGTATCGATGGGCCTGCCTTTGAGTGGTCGTGCCTGGGTATTGGTTGGTTTGTGGCACTGGTAGATTCCCGTCTTCCCGAGGTGGTGTAGTTAGTGGACTAGGTGTAGGTAGTTCCCCATCTTTATTGTGTTTGTCCACCGGGTTCAGGGTGACATCCTGGAAGTTATCTCTTGGTGTAGGTAGATTGTCTTCTGGAACTGTTTCTTGCAGTAGGTTTTCTCTCCAGGCATCAGCTGTTCCATTGTTAGTTGGTTGGTCAAAGTTCTGAACTACTGCATTTGCCAATTTGAACTGACTGGCATCTCTGTATACCTCTCTACCATCAGTAACTCGTCTTGCAGCCACTGAAGATCCATCAATCCTGTACACAACATAGAATGCTGGTTCAAATGCTGTTGTCCATTTGTTTTTCTTTTGCTGTTTGAGAAGAACAAAATCTCCAATCACTAGGTCATGTGATCTTGTGTTTCTGTTCTCTTTTTGTTTCTTCAACCTGTCCTTGTACTCTTTGTCTCTTTCATTTACTCTCTTGTCTCTATCTGTGGTTATGTTCTGTGGCTTCACATGGTCTAGCTTTGTTCTCACCGGCCTTCCCATTAGCGCTTCGTATGGTGTTGTTTGAGTAGCTGGATGGGGTGTAGATCTGTATCCCATCAGCATTTCCTGCACTGCCGCCTCCCGGTTCTCCTTCCGCAAGTGTGCAATTTGTTCAGTCTTGTTGAGCATTTTCATAAAGCTTTCTGCTTCTCCATTTGCTCTGGCATGCTCTGGTGTTACTTTATGATGAACAAATCCTTCTTTGTTTGCGAATTCTGCGAATTCTCTAGAGTTGAATGGCGGGCCATTGTCAGTTTCAACTCTGTTTGGCACTCCATGGGTAGCAAACATCTTCTGCATCTTTGTCTTTGTTGCTTTGAATGATGTAGAATGGGTCATTTCTACCTCTGGATATCTTGTCCTTTTGTCAACTGCGACAAGATTGTAGTGGCCATCTGGATAAGGTCCACCAAAGTCTACAGCTAGCACGTCCCACGGCTTATCTCGTATCGTAGTCATCTTGACTGGTTCTTGCCTGTGCTGCTTCGTAGTGACTTGACATTCATAGCATTGGCCTATCATTTGTTCAATCAGTTTATTCATCTCTGGGAACCAATACTTCTCTCTAAGCATTTGCTTAGTCTTTGTCATACCAAGGTGTCCCATCTTGTGAGCGGCTCTGATCACTTTTCTCTGCAAAGTGACTGGTATGACAATCGAATTCAATCGGAAGATCATGTCTTCAGCAATGTACAGCTCATGTCGGATAGGATAGTATGGTTTGATGTCATCATCTTTCCTGAATTCTTCCCAATCATCTCTGGTAATTCTCTGTTTGAGTTTAGTCAGTTGTGGGTCTTGTGTCGTCTCATCTCTGATCTTGTCAAGGACAACTGCATGTTCATCCATGACAATTTGCTTGATCATCTTTTCTGTCTTGTCTGATCCCGTTTCTGGCAATGGATGTCTCGACAGAAAATCAAGTGGGTCTTCCTCGTCTCTTCCTGGTTCATACACCAGTTCATAGTCAACATCTTGCATCTCCATTACCCATTTCTCTATTCTTGGTGGTAGCTTGGCTGTTGGTTTGTTGAACATGGGTACAATGGGTTTGTGAGCTGTCACGATCCTGAATCGAGGTGCACCAAGAAGGTACATTCTCAATCTCTTCTTCGCCCAGTGCACGGCAAGAGCATCCTTTTCGGTCTGGCTATACCTCTTTTCAGCTTGTGTCATAGTTCTGCTGATGTAGTGCACTGGTTGGATCCCTCTATTGGTATACTGGAACAGTCCAGCTGACAGTCCTTCATGGAAGCTGGCTTCAGTGCGAAGGATAATCTCCTTGGAAGGGTCAAAGTATGTGATAGTGTCCTCACTAGTGATACTTTCTTTCAGTTTCTTGAAGGCCTCCTCCTCCTTGTCTCTCCAGACAAACTTCACATCCTTCTTAGTCAGTTCCCTCAGAGGTGCGGTTAGGCTAGAATATTTGGGTATGAATTTTGACAGATACCCTATCATCCCAAGAAAGCTCCTCACCGCTCCCTTCGATTCTGGTCTCTTGCTGTCTTTTACTGCTTTCACCTTATCTTCCGTTGGCTTCAGACCATTCTTTGTGAACAAGTATCCATAGAACTCTATCTCTTCAACTGCAAACTGGCATTTGTCATTGTTGAAGGTGATGTTGAAGTCTGCTGCTCTTTGCAGTACTTGTTGAAGTGTCTTGTTGTGTTCTTCCAGCGTCTTCCCTCCTAGCAGGATATCATCTCTTTGGGTCATGCAGTAGGGAATGTCACCAAAGATTCTCTCTATTACCTCATCAAATAGATCCTGTGAGGATTTTGCGCCAAATATCAATCTCTTTGGTCGCATGTTCCCCCATGGTGTACTGAATGTGGCAACACCTCTCGAGTCTGGATCCAAGAGTAGTTGGTGGTATCCCTGTTTCATGTCAAGTTTGGAAAATATTCTGCAATCATGAAACCTGTACATGAAATCTTCCACAACGGGTGTCCGTGTGATTCGACTTCTGTCCATGTGTCTATTCACGACTCTCAAGTCTACACTGGCTCTAATCATGTGCGGCTCCAGGTCAGCTTTTGGTGTACCATCAAATCTTGGTTTCGGTTGGACAACTAATGGTGAACACCAAGTGATTGGCTCGTCTTCTGGGATCTCCTCAAATATCTCCTCTTCCACACACTGTTCTATCCACTTCTTCAATGGTTTCTGGAGGTAGAATGGTACTGGTCTGGGTTTCTGCGTAACAGGAGTCGCATCTGGATGCATGTGGAATTTAGCATAGATTTCCTTGTTGTTCCTACAGTCATAGATCTTGCCGATCCCTTCAAACCTCTGTTTGAACTTACCAACTATCTCTTGTACGCTTATAGGGCTTGTGGATGTTTTCTGTACTCTCTCAATCTTCAACTCATTTTCCTCTTTGAGTGAACCATCTGGTCTCAATTCCATCATACCAAGAGCAATTGATGTTTCCTCTCCAAGCAGGGGTAGAAAATTAATCGTTCCTCTCACAACGATGAATTGGGCTTCCACTCCCCTGGTCTCATTTCGAACAATTGTTCTGAACCTCCCTTTTACTTGAAGGTCAGTTTGGAGTGTCGATATCTTGACATCAGTTGACATCAGTTGGTTCTAATTGCAACTCTGCATCTGTTCTGTGAAGAAGGGCTTTAAATTGATGTTCATCCATCCCGTTTACCTCAGCTCCACTGTCAAGCTCCACATGTGCATCTAAGTCTGCGATTTTGACATGTGCTTTCCTGTTGGTACCCCCTACTTTCCTGATGACAGTCTTCACTCTACTCATGTGTGATATGAATTCGTCATCTGAACTTGTATCTGGGTTTTCATTGGTTCCAGTTTTCCTCACTCTGTGTTTCTCTGTGTGTCCTTTCTTTTTCTGACTTTGCCCAGTTTTGCACACAGCAGCAAAATGGTTAGATTTCCCACACTGTTTACATTTCTGTCCATAGGCTGGGCATTTTTGACCTTTGCCATGTTTATCATATCCACAGTATGTGCACTTCGTCTGCTTTCCATCATTGGTCGATGTTGTCTGTTTCTGTTTCTTTTTCTCTGGTGCCCATCTTTTCTTTTGTAGCTTTGCTACATGTCTGTCAGTTGTAGTTTCATTTTTCATTTCTTCCATTTGCATCTTTACATCTTTCATTTGTGATGCTTCACTTAGCAATTGAGAAAGCGTCCACTGCTTCCCAATGGCTTTCTGAATGAGTATTGGATTTCTGATGGTTTGGACAAGGTGTTCCATTATTCTCTCGTCAGTGGTTGTCCCAAACTCACAGTCTGCAGCTCTTTCTCTCACTCTTGCAGCATATGCAATTGTGGATTCACCCTCATCCATCCTTGTCTTGAGAAAGACATATCTAGCATGGTGTTTGTTTTTCTGTGGTTTATAGTAGTCATCCAGTTTGTTTCTGACCTTGGTGTAGCAATCTTGACTAGAGCTACCCTCTAAATTTGGCAATGATTTGGCTAGTCTAGCAATCTCCTTGCCCCCATAAATCACTAGTGCATCAGCTTTATCTTGAGCTTCAGTTATCCTGAAATAGCGAAATTCTCTTTCTAGTCCCTCAAGCCAATCCTCCCACGCTTTACCCGTGGTCATCTGATTATCTGTATGGACAAACGGACCTGTCTTCAGGTTTCTCGTCTCCGTAATAATCTTAACCTGCTCTGCCATCTTGACAAAACATGAAATTCAACGAATGGGACTGGGACTAACGATCGGTACTCACTGTGCACTTCAGCGAAGATCAGACCAAACTCCGTCTGCAAAAATCCATGAAAACACTAAATTGTCATCTTTCTTGTAATCGGCAGGGTCGCCAATGTAACATCTGACCTCTCAGTTGGATCACTATTCACATAGTCAATCACGCGACTGGTTAATAATGACATGCAGACGGATTCTTTACAATGAACAAACAATCAACTTCTAATCTGTTTTCATGTGCAACTGAAATCCTCGTACAGTTTCCGTGGCTGTATTATCACTATTGTGTCTAGTCTATTTTCAAGACACTACAGCGGGGACTTCAACTCTTGAAACATAGTCACCGTGCAGTGCCGAGTTCGCCCTAGTGCCGAGTTAGCCCGACCCCGCGGTGTGCTAGCATGGCTAGTAAGATCGCCGGTCAAAAACAGCCTGAAAATTTCACTTGATCAAGATGATAATGATATTGATAAAGTCAAAGATCCGGCGATATCGTGAAATACATGTAGGTCCCCCTCATTCACTCCGCACGCTATTGGTTTATTACGTGCAATGCTTTGGTGACTTCATTCCCCATTAATAGACATAACACGTAAGTGTGTGCGTAAACACTGAATGAGAGGAACTTATTCCACGATCTGGCCAAAGATCCTATTGAAGAACATGAAGAATCTGGCATGAAATCAGATATTCTATCAATGTCAAACAAAATTTGACGTGGGCATTGACATTGACTTGAAACGGAATGGTATTGACATTCGTCCGTCATAATTTTTTCAGCGATTTAACTTGAGAATATGTAAAAAGGTCTATAAAAGAAATTTGCATAAACCACTATTGACTTTTTAGCTGCTAGAAACAAAGTGCGTAGCTTTAGGTCCCCCATCATATAATAAGCAGCATGCAAATTGCCAATACTAAGTAGCAAACTTGGTTTTACTAAAGGCACAACAACTACACCAAAATGAGCTTTTATCGTAGATCTACATTACATGTAACATCAGATCAAAAGAAAAGTAACTGCAGGAATTTCCTTGGTATCTGTACTCTTAGTAGGCCTCGGTGACTTGATCAGCTCTAGTCCTGGCTCCGTGTTCTTGTGATCAAAGTGTTTGGAATGAAGAAACTGACCCAGACATGGAAGCAACAGAAGGTGCCGAGACTCAGGGACAGTTCCTTCAAGACTCAGTCAATATCATCCCAAGATGGAGGCAAGATATCCCAAGGTAGCGCTGGCTCAGACGGGGCAACGCCAGCAGGATCTACATGTGCCAGCGGGGGGAGTAGGAAGAGGTTGGGGCAGCATATTACCAGGCAGGCTGTACCTTCATCGGCCCCGAAGCCAGTTCATAGCGGAGCAGGGGAAGAGAAAAGAGAAAAGGAGAATGCAGGAGATTTGGCAAAGAAGAAGAAAGTTGGAGCCCAAGTTGATGATCAAAACAAGAGGCATTCACCTCGCTTGCAGAAGGGAAGAGAACTGTCACGCTCCCCTCATGTAAGTATCTGTTTTGTGAATTAAAGAAATGTATTCTTTGTAAAATTTTGTTTGGGGTTCTAAAGAATATCAATTAGAACTATCCGAGGCTGGAGCCCAAATGCATTGTAAATTACTGTGTAATTTAGAGTCATTGAATAATTGGTTAAAGCTCATGCAGTTTTGGTAGCAAAAAGCAAACATGTTAAAGGTGAAGTCCACCCTGATATCAAGTTGGTTTCAAAAGAAGCAGAACATTTAAAGAAACAGATCAATGAAAGTTTGAGCAAAATCTAATAAGAAATAAGAAAGTTATGAATGTTTGTAGTTGTAATCAATCAAACATAAATTGGCAACTCCATGATGTATCTCGTGAGGTCCTCTCCCATTTGCACTGTACTTAAAAATCCTAAATTAATAACCCAATTTTTTCTAAAGAAAATAATATTGAATCATACATGCACTCCATGATGTATCTTATGAGGTCACTCCCATTTGCACTGTACTTAAAAATCCTAAATTAATAAACCAATTTTTTTCTAAAGGAAATAATATTGAATCATACGTGCACCCTAGATCAAAACATTGCACATGTATATTTTTTTTACACAAATAATATATGAAACGAATGTATTTCTCCCTCAACTAAGAAAATTAAAATTATGAAATTTTCTGTACAAAGAGCAAATGGGAGAGAAGCTCGCAAGATACATGTATATGTCACAGAGTTGCCAATTTGTGTTTCAATGATTACTACTTGAAAAATTTATAATTTTCTTATCAGATTTTGCTCAAACTTTCACCAATCCTTTTCTCAAATTTTTCTGCTTTTATTCAAGTCAACTAAATTCTAGGGTGGACTTTCACTTTAATTATATAGTCTCGTGTTCTCCTTATAAAATGTACGAGATCGTTTGATAATTCCGTCTAAGATTTGCTGTTAATGTTAGTGTAATATGTGAGGAATGCTAGATAATACTGCCCTACCCTAGGACCCTTCCACCTCAACGGCTGCCAGCACAATAATGTCAGTGCTTCGCATGGTGATAGCATACACAGTCCCCCCCCCCCCCCCTAGGTTTTACACATGTGTACACGTTGTAGTACAACTTGCCATTGTAGGAGTTTAGATCCCTGTCCAGGTATCTAAATTATTTTTTACCTCTCATTTGTTTAATAATAAACTTGAAGAGGAAAAAACTTCACAGCAGCTTGGTTAGGCTAGTATCTTCCCAGCTAACAATCGGACGTTTTTAAAACGTTCTAAAAACGTTCCAAGTTGGTTCTCTGGACGTTTCGTAAAAACGTTTTTTGGACGTATTTTTGTGGAAGGTTTTGGACGTTTTAAAAACGTTTTTTTATACGTTTAAAAAACATTTTTTAAACGTTTAAAAAACCAAATAAAAACCTTTGAAAATTTGCTTCTAAATGAAGGACCTGCAGAAAACCTACGGACGTTTAGAAAACGTTTGAAGAACCTTTAAAAAACCTCCAGCAAACGTTTTATGAACGTTTATAAAACATTTCTCAAAAACCTTTCTAGAATGTTTTGAAACCTGGCAGACGTTTTAAAAACGTCCAAAAAACCTTTAAAGAACCTTCATAAAACCTGGCGGACGTTTTAAGTACATCCAAAAAAATCCTTCCAGAACGTACATAAAACCTTTCTAGAACGTTTTGAAACCCGGCAGACCTTTTAAAAACGTCCAGAAAACCTTTAACGGCAGACATAAGAATAAAAACAAGAATAGCTTCTTGGTATGAAGGTGTTTCTGCTCATTCCATTTTCATTGTAATGGTCTATAATCCTAGCATCCTATAATGCTATCAACTCTAATCCTATATATAATTCTAACAACTGTAATCCTACATCTTAATCTATTATACACTATCATAAACCTACTTACAGTTTTGTTGGCAGGTTTTTCTATATATAGGGACCAGATGGCAATGACCGTAAAAAATAGTTGAAGATTACATTTTTTCAATTGTGACCTATAAATACCTCTTCGAATTGCATCGGGCATAAAAATGAATGTAAATACATTTTGCATTATAGCACAAATTTAATTGTCAAAATAGATTGCCGTTTATCCTTTTTAAAATATGATTTTGGTCAATCGTGGTTTTTTGTGAATTTTCATGAATCATGATCGATTATTATCATGTACATGGTCCAATTTTAAACGATTAAAAAACGTTTTCTTCTGGACGTTTTAAAAACGTTTGGTGTTTACTTTGAATAATAATAATAATAATAATAATAATAATAATAATAATAATACTGATAATAATAACAATAATTCTGATGATAATAATAATATTGATGATAACAATAATAATAATGATAATAATAATGATAATAATAATGATAATAATAATGATAATAATGATAATAAAAATAATAATAATAATAATAAAGATGATGATAATAACATCAACAATTACAGTAAGAATCATATAATAATAATGATAATAAACATCTACTCCAGTTAAACGTTCACCAAAATACGTCTTGGTAAAACGTTTTGTAAACGTTTTTTAAACGTTTAATAAAGACGAAGTCGTAGCGGACCTAATAAAAACGTTTTGTGAACATTCATTAAAGCCGAAGACGTAGCGGACCTAATAAAAACGTTTTGTAAACGTTTATTAAGACGAGGACGTAGCGGACCTAATAAAAACGTTCTGTGAACGTTCTGAAAACGTTTTGTGTTTGCTGGGTTGCTATTTATCATCTAAAATCAAAGAAATTTGACCAAGAGTTTTTGAGAGCTTATCTAAACTGCACATTACCTTTATGTAAATACATGTATACATGTACTCTTTAGCTATGAAATGTGCAGTTCAGTTGAAATAAGATTTTCTTTGTGAAGAGTTTGTATTACTGCATTTATATATCGATGTGATTATGTGTCATTGTTTTATTGTTGTTTTTTTTTCAAATTCTTAATTCTAATGAGTGTTCTAAGTCAGTTTTATTCAAAGAGATATGTAAGTAAAAAGTCTTAGTGTCCTTTAAATGAAGCAGGAAGAGTGTCACTTACATGAGATGGGTGTCAAAAGGGAAACTAATATTTTAGTTTTTATTTCATCTGAACAGCTTGTAGAACTCGACCACTCCTTCCCATCATCGTTTGATGGTGAGTTTGACTTTGATGATGATGTCCTGCTTGCAGTGGAGAAGGCAGAAGCTGACTTCAATAAAAATCAAGAGGATGTCATCCCCCTCCAAGAAACCATTCAACCAAAACAGAATCATGAGTGCTCAGGCTCTAGAACTGCACAGGTTGTTTGGGGAGAGACTTCTAGCAATAAACTAGTAGGTTCTCATTACAATGCAAAAGTTTTGGACAATTCTGCAAGATCTGTTAGTAAATGTAATGCAGTCAATGCGTCTAAATCAGCATTTGTAAGGAATTCTAGAACTGTAAAAGCAGGTGACCTTGGAAGTAACCCGGAGAAGACAAAAGCTAATAATGTAACCAAAACAGATCATGGAGAATCTGTTTCAAGTCATATGGTAGATAGAATCGTAAGGAGAGAAAAGAATGACCATTCTAAAAATGTGCAATACACCTCAATCATTGCTAAAGATGGGAGAAGAGAGAGTGACATTCCTCACAAGAGCAGTGTCTCTCTTGCACATATGACAAAGATTTGCCAATTAAAGGAAAATACCATCGCAAAAGGGACAGGTGCAGTTCCAAGCCAGTCACTCCAAGGAACTACTAGTAGTGCAAAGGCCTCTGTGTGTGCAGATAAAGGCTCTTCTGCCCACTCACCAATAAAGGTTGAAGGTCACCCATCTAGACAAGGTACATCTGCTGGGCTAGAAGCAGGTGAACGTCCTTCTGTCCGTGGAAGCACAAGTACATTCCTGCACTCAATACTGGTTGCAGATTCAGAGGTAACCGATAAACAGAAGGAAGCAGTAGTGTTCTGTGAGGACTCACAGGATCAGGATGGTGTCTCAGGGTCAAAGACTGGTGCTGTGTGTGGGAAACGTACTGACGCTGTCAAAAACTTGCACAGTGGAAAGTCTCATCAAACTAGTGCTCTCAGGAGAGGTGTCAAGACTAGACAGAAGTCAAGCAAGAAAAACCCACAAGGTATGTTGATTGCTGAAATGATACTGTAATCAGTCAAAATGTAAGAATGAATTATGTAGTCATTACGCTGTTTTCCATGTTCTTCATAGTGTGACATTGTAAAGTAGGCTTTTTTGTCCCCGCCGAACGAAGTTCGCGAGGGGACTATGAAACGGGCTCCGTACGTGTGTGCGTGTGTGTGTGTGTGTGTGTGTGTCCGTCCGTCCGTCCGTCTGTCCGTGTGTGCTCAAATGTTAGAAAATGCTACTTCTCCGTCATTTCTTGGCCGATTTTGATTCCGATTGTTTTATCTGATAGGGCTGGGTGGGGGCATCCAAACTTCTACACATAATTTTGAAATTCATTAATTATGCAAATTTATGCAAGTTTATTCAAAATCGACGAAAAATGCTACTTCTCCTCTATTTCACATCGGATTTTGATTCCGATTGTTTTATCTGATAGGGCTGGGTGGGGGCTTCCAAACTTCTACACAGAATTTTGAAATTCATTAATTATGCAAATTTATGCAAGTTTATTCAAAATCGACGAAAAATGCTACTTCTCCTCTATTTCACATCGGATTTTGATTCCGATTGTTTTATCTGATAGGGCTGGGTGGGGGCTTCCAAACTTCTACACAGAATTTTGAAATTCAATAATTATGCAAATTTATGCAAATTTATTCAAAATTGACGAAAAATGCTACTTCTCCTCTATTTCACGTCGGATTTTGATTCCGATTGTTTTATCTGATAGGGCTGGGTGGGGGCTTCCAAACTTCTACACAGAATTTTGAAATTCATTAATTATGCAAATTTATGCAAATTTATTCAAAATTGACGAAAAATGCTACTTCTCCTCTATTTCACATCGGATTTTGATTCCGATTGTTTTATCTGATAGGGCTGGGTGGGGGCTTCCAAACTTCTACACAGAATTTTGAAATTCATTATTCATGCAAATTTATGCAAATTTATTCAAAATGGCTGAAGGTTCATAATGTTTTCATGTTTTATATTTCAGTTGTATACATGCATTGTTGGTATTCTCTTCTTTTGCATGCAGTAACATTATTATTTTATTCACTAAAGTTTTTCACTGAAGTTTTAAGGTTCAGGCTAGTTAATTTCCACAGATCTGCACTTCCGGCGGGGACATTTATTACGCATTGCGTAATTTACTCATTCACTTGTTTTACATTTTGTGGAGCATTACTAGTTTGTTTTATTTCAATTTACAGGATATGTGACACATCGTCTATCTGCCAGCCCTGCTCCTTGTGCTGTAGCCACACCTAACAATCGCTCCACCCACAAAAGATCACCACCCAGGACCCCCATCTCTCCTCCTCCGTCTACATCCCCAGCCCGTGACCAGCTCCTCCTGTCGTCATGGGGATTGCCTGATGTTGTACTCCAGCAGTACCACCGGGCTGGCATCACTAAGATGTTCCCTTGGCAGGTGGAGTGTCTGGGGACGGGGCGGGTGCTGGATGGAGGGAATCTGGTCTATGCAGCACCCACCAGTGCAGGTAATAGCAGGAGCATTGTTTGTCCTCTTTTACCTATTGTGTTGTTCGTATGAATGCCAGTGTAGGGCTTATCACATAAGATGCTGCATGCTACCTCAAGGCTGAAATCATCTCTTTTGAACTATATTTAAATGATGATGATGATGATGATTCACAGCATTTATATAGCACCTTATTCTATTTAAAATATTAAAAGGCTAGACAAACATCCAGAGGTGCACTAGATCAGTGTCAAAATAAATAGATGTTGTATTCTTTGGAGGCTTTGAGGAGTACAGTGAACCATTTGGCAGCTCAATACTGTATCCTCTTCATGACTTTCAGAATAGATTTTCTAAGAATTCTCAAAATTCTTCCATTTTCAACTGGCATTTAGAAATGAAGAAAGATGGAATATCAATCTGAAATCATTATTGTCTGGTTATAATTTTTTCTTTTCAGGTAAAACCCTTGTTGCCGAACTTCTTGTCTTGAAGAAGGTCCTGGAAACCAAAAAGAAAGCCTTGATTATTCTGCCCTTTGTCTCTGTTACCAGGGAGAAAATGTTCTACTTACAGGTATGTATGCAGTCTTTGATTAAATGTAAAAGTAGTTGCTTTTTACTCTGTTGCCCAGTTTTACTGTAGATATCTATAACATGAGGAACAGTTTCATGAATATTCGTAAGCATACTTTCTTTGAAACATACATTTGTATTCTCATTGAGTGTTCCTGATAGATATTGAAGGTATTCTTGGTGAAGAGTTTACTTCATAACAAAACCAGTTATCCTGGTATCAACATATCCTTGGTTAAAAATCATATGAAATGTGCCATGATCATTTGTTAAAGCATTTGCTCATCTCTTATTTCCACTGGTGCCCACAATCAAATGAGTTGATTATTAAGGTACTAAGGATATAGACCAAACTTGTCCTGTCCTACACTGTCCCATCATAGTAATAAAACGAGCTGTTCCTTTTTTTTGATTAAAAAAACGAAGATGCATCATGTACTTGACACAAATGTGTCAGGAGTCTGAGAGGCGATTCCAGTCCCTCATGTCTACACGATGTACATGTATGTATTTGCTTGCTACGCTTTTTTCTTCAACTATACTTACTAATTCCAATTGTATTCTGCATCCAGTCTATGTTTTCTGAGGCTGGTGTACGTGTTGATGGATTCATGGGCAGCCATTCACCGCCAGGGGGCTTAGCAAGTACAGACATTGCTATATGCACCATTGAGAAAGCAAACAGTCTCATCAATAGACTACTAGAAGAAAAGACTATCGGCCAACTTGGTAAGTTATTTCAAAACACATTCAGATGCATGTATTTCCCATGTTCTTGTTCATGTCTTTAAACTTTTCCTTGATGTAGTGGCAAGTGGCAAATCCTGTTCAAGAATTTAAATGTTCTCCTATAAATTTAGCCTAAAAATAACTTTTTCTTTCCTCCCCCAACAGAAATAGGTACATATACTGTAAAGATTGAAGCCAAATTTAATGACACATCGCTATACATATACATTTTTAGGAGGAAGACTTCAGACAGTTGATTACACATGCATGTCTTGATGGAAACTTTTCCTTTTTGTTTGATATTGTAGGGATTGTTGTAGTAGATGAGTTGCATATGATAGGAGATTCACATAGAGGGTATCTACTAGAGCTTCTGCTTACAAAGATCAGATATGTGACAGCAGCCTCTCTGAAGTCATCTGAGAACAAGGATGATAGTAGACAAAGGTAAGTCTCTTGTGACTAGCCATACATGTACTTTCCTCCTTTCATTCTGTCATTGTCTTTTACATTGTTTATAGGCTTTTTACATAAGATATAGGCCAACTCTCATGATGATAAAGGGGAAAATATGTGTAGAGCTGGCTATATAAGCAGGGGAAATGTTTAGCACTCAATTACTTATTTTTCACTTATATATTGAATCTCTATGTACATATATGTGCTAGAATGATTTTTTCGTCATTTCTCTTTTTCTCCTTTAATATACCTTCTCTTTTTCTCTCTCTCTTTCTCTCTCCCTCCCTCACCCACTATCTCTCTATACCTCTCTCACCCTCACTCACTCTTTACATTTCCATCTCCTCAATGTCCTCAATCTTTTTTCACTCTCTGTTCTGCTGCCTCTCTCCCATTTTCTATTTTCCTTTTGTCTCAATTTATCACCTATCTCTCTACCTCATCCTGTCATGCCTGCCCCTGTCTATATTTTTCTTGACCCCATTTCCCAGTAATCCTATTCAGATAGTAGGCATGAGTGCTACCTTGCCCAATCTAGACCTGCTATCACGCTGGTTGGATGCAGATCTCTACCGCACAGACTTCAGACCTGTACCCCTTACTGAACATGTCAAGATTGGCAAGACTGTCTTTGATCCCTCCATGTCGAAAGTCAGGGAGGTTCAGCCACCATTTGAAGTCAAAGGTCAGTAGAGTACTGTATAAGCCATAAATTTTCGTGAATAGGACTAACCAGACTATTTCACGAGTGGTTGAATTCGCGGGCGGAAAATTCTGAAATCTACAAACAGCGGTGATGATGTACTTTTGCAAAGCGAAGTGGTGAATTTCTGACCAGGAGACAACAGATTCAACCGACTTCTTGTGTTGGCAATATTTTGGCGTGTTGTTAAATTCGCGACCCACTCACGATTCGCGAAATTCGCGAAAATAAAACCCCCGCGAAATATATGGCGTATACAGCACATATCATTTCTTGTTTCACGCATCAACATATCTCCTGTACTTAAGCCTATGCACATACAGTATGTCGGTTCGCCAAACCAGTGACAGCATAGTAAAAGAATGCATCATCATGAAAGTTTTATGAACTGCTTTCCATAGCCTGTGGGCTATTGTCCTCCTCTTCTCTGTTAGTTAGTCTGTCTACTCATAAACCTAGGTTGTGCCATGCAGTACGCTTATTCCCCAAGAAAGTAGAATCCTGTTTTCTAAATGCTCTTTGAAAAAGAACCCCCAAAAATACAGACGGGATGATTGTGAATGAAACATATTTCACATAAAAATTTCAAGTATCATTCGCTATTTCAATACGTTGTAAAATCTTAACTTTAGGAGATGAAGACCAAGTCTTCTCCCTGTGTCTGGAGACGGTTACCAAGGGCAACGGTGTGCTGGTTTTCTGCCCAACCAAGAATTGGTGTGAGAAGCTATGTGAGATGATGGCAAGAGAGATTTATAGGATACATCAGGGAGAGATGACCACCAATCATACAGGTGACTGAAAATGTGTTATATGTAAATGTGTTATTATATCTATAATTATAGTGGTGATGATTTTTTGATGGAGATGATTATGATCATGGTGATAGTGATGATGATGATGATGATTATTACAATAAGGATAGTAATGATGATGATAATGATGGTAATGATGATGATGGTCGTGATGGTAATCATGATGGTGACAGATGAAGAAGATGATGGTGGTAATAATCATGGATAATGATAATGATAATGATGCAAGATTCAAACTTGTGTTTATTTGTTTATGCAGGCACTTTAGACCAGTATATGTACATGTATATACACCTGATTTCATTTTCTATCACCCAAAGGTTGCTTTGTATACATGGCTGTGTATTAATGGCACCACACCCTACTAGCAGTATTGCTATCTACATGTAGTGGTGTCCTATTACCAAAGGTTTGTTTTTTCAAATGTATACTATATTGTGATCAATTTTTGGTAATAAAGTTCTTTCATTCATTCATTCATTCATACAATTACATACTAGTCCTTTTTTCCATCTGCTTCATCTTTTTGCAGGTTTTGTGAAAGCATCCAACATGCTCCCTGTGAAGCTAGACCAGGCTTCTCTTAGAGATGTCATTGAGCAGCTTAGAAGGACACCTGTCAGTGTTAACTCAGTCCTCAGAAAAACAATCCCTTATGGGGTAGCCTACCACCATGCAGGTAACAAGAATTCACCCTGACATCTTCTTGTCCAATCAATCAATACTTTTCAAATGTGTGTGTCGTTTTTCGTAAACTATAGAGATAAATAGGAAATCAAGAATTTGTTAAAGACAATCTGATAAAGAAATATTCTTGAAGGAATATTGCCGTTGATCATCACAATGTACAACTCTGGGACAATGACACAGGTATCTGCATAAGAACCCCTTTTACTATTATTTTGAGAGTTTCAGCATTATGTAATCTACATGTAGTAGAAATGTGAACAAAGTCTTTTAAAGACTTCACATTAGCATGTTGATAATGGTTTCCAGATTTTTTGGAAGTGGGACATGATAATAACTTGCATTCATTAAACCCTTGACCCTTATTATTTTTAATTATTTCCTTAAGGACTCACATTTGATGAGAGAGACATCATTGAAGGTGCCTTCCGTCATGGTTTCGTCAAGATCCTAGTAGCCACTTCCACTCTCTCCTCAGGGGTAAACCTACCAGCTAGGAGGGTCATCATTCGTTCAATAATGTTCAATAGAAAAGTCATTGACCCCCTGACCTACAAACAGATGATTGGCAGGGCTGGGAGGAAAGGAGTCGACACAGAAGGTAAGATTGTGGGGGGGGGGTGTTCTTATCTTATCTTGACTTGTTGAGATGTCTTTCCATTTGGCAATGCTCGGAACATGTCCTACTTAACATCGCAAATTATTCCGTTTCTTTTGAGTGAAGAATTTGTAATAACAAATTGCCCTTGTGGGAGCATTCATTTTTAACTAAATGAATAATGTGCACATTCATGAAAACCTATTAGCAGTTGTAAAAGTAAAATTTACTTTTGGTGATTACTTCCACTGTTATTGGACGAATACCCAATATAGTGTAAAAATCCAAATGAAAACCCAAGATAATCTGAATTTACAAAAACAAGAATACCCAACACTGTGAGTAATCTCTCCATTCATATACAATATTCTATTTCATATAGGTGAAAGCATTTTGGTATGTAAGACGAGTGAGAGAGACAAGGCATCTAAACTAATGAAGGCTGAGTTACCTCCGGTCCAGAGTTGTCTGGTCAAGAGGCAAGGTGATGACCTTAGCAACAGCCTCAAGAGGGCCATCTTAGAGGTGAGACAGATTAGTACCGGTAGTGTTTGTTTGATCCTGTGTTTTCTCATCGTTATCCCTAAAGCTTTGTTCATCTGTAAACCCGCTTCAAAAAACATAATTGCTGCAAAATGAAATCAAATGAACATAGAGCTCTTTACATTTCTTTATATTATAATACCCAGATATGTGAGTACTGCTGTACCCATCTACTTTTTTCCACCTCTACATACCATCCATCATTATGTAAAATACAGGTAACTCTGCCTAAGTCGAATCTCTTGGGACCACAGAAATCTGTTCGACTTAGGCGAAATTCGACTTAGAAGTAGGGGTGGGAGTTTCGGGTATTTTTTCAATTCGGGAACCCGACTATTTTTCGGGCGGGTTCCCGGTTACCCGAAAATGATATAACACGAATTACAAGCCAATATTTACCCCTAAGAAGCTACAAACACTGTGGGAAAACTCCTTTGTGTTTGGCAACTGAAATAAACCATTCGAGGAAAAAACAAAAACAAAAACAAAAACAACAACAATAACAACAAAACAGGCGGAGGAAATCGCGTGGGCACAAGACAGGATAGGCATAAGCCACCTAAATCTAATCTGTAGAAATTGTCTACCGTCTAATCATGCCAGCGCGCCAGCGCCTTAGGTAGTCACGCGCGGTCAACAGTCCCTCGCACATGTTTATCCAAAATACATGAATGTACATGTACTTATAAAAAAGGAAGGGGAATACAAAGAAATCTTATGAAGAAAAACTCGTTTGAGACGATGATCATGATGATTCTTAATAATTTTGTACGGGCAGCTCTTGGGAATTTTGACATCGTGATCGTAGAGATCGAGTCACTTACTCACTTTGTACACAAACTTCACTGTTCACACGGAGTATTGATTTGCCTGGCGAAAATGGCGAGCTTTCTGTAGTATCTACACTCCTCATACTCTAATTATACACATTGCGAGTCCTCACGCACGCAGTCATCGTCTCACCGACAGTTTCATTCTCAACGTGTGATCAACCCGCCAATTATTGAAATTCACACACACGTACCACTACTAGTACACATAAAATCATCAATACATGCCGGGTCCTCTCTCTTCGCCAGTAGCACCATTGGTATCATCATCGATCATCATAATCATCAAAGACATCATCATCATATCATCATTATCAAGATAATAACATCATCAAAACAATTATCTTCATCAGACATCAAATATCATCATTCATCAAACTCATCATTCATCAAAAAAAATCATCAAGCCAACATTTTCTTCTCTGTCCGACTGCAACTTCATCCTTTAACACACACATGCGGTTCCCTTTTGAAATTCGATCTGTTTATACAAAGCGCCTTTCCGCCCAATGCCGCCGCGGTATATGAAAGGAAAAAAGAAAAAAAAAAAAAAAGGCGCATACCTTCATTGGCTGGCTGGCATATGACTTGTCATGACTTGTTATTAACGGACCGCTCATGAAATGACGTCACAAGCCCAATTTTATGAATGAAAATGTTAATCGCGCGCACTGTAGACATCCTTTGCTTCTCACAGCCTTGCTTTTCACTTTCGCATGAACAATGAAGGATATTATTTTGGATATATCGTTCATGTACTCTTAATCTGATTTCAGTAATTGGTAACTTCTTTGCTAAAGTTTCAGGATATTGTGACAGTGTCAGATCGTGATCGTCGATGTTAAAAATACCTGTTTAATAGTGTACGAGTTGTGAGATGCCACGTGCGAGTGTGGAGCGAATGTTGAATATGCATGAGTTTGTAAACTTTACGCCCGTTAATGGCTCATAGACTTATCGTTCACTGCAAAGAAGGGGGAAGGGCACTAAATGCAAATTATGTCATGGGTTCAATGAACCAATGAGCAGTCTCCGAATAGCGGCAGTGAGCTTTGCTCTCTGTGTATACGAATGTGTAAGGTTATGTTTCACAGTGAGTTGAGTTGAACGAATCAAAAGCGCATCACTGCAATGGTGCGCTAGAGCGCTACATGGATTTTTTTTACATGTAAATAGTAAATGGCTTTTTCGACGTTCATCTACCGTTTTGTCGTGTACATACATAGGTGATAATTAAATACTCATTTTCGGGTATCGGTTATCTAATATTTTGACCCGGGTCCCGAGGCTCTCGGGCGGGACTCGGGTACCCGGTTTTTAGTCCCAGCCCTACTTAGAAGAGATAAAAAACACATGTTTTGCTCATTCTGTTCTGAAAAATTGCTTCGACTAAGGCAATTATTCGACTTATGGAAGGTCGACTTATGCAGAGTTAACTGTAGTCTTTCTTTTGCTGTGAATGGATTTTTGAGGTGGTTTACTGCACTATGTGTGAACGAGGCTTAACAATGCCAATTTTTTCTTTATGTTGGACTATTTCTTAATGCTCAGCCAGAATTTTTCTTAGAATTGTATATTTCCTGTGACATGCTTGAGATATCTAGTGCACATTTTTTTATAATAGAGAGCAATTTCTTCCTCCCCATAATAGATCATAGCTAGTGGTGTAGCATCCAGCCCTACAGAGGTCCAAGCATATGCATCCAGCACACTCCTGGCTGCAAGTCTAACAGAGGTCAGGTCAAATGATCAAGGGTCAGAGGTCAACACAGGGTCGGCAGTGTTGTCTTGTGTCAAGTTCCTGGAAGAAAATGAGTTCATCAGACTGCAAAATGTGGAATCTGAAGGTACTTACATGTATTAAAGATTAAATGTTATCCCATTATAAAGATGTAACCAATAAGATACAATATCTGAAAGTGGACAATGGCTGAAGAAATTACTCTGAGAAACGAGATATAAAGGGAAGATTGCCTTTTCATGTTTGCATTAACTATGTCCTTGATAAAGAATTTGTTGGGGTTTTTTTTTTTTGTAATATAAGCCAATTTGAAGTATGTACATGTAATTCTTTGTATTTCAGGTTTATGAGAAAGAAAATTTGTCGGAAAACACTTCTGCACCAATATAAAAGTAATTTTAAAGAAAATCAGACCATTCTAATGATCACATGTCACAGAGAAATATTAAGTTCACCAAATACAAATTTAATATCCCTGACCTAACCTGACTTTCTCAGGTGAGACTGTAGAGAAGTATTGTCCAACCCAGCTCGGGAAGGCTACTCTTTCATCAGCTCTCTCACCGGATGAAGCGTTGCTGGTGTTTGCTGAACTCCAGAAGGCTCGGAAGAACTTTGTCCTGGAGAATGAACTTCATATTCTGTACCAGGTTAGGGATTTAACTCTCTAAGCTTTTTGTAATTATTGTTATCGTGGACAATCCTTATTTTCTTTAAACACCTCTGTTTATGGAAAATAACCCTGAACTAATTTTCTAAAATCCAGTTGTAAGTTTATTGTTTGTCTGTTTATTTTGTTTGTTTGTTATTTTCACTTTTGAATTGGACATAGCATATATTCCATTGAAACAAACCTGGGCCCTCTTGCATAAAAAGTTGCGTTTAATCGCAACTCAAAAAATTAATGAAACTTGATTTTCAGCCGATCAGGATCGCGTATGTGGTACTTGCGGTTGGGGGGGTTTTTTGAGTTGCGATTGAACGCAACTTTTTATGCAAGAAGGCCCTGGTATGTACATTACCTATTTAAATTTCAGGAAGCTCCAATAGCTAATTTTATGGGTGGGGTTAGAGGTAGCATGAGTGTTGACAATATTTATGTTATATGTATTATAATTCATACAAAATTTCAGGCAAAAACAATATCTAGACTAAATTTAAGAAATGTAACCAGGTTGACCAAGGTTAAATTATCCAGAAATGATATCAAGATGCAGCGACATGCATGTCAGCATTTAGCACAATCACGGTATGTGGATAAAAGCAATTACGAGGCCTGAATTCACAAAAGAGGTTTAAATTTAAACCATAGTCTAAACCATGGTTTAAACCTCCACCATGGACTAAAATAAGTGTAAGCATATATTGCATTTCCTTTGGACATGAGGCCACCAACATACTATGCTTATTGAGGTTTCAAAACATAGTTGAAGATAGCCCTGAATTCAGGCCTAAATGTACAGAAACATCCTCATTCATTTGCTTTGTATAATAATAATAATAATAATACCTGCATTTATATGGCGCCTTTCCAGGTAGTATAACTGACAAAGCGCTTTACAGTGTATTATTACCCCGGTCATTGGATCCAGTTACGATTCTGCACTTATAGTGCACATTCTCCACTCCACTAGGGAGCATTCCAGTCTGGCGGCCATTTCACAGGCGCACATATACTATTCCAGTCACAATGACATTCGCATCCTACCGGGTACCCACTTAACACCTGGGTGGAGAGTGGCAAATGTAGATTAATGCCTTGCCAAAGGACATTAGTGCCGCGGCGGGACTTGAACCGCGAACCATGTGATCCACAGTCCGGTGACGTATCCACTAGACCACGACACCTCTACATATTGTATGACTTGCATCAACAGGTCACTCCAATCTATGATCAGGGTTTCCTGCCTGATTGGTACCAGTTCGTCTGCACCTGGGAGTCGATGTCATCGGACCAGCGGCGAGTAGCTGAACTGATCGGGGTGGAGGAATCCTTCCTGATGAGAGCCAGTCAAGGCCTCATCTCCTATGCCTCTCGCTCGTCCAGGATCCAGAAGAGTATCGCCATCCACCGACGCTTCTACACCACACTCCTTCTACAGGAGTTGGTCAATGAAGTGCCGCTGCCGACCGTTGCTGCCAAGTACAACTGTGGTTTTGGGCAACTACAGTCCCTACAGCAATCTGCTAGTACATTCTCAGGTGCATAAACATTGTTCTTTGACTTGAAATAGTTTTAATCAGGTTGAATTTTATATTCAAAGTTATCAATCATTATCAAGTGCGAGATAAATTTTTTGAATGATGTGAACATATCAAACGGAATTGATCAGAATCATACTTCATTGCAGATATTGTTACAAGTTTGAGATCATTTTTTGTCACTAAGAAAGAATCATAATTTTGGAGTGTTTTTGTTAGTATCGTAGCTTCACAGTGTCATTACAGTCATTCAAAATCTTCAATAGATGGACATAGTCATGTAACAAATATTTCTGATTTGTTCCCCCCAATTCTCTGTGCTCTGCATGTTGTTTGTTGTTGTAGTGAAATTGTTTTATTTCAGTTGATGGAGCATAATACTGAATAAATGCTGAGTTTGATTCTGATGACCTTTATTTGCCCTGATTCTAGGCATGGTGACAGTGTTCTGCAGCAGGCTGGGATGGTGGAACCTGGAACTTCTCCTGGCCCAGTTCCAGAGCCGTCTCAACTTTGGTATCCAACGTGAGTTGTGTGATCTGGTCCGGATCTCACTCCTCAACGCTCAGAGGGCTAGAATGCTCTATGATGCTGGTTACCCTACTGTGGCTGCAGTGGCTATGTGCAATCCGGACGATGTGGAGACCCTGCTCAGAAATTCAGCACCATTTAGAAGGTGAGATGAACTTGACAGTCTAATTTGTGAAGACTGTGATAAATCTAACTGAATATATTACATTTGATAAGTGTTGTGTGCAAGTATGTTCACATATATACTCAATAATTTTATACTTTTTTAAAACCACAAGTAGGTCTTCACTTGAATGAAAGATTATTTTCTACTGGGTGATTGCCACTCTCGATTCAGGTGTAGTAAATGGGTTCCTAGTGGGAAAAAAATTCCTGGAATCCCTTAAAACAGCTTGACTAAAACCAGAGTAGTATTACTGTGTAGGCACTCTGAACACCCCTTGGAATTGATGTGGGCACAATATGAATGTAGCTAGTGTCATTATTATTACTGTATGTTACTATTTTTTTGTTTTATTCAGTGGCAGACAAGCTCATGGTGAAGAAGCCTATGAGGCTGTGGAGAGAAAACAAGCAAGATGCATCTGGGCCACCGGGAGGAAGGGACTGACAGAAGCTGAGGCTGCCAAGCTCATTGTCTCTGAAGCCAGACAGATTGTACAGGCTGAGTTAGGTGTGGCCAATGTTGCATGGAACAAGGATGAAGAGAAGGATGGCACTAAGGTGGCTGGTGGTGGTCAGGAAACGAAGGAGGATGACGGAACCTTTGAGGGTGCCAGAGATGGTGATGAGGGACATGAGGCAGCATCAGAGCCCATGTCAGAGGGAAATGATAGAAGTGGAGACAAGATGATTAGTTGTAACAGCAGAAATATCCCTGAAAAGAACCTGGAGAAGGAATTCGTACAGACCAAAGGGCAAGACCCATTTCAACCTGAAGAGAATCCTGCAGTAGGTGGACCCATACATGATAGGCCAAGTACATCTTCCAGTTCTGTCCAAATTCATGTAAACCCTTTCACAAAGGTCATCAAGAGCCATCCAGATGTGAAAGAAGTTGTTACCAAGTCATGTGATAGTCTTGGAGAAAAGCTTGATGCTGTGAGGAAAGATTCAAAGCCAGAAACGGAGCAGTACAGTGTAGAGGTAGTCACCAGTAAAACATCTAGTGATGAACATTCCTCTTCTATACACAGTAGTGAAAAATCTGATTTCAAACACCCATCTGTAATGAGCAATACAAAAGGTCCAGACGTGACAAAGAGTAAAACTGCCCAGGTACATTCCACACCTCGAAAAAGCCCATTGGATGCGGAACCAATATTGCAGAAAATTTCTGCAAAACAACCCAAGGTCAACACGAATGTGAGTGAAAATGGAATATCGAGGGAAAAATCCTTACAGGAGAACAAGGATAAGCATGTACATTGTGCTCCAAGCTCCACCATAGAAAGAAGTCCTGAGATGAAAGAAAAAGAAGTGGTAAACAAAGAACAGGTAACATCGACACCTATCTCAGCAGAGGACTCAGAACGACACCATCATGGTTGTGAGAAGGATACATCTCCAGAGCTCTTTTCATGTCCACTCAATGAGGATGATCTTGAGGAAGCCTTACAGCACATGGCAGAACAAGGGGCTTCTCCCGCAAGAGGTCCAGGAGATGGACAACCCCTGCAGGACAGGGACTCTAACAGAAGAGCTGGAGACAGAATATTGATTGGTGAAGAAGATGAAATCAGCCCAACTTTCCCATCTATGGATTCCCAGCTGGAACAGTACATGGTTGAATACTGCACCCAGAATGACATTGTTGCAGAATCGGCCAGTCCTGATCTACATGCTAGTAAGAAGAATGGGCCAAAGCATTCGAGAGATGTTCAAGTAAGTGATGAAGTAGTAAGTGGTCCAAGCAATGGAGAAACTGCATCGGCAAAAGATGTCACCACTGGAACTACTGTTGCTAGTCATCATTCCAAGACTAATACAGATACTGTTGCACTGAATCATCCAATTGATGCCAATGTTGAAGAAGCTGGCCAGAATACAGACACTGATTCCTGTCAACACTTGGAGACAACCCAGGATGTACTGCTAGCTGCTGAAATGTGTGAATCCTTTGACTCTTTCTCATGTAGCATTCACACTTCAGTTACAGAGAATGATCCAAGCCGAAATCTGCCATCCCATACTAACACACAGTATCAATGCCAGGCAGGTGACCAGACAGTGCATTCTGTTGGCCATCCTGTTGGAAACCATGACAAAAATATAAAGTGTGTAGAAGGGCCCTCTGTGGCAGTGAAGACATCAGCAGGAGTTGAAATAGCAACTACATCACACAACATGCAAACAGTTACCAAAAATTTAGAGGCCCCAGGCCATCAAACAGATGATGCCATGCACATATCTTCTGATGAATCGTTTTCATTCTTAGAGAATCTTGGTGAAAATGAAATGTCAGATCCAAACCTGGACAATGCTACCATGATATTTGTTGGAAAATCTACAAAATCTTGTTCAGGGAGAGAAGAGAGATCTACGGATTATCCAGACATTGTCCAAAGTGGCAATTCTTACAGAAAAGCCTCATCATCTGTCATTACAAAAGCAAACACTGCACATCAGGGCATAAGGAGACAGCCCTTAGTGGGTAATCAGAAACCTTCAAAGCCAGCAGAACATCCAAAGGGCACAGTAAGTGGGACCTCTGACAAAGGACAGGGAGAATTTCATCAGCATGCAACATCACAAGGGCATCACAAAGTATCTGTATCAAACAAGAATGTGGCCAAAATGGAAAGTGCAGTAATCACAAAACAACCATCCAAATGTGTATCATCTTCAAGAACAGATGATGTGCCTTTCTCACCTGAGAGGGAAAGGAAAGTCCAAAGAAATGAGAGCAGTCTCTTGAGTCCAGGCACTATGGCTATGCTCGACCTCTTTGCAGGTGAAGATGATGATGACATGTTCACTCAACTGAAGGAAACACCAAAGAATAGAGAAAAAGGAAAGACTGTCCTTGCTGGCAAGGATATGAATGTAAGCAAGGTGGACAATAGAGGCACAAAGGGTTTTAGTAATGTCAATGAGGTTAGAGAAATGAAGCAAAACAAGTCTCAGAATAAGGATAAAGTTTCAATCCCATCACTACAGGAAAGTGCATTAGTGTTCAGCAGAGAACATAGTAAGCTGAAAGAGAACCAAACAAAAGAAAACACAGTTGGAAAAGTTAAGAATAGTGTACCAAGTAATTTGCACACAAAGAGAAAGAATGAGAAAAAGAATGATGGATCACCACCAAAAAGACAACGAACCCCTCCAAAGGCTTATTCTTCTGTGCAAGAAGAGATCATTGTCGAAAGTAAGAGTGCAATAACGCAGAGTCCAGCAGGTGTGGATGTTCCCTCAAACTCTGAGCACCCTGAGAGAAGAACCAGTGATACAGGAGATTACATCCCACCAACCCCTCCAAGGACAAAACAGACTACTCCAAGAATCTCAAAGGCAACAGCAACGGGGACACAGAAGCAGAAGATAAAAACTGGACAAACACAACCATCTGGTAGGAAAAAGAAAACCCCAGGCAGATCTCAGCAGATTTCAAGGAGAACATCACCAAGGTCAAAAAGTAGGCAGAATCTAGGGGCTGTAATCGAAGAAAGACGTAGCATAGCTGGGGATGCTCCCAGTGATCACAGTAACACTAATGACAAGGGCCTTCCAGAGACAAAGAAACCACATGGGCAAAGTGCAGCTGAAAGCAACCCACTACCTCCTAGAAATCACAGAACATCAGGTCAAGTTGAAGATAGTGATAAACCCATGATACCAAGTCTCAACAGTGAGATGCTATGTCAAGATAGTGAAGACCTGTTCTCACCTGGACCCATTGAATCTCAGGATGCTTTCAACATGGGAATGGATGAATTCAACTTCAGCCTGAAGTTCAGTATGGAGAGTGACAGTGAAATACCGCCCTCTCCGCATCCAGTGATGACTACCACCTTGCAGCATCGGAACCACCAGCAGTCCTCCTTTACATCATCATTCTCCTTTCCCCAATCCTTTAGCTGCTCACCCGCCATACCATCAACAGACAATGCCTTCACCATCATAGACGTCTGTGCCAATCTGGACCTCTTTAATACATTTTTATCAGAGTGGAAACAGAAGAAGCGCTACGCTGTAGCTGTGGCCTGTGAGAAATATTATGCTCCAGTCCAAGGTGCCACAATAGGTGGAAACTTCAAAAAATCTGGTGAGTTTTTTATTTTACTTGACTTTGATTATTGTAATTCATATCCATCTTGAAAAGAATCTTTGACAAGTGCACAGAAATTCACTCCAAATTGGAATTTTTAGTACATCTTGATATCACATTAATTTTTCCCTTCATGCACTTTAATCCTAAGCCATTTCATTGTCTCATATAGTTTGGGGGAGATGATATTACGCGTGTCTTCTAGACTTCTAATGATGTAAAAAGTATTTTTGTTGTGATTAATCCTCTTTAAACTCTTGCATGAGTTCACATTTTTGAATCAGGTGATAAGATATTGATCATGATTAAGGTAGCTTAGCGAAATGCTGTGGCATGTAAAGATGCGGAAAAGACACAGAGCAAAATTGCTAGTTTTGTCTGCATCTAAAATTACAGTCAGACTTATCTGAATAAAACTTCTCATAGTATTTTGCTTAAAAGCATTAATAGAGTTAAATACTAATTCTACATCCTAATATTTTGGTTCTGCCTCTATGGAACAAAACTATGATTTTGAATAATTTTGTCATGTACGCTAAGGTACTTAAGTTTGCTCCTTTTTTTAACCCCTCAGGTACATCTAGCCGGAGAGGGGTTCAGGCTAAACCAGATGGCTTCCCTATTGAAGACCTTGAGCTCCTTGTGACTGGCATAGCTGTATGCTGGGCTAGCAAAGATGTCTACTTCATCTCTCTCCAAAAAGAGATAACAGAAGGTGAGAATGAAGAGATATAATCAGTGCTGTAAATATTTTGCAAAATAATAATAATAATAATGATAGTAGCAATTTATATAGCACCTTTTCCACTGGATACAAAGCGCTTTGAGATGTCTTCCCTGGGTCGGCGATGGAGCTAAAATGTATACAAGTTACCAGGCAGTGACAGTGTGAGTTCAATGAGTGCTTTGGGTTTCAGAACAGATACGTCTTCAAACTGTTTGAATTGTTCCACTGTTTGTGATGATTTAAGATGAGGAGGGAGCCGGTTCCAGAGTTGTGATACAAAGAATGAAGCATGTTCAGTCTTGTAGAGGTGTTTGTTTTTGTTAGTATTTTTTAAAATCATCATCCCTTGACTCATTAACCCTTTTGTTTTATATGTGGTGATCTCCATTGTCTGTTAGGTGATGCAGATGACACGCTTGCTCCTCCGGACAACGCCCCTAACCTATCAGTCAGTGACAGGCTGAGTAAAATCAGACCAATCCTAGAGATAGAGAAACTGGGACGCACTGCCAAGTCTAAATACCATCACAAGGTAGTGTTTGGAGCTAAACACCAGGTGAGTGCTGATCATAGTTTGAGATTTGATAATTAGAAATGGGTAAAAAGTAGGCCTGAGTCATAACGGTTTTTTTTTTGACCGGTGCCCGCCGGTGATTTTTCGGCGGAGACCGGCGGACCGATGAAATTTCATGAAAAAATATGCAGTGCAAAAAAGCTGCATATAACGCGCCGCCCGCATCGGGAAAGTAGTATGTTTTTGATTGTTGAAGAGGGAAAACATGAGAGATCTTAAAAGAACATAATATTTATATACAAGTAGGCTTGAGTCATAACGGTTTTCTTTTTTTGACCTGCGTCCGCCGGTGATTTTTCGGCGAGACCGACAGACCGTTGAAATAAAGAAATACCGGTACATAAAGAAATTCAGTGTTAATGAAAGACTTTGAAAATCAACCAGTTTAAGAACTAAATTGCCTTATGCTTATCTATATTAGAACTTTCTCGTGATATTAAATTTCAAACCATTAATCAACAAAGTGGGACTATGGAAATAAGATTACCGAGCAGGATTTCTCAATTTTCTTGCTTGAATTTATTGGCCCGTAACATTATGATATTGTTGCATTCTGTATACGTGTATGGGCGCTGCCATCTTTTATCTGTTTGTTTGCAAACTCGTGATTACTCCACTAGAGTTAGCCTGGAGTTAGCACCATCTCGGGGCAAGGTGCGCAGAATCGTACCCGCAGCGCTCACACAGAATTCAACAATAATATACGGGCCGATAAATTCAAGCAAGAAAATTGAGAAATCTTGCTCGATGATCTTATTTCCATAGTCCCACTTGGTTGATTAAAGGATTGAAATTTAATATCATGTGAAAGTTTTAATATAAATAAGGAAATTTAGTTCTTAAAACTGGTTAATTTTCAAAGTCTCTGACACTGTGAATTTCTTATGTATTTCTTTATTTCATCGGTCCGCCGGAGTGCATGAAATTGCACCGGTGACCGGCTGCATCGGTCGGCGCCGGTGGACCGACCGACTCGACTCAGGCCTAGTAAAAAGGCAACAAGATAATCTGTCCTGTATGAATAACAGCATCATTACGAATGCCTCCCAAAATTTAAAATCAGTATAATCCTGTTTTGAAGGAAGCCCCAGGACTACATACATGTATGTGACATTGGCTTTTAATTATATATTGTGCAAGTGGAAGGATATAATTAAACAGGGCACATCATTTTTGTTCAGATATAATTTTAGCCAGCATTTTTTTTTTTAGATACACAGCGCTATGCGTGTTGAGTTGATACCTGTGAAAGATAAGTTTATTTTCTTCTATTCCTGTGCAGTATAAGATCCTGTCTCAAGCCTGTGGTTGTCTCCTGGCTGGCTCACTGGAAGATCCTAAGATAGCACAGTGGTTGATAGACCCTGGTAGTAAGGAACCTAATCTACAATCTCTAGTCACACAGTATACACCTGCTGAGACACATCTTCTAGAAGGTACACTCCTTTCTCATTCTTGTTTATTTCTGTTGTGAAGAATGTCATATGAAAAGGATTGCTCATAAATTGTCCTCATATTCCAAATATTACTAGTAATCATTCAAAACTTTCCACCAAATTTGGATGACACACATGTGTGTAATCCCAGCAATATTGAGTCAATTTGTTATACCCATAAATTAGGATTTTGAATGTCAAAACCTCATAGTACACAATAATTCTTAATCAACCTTTCCCAATAACTTCTATATAGTATCTTTCACAGTACCATTGTGTGACAAGTATTCAACTTATGAAACGACTTAATCTAGATGCCAGAATTTTTCTCAATGTCAGTATAAATCTGTGTTGTAGCTCTAGGTGGTGGGATAGGCCTGAAAGGACCAGGTCTTAGTCCAGAGATGAATGGATCCAGCAGACTGAGGGCTACTACTGAAGCAGTCCTATCCCTTCAGGTTATGGATACCATGCAGAAGCAGCTTGAGGAGTTGGACCTGTGGCAACCATTCCTTGATGTAAGCTTGTGATTCAAATTCTAAGACAGTAAAGAATTTGTGACTTTCTAATTGACATGGGTACAGTGGAAACTCAGTCTAACGAGGTCCTTGGGACCATCAAAATTACCTTGTTATAGCAGGAATCTCGTTATATCAGGTTAAAAAAAAAATAGAATATGAAGAGCTGGGACCAGAATATTACCTTGTCATATCAGGAATATTGTTATATCAGACCTCTTTATACCGAGTTTCCACTGTAATAGTTTTTCTGCACTATTGTAATGTGTGTCCTTTACATTTCCATCTTTCTTTTTTTTTTTAAGTGTTTGTTTGTTTGTTGTTGTTTTTTTTATGTATTTGGGTTTGTTTGTTTGTTTGTTTTTGTTGTTGTTTTGGGGGGGATGGGGGGGGGGGGGTCTGTTAGGCTTTATCTGTCTACTCCATAACAAGGCCCTCTGTTTGTAATGGACAAAGTGCCTCCTTCCAAGACTGATTGTTTGTTCAGTTCATAATTTGAAATGTAATCAAATGAAGAGACTTTATGATGAAGATTATGCACCGTGATATCAAACATTGGTGCTGACAGGAGACTTTGTATTTACCAAGGAATGCTATAAATTTTACAAAGTATCATGGAGTGGTTTATGTTAATATCAGTCACTGATTACCGTGCTCTCTTCTCTTTTATGTTTGTCAGGTTGAGATGCCTTCTATTGTGACCCTAGCAAGGGTAGAACTAAATGGTATTGGGATAGATGGGGCTGAGTGTGAGACACAGAAGGCTATCATGCAAGCCAAGTTGAAGAGTCTGGAAGAAGAAGCCTACAAGATAGCTGGCCATGGCTTCTCTCTCACATCACCAGAGGATGTTGCACAGGTATGTTGGCATGACAATGGCAAAGAAGAGGGGGAGAATGAAGATGATTACATTTGTTTGTGATTAGGATGATGATTGTGATGTGGTGATGATGATGATGATGATGATGATAATGATGATGATGATGATAGTGATAAATGTGTACATGGGAAAAGGAATACTGGCAATAGTGGTAATGATTACATAAAAACAATGTTTGGAGCAGTTGTAATTGTGGTGTTGAAGGTACAAAGTGGTTGACAGTGGTGTCTCTTTTACCTTTCTGGTGATGATAATAGTGTGGATAATATTTAGTTATATAGATATTTTATCTCTTAACTTTCTAGGTTTTGTACACCGAGCTGAAGCTCCCACCTAATGGTGACCCATCCTCTGTTACCACATCTGCAGCCCCTGCTCGCCGCACCCTTGGAGCAAGAGGACGCCCTCGCCTGGCCAAGCACTTCAGCACTTCCAAGGAAGCCCTAGAGAAGCTCAAAGCTCTCCATCCTCTGCCTGCAGTCATCCTGGAGTTCCGTCGTATCTCGGCTGCTGTGGCTAAGGTGGTGTTTCCTCTTCAGAAGGAGAAGGTTCACAACAGCAGACTAGATATGGACAGGGTCTTCACTGTCTATCAGACTCACACTGCTACAGGTAATCAAATGTCCTCCCAATATAGAACTAAGTATGCATGATTTTAAATTTTTTTAATACTGAAAAAAATTTCTTGCTCTGAACTTCACATCAACAATTTTGGCCCTGTTTCATAAAATACCACATACATGTATCTCTAACAAAATTGCTCACAGCCAATGAGATGTCATGATTTTAGTAGCTTATACCAATGATTGTAATTTTTTATGCATGTATGTAACAAGTTTTATGAAACGGGGCCCTTATGTTTACTTGGCTTGAAAGGGCTTTCAACTGTACCCACAAGATTCTCAGAAATAAAAAGTGCATATTATGATATGTCTTTAGCAACTGAAATTTAGGTTTCCCTTTTTCATTGAAACTGAAATTTCTCAAATGACGTGTCTCTACTGAGGTCTTGTATTGTTCAATTCCACACAGGTCGTGTCGCGACCTTTGAACCCAACATCCAGGCAATCCCCAAGGAATTTGACATTGACATGCCATCTGTGATTGGGGAGAGTCCACCTGGAGGGGGCACTGCTGGGGCTGGCTCATTTGTGCCATCAGCCATCTCATCAAGTCGAAGCAAGAAGGGGCGGATGACAAGGATAGGAGCATACACACCACTCACCATGAGTAGCGGACCCACACCCAAGCCTGGTCCTAAGTTTGCTGTTAGTATCAGACACACCTTCTGTCCTTTTAAAGGTATGTTTTGCTGGTTTTACTTCTGGGAGTTGAGCCTCTGTTCTGACAAGATCATTTACTTAATAAAGATGAAAAACTGAAATGACACTATTGTAACTCTATACAATCTGTATGAAATATTGTAGTTGTGCAGTTGATTTTGCTCATCTTCTAGAAATATGTCAGTGTGAAGGGGTAATGATATGGGGTGCTAGGCCTAAAGAAAGGCAATTGGATCAGAAGAGAGTTCACATTGCCTTGAACACCCATTAGATATGGGTCAACTGTTTACAGAAATGAAATTCATTTCTTTAATCGGTCCTGTCATGACTGACAGCTTGTGACCTCATTGTTTCACCATGACAATCTGCAGCAAGAGCATACAGAGAGAGAGAGGTAGTATCCAGATAGATCTTTTATTTTTTCCTTCAGTTGATTTCTCAGTCTTCTTTTTTATCCTCTAATCTTACATTCTTTATAGCTTTCATTTTTTCTATCACCCATTGCTTTCAGGTGGATTGATGCTAGCAGCTGACTACTCACAGCTGGAGCTACGTCTTCTCGCCCACCTTGCTAAGGACAGGTGTCTGATGACTATCCTGAACAGTGGCAGTGATGTCTTCAAGCAGATCGCTGCCAAGTGGAAGCATGTGGATGTAGACAGTGTGTCGGCTGAACAGAGGCAACAGGCAAAGCAGGTGAGTGGAATCGCTATTATCCGTTACAGGACAAGAACGCAGTGTGTTCAGCACAAATCTCCTATACCAAAAGCATATAGAGACATACTTATGTAATATTGTGTGCTATGCAAGATTGGAGTTTTTATTATTATTATTATTATTATTATTATTATTGTTATTGTAATTATTATTTTGCCAACACTTGTAACCCAGTTTATGTCTGTTCATTCTTAATTTTTTATTTTTGATATTTAAAAATCAAAATTCAAAGTGCATTTAAGTCAAGAAAGAAAAAATAATTTGTGAACATTTAATGATAAATATGATTTGCGCCTTATTCTTTTTTTTACACTGTGTAATATCAGTGGACATTGAACAAATATCACTGATTTTAGGATTTGATCTAACTTCATGAATTTCTTCCTGTAGATGTGCTATGGAATGATCTATGGTATAGGAGCCAAGGCCTTAGGAGAACAGCTAGGGGTCTGTGAGGAGGATGCAGCTGCCTTCATGGAGTCTTTCAAATCACAATACAAGGGTAAGTTGCACTTTTCTTCAAAGACATCGTTCTGTGGCTTATTCCTTTTTGCCTATCTGGTCACTTTGGCACCCAGCAGAGTTTTAAACTGAAATTATTGCTAAGGGTTATTTTTCATGATTTAATTCTCTTTATCAGCTTATGATTCTCATTGGTGAAAAACAGAATGGCCTATCCAATAAGAATCAGCAATTTTGATGTGAAATGAAACGACAACTTATCGTGAATCCAAAACAAAATTTTCAGTTTTCATTCCTATCTAATATAATTTCATATTTTTTCACCAAAAAAATGTATTATGCGAACCTTGTAAAATTGCCTTAAAGATACTACTTAACTTTTAAAAGTACTTGTTCAAAAAACACTCCAAAAGGTGATGGGGAGGAAGATTATAAAGGTGGTGACGACCCGGGGGGCACTCAGATTTTTTTCAGACGGGGGTGTGCCGCAGCCGACCTTGAAACGGGGGTCTAAGGAACTGACTAGAAGCGAAAAACATAGGGTCTTTGGAACGGTGGATCTATACCCAACTGAGCGTAAAAACATGGGTTAAGGAACTACGACACTTAGTGAGGAGATTCTACAGTGCATGCATATATGCAATTGTGCACGCAAGTGAATGGATGTATTTACGTGAGAGCTAGGGAACGGGGTGCGCCGCGGAAATGGAGAGAGACGAGCGCTTATTGTTCCGGCCGGGCATCTTGAGAACGCGTGAGAAGGGTGAGAACAGCAGTTTATGGAAATTCGGGTATCTTGAGAACGGCTATCAGACGTTGAAAAAGGGGGTCGTCAAAGCGGCACATACCCGTCTGTCTAATATGTTGAGTGCCCCCCCCCCCAGGGGGTGACAATCATATGAAATCCCTTGAAACTGGTCGTCTGGTTTTGATGATGTGCTTATATTTAACTTTAATTGATTAGTATTTATATCATTCTTCTTGAAAGTGAACATAAATGTTAATAACTTTTCTCTACACTACTACAGTTGTTTTTTCTTGCATTCTTAGCTGTGTTTACATACAATTCAAATACTTTTAAGACCATGTGAAAGTATTTTTATAACGACTCCCAATACTGTCTTCATCCCTTTGATATAAACAGGGATGAAGAACTACCTTCTAGAAGTAGTGAAGCAGTGTAAAGAGAATGGTTACGTCCAGACACTGACCGGTCGAAGGCGCTACCTACCGTCTATCCACCACACCAACCCTGGAGCTAGGAACCAGGCTGAGAGACAGGCGGTCAATACCACAGTCCAGGGGTCAGCTGCTGACCTGGTCAAGACAGCCATGATCAAGATTGATCGCAAGCTTGTGGTAGAGTATCCAGCCACCAAGAGAAGCCATAGGCATAAGGAAGAAGAGGAATTAGGTAGGTGGTAGAAATAATTTGATTAATGGATAAACATCAAATTTCCTTTTGTAACCTGGAAGGAGGCCATTTGATTTTGTGAATGTTATATAACAATTGCTAATTTCTCAGTAATATGACTGAAAGAAACTGGTTTTAAATGGTTCAGTACGAAATTGCTATAGAACATCCATCAAAGAATTTACCTCATGCACTGACAGTTATACAAAATAAAGTTGAGATTAAACTTCCAAGTTTATCTCTGTCACATTGTTCCTATTCCCAGGTATAGCACCTAGCCGTCGGAAGAGCAGAAGACTACAGACCTCTACCACTGGCTTCACTCCCTCTGGGGCCTTCCTTGTGCTGCAGCTACATGATGAACTCATCTATGAAGTGAGGAGGGAGGATGTAGATCAGGTGGCACAGCTGATCAAAGCAGAGATGGAGAATGCCATGAAACTCACTGTTAGGTTACCAGTTAAGGTTAAGGTCGGACCTACCTGGGGCACTCTTGAAGAAATGGACTTATGATGTAAAAATGTACAACTGGGCCCCGTTTCATAAAACTTATCAATAACAAGTTACAATGACAGTTATAAGGTACTGAAATACTTGCATCTGATTGGCTGAGAGCAAATTGTCATAGAAATGGCGCAGTTGTCATAGATAACAAGTTTCATGAAATGGGGCCCTGGTGTCTCTTTCATTGACTCTCACAGCCACACTTTCCTAGTACTTTCCTCTCTCTCCCTCTCTCTCTCTCTCTCTCTCTCTCTCTCTCTCTCTCTCTATTTCTCCATATCCACTCTTTCAGGCTCACTCTTCTTCATATTTTACAGTTGTAAAAAAAATACTACTGAGATAATTATCAAATATTATATACTCAAGCTGGAAATGAAATTGCAAATGTATTTTTCCACACCTGTAATGAATTTTGGATTCCATTTTGTGAGGGGTAAATTGTGCACAACACTCATGTAATGTGTGCACACCCTGGTAGATGTATGTAGTCATTAATTTGGTTTAAGATATGCCATGTTTCCCAATTTCAAATTTCTGAATACTCAAAATATGCATGAGATAGTATGATGGCAAATGGAATGTTTATGTGTTTCTGAAATTAGATATGACAGTGCATTGTTATGAAATTATATTCAGAACAAAAAAATCAACTATGTATTTGTATTCCTATTCAGTTTTTTAAATATTATGTAAATAGCTATTTTCATTTTAAGTTATATTTCATTTGAATGAATTGTATATTTTATCTTGTTCTCTCTCTTTATCATACTTTAATATTCACCTGTATGTTTGTATACATATCATACATATATTCCTTTCTTTGTGCAAGAATACTAGTACTCAGGTAAATGTAGAATTGAAATAAATTTCTATACACTGTACATGAATTTCTCAGTTTTATCTGCAAGTATTCGAATTATGCACTGCTGATACATGTATATCCCATGCACTATTCCTGATTATATATAAATATGTTATAAAGAGAACACTTATTTAACATTGACACTATAAATGCTTTTGTTGTTAACATTTATTTCCAACGACAAGAGTCAATAAATATGAAAATACATGAAATATTGGAATGAAATTACAATGTCTGCTTGCCTCATATTTAAAATGGACTGAAGGGGTATGCGAATTATGTACACAACATCCATTTTCTGAATGACTTTGTTCTATTAAGTAAACTTTAATCACATGAATGATGTATTGTTGGATCATGACAGTTCTATTATATATTATCACATACAAATGAATGTCTGTTGTCTACGGCTCCTGCCCACATTCAATTCGGCTTATTACCATTTGACATTCATTTAAATTCTAGTGAAAATTGCAATGAATTGGGAGAAAAAGGCTGAAAGTTTAATATGAAATATGATCTTTTTGACTATCCTGCTCTCAATAAGACCTTAGTTTACTAATGTATTCAAATTTCTGCATGTTTCTTCCAAGAATCCTTGCTGACAAGCCATTCAATTCGCCTGCAATCATAACATAATAACTGGTATGTAACAATGGAATCCACCTTTCAAACATGAACTATTGCTATCTCCACAAGCCTCAGTAAAGCTTTTGGGTACGAGCAACTTTAGTATTAAAAAAAGTATACATACAAATTTGAATACATAGTAAACAAAGCCCCACATGGGTTCAATAGTACCGTTCATATGCTATTTCATAGAAATTAGAAAAGAATTGACGCTTTAAATAATTTTATCAGAGTGCGACGGGGTAATGTGCTTCTTGTAAAGTATATTTTACAGGTTATAACAAACTCTTTAGGACCCTAGAAATTACCTCTTTATATCGAAACCTTGTTTATATTAGGCCTAAAAAACAGAGTATAAAGAAGAGGGTTCGGGAAAATGACCTTGTTATAACAAGAGTTTGTTATAAGAGTGTTCTTTATAACAACGTTCCACTGTATCATTGTGTGATGGTGTAGTGTGCTGCTTGTAAAGTATATTTTACAACCAATATTCTGAAAGATGTCACAACCAATGGGGGATATGAAATCATTTTCTGCTAACCCTAATTCTTTGTCACTAAATTTTTCACTCATGCACAGTACCGTTATACATCGCAAATCAAAGACAGCTTAACTCATACAATACCGCATTTCTCTTACAACACACATCTCTACACATCTCCATTACATAAAATGTGAAAATAGTATCCAATGGGTTAAGTAAACTGCACCTAGTTTTCAAATGCATGGTTCATATATACACTGACAAACAAAAAATATGGTCACCCTGATAGTATCAAAAAGTGCAAGACATCAAGTGATATACAACATGCCTTACATGTACTTCTACAAATATTTACATTTTTTTTAGTTTCAAATGCTTGGTATGAACAACCTCTGCAGATAGATCAACTTCATGGAAAGGCCAGCTTCCTGGAACTACATTATCAACAACTGCTAGCAATTACTGGTGACCTTTCTATACAGGTTGCATTGTATTTCATGCTTGTACTATAGAGTACTATACACACATTGATAGACACCCTTTTCTACAAACTGAAATATCCAGGGCCCTCTTGCATAAAAAGCTGCGATTAAACGCAACTCAAAAATTTTTAGGCAACTTGAATTTCAACCAATCAGAATTGCGTATTTTGGACTTGCGTTTAATTTTTTGATTTGCGTTTAATCGCAACTTTTTATGCAAGAGGGCCCAGATCCCTATCAAAAAGGAATCGTATTCAATGAACACAGTATGAATATGATATGGACCTGGACATTGTAGTACATGTAGTTAGTTGGTGGTAGTAAAAGATGCCATCAAACTATAAAATCTGAATTTGACCTAATAGCATATTATTGATGGAAACTAATTCAAATTTTAACACACACACGAATTAAGGAAAGGTGCTTTGTGTTATAATTAAGCCTTATAAATAAGCCTTATGTAATACAATGTACCAAGCACTGTTTAATGTACAAAACATGAAGGAGCAGATGTACAACTTATGTGTTGGCAAAGAGATAGAAACTGGTATGGAAAGTCATATTGCATTTTAAGAAAAAAATGAAGAATGCCAGACAACTGAGAAAAAAAAACATCATGTGCAGTGACAATTCAGCATGTGTTGTTTTATTTTCTTCATTAATCATCTTCCATTCAACAGGAGGTACAGATATGATACAGTACATGTACTTCCATGTAACAACATCCCTGTAAGAAACTATTCAGCTTAGCTATTGCAGAAGGTGCAGAATGGAACTTGTGTACATAGAGCTGAAACCATTTCATATTACCTAGCAACAAGTTCTAAGAGGTAAACTGTTGACTACTAAATTCTATCATTCCTTAGACTTAATACAGGAACCATCCTGGTAACACAGGCAATGGCTTAACTACACCTGCTGCCTCAATGTCTTTCTGGAAAATGGACAAAGATGGTTCAGAAAGGATGGGTCAAAGAGTTCTCTCTCTCAAGTCTCAATTATCTCCTAGGAGAAGGAGCGTAGGGTGACCCTATGAACTGATCAGCAATGCGTCCTGCCTCCCGCAGCCCACTCAGCAGTGCACCATGCACCGTAGCTGGATAGTTCCTGATGGTGTGTTCTCCTGCAAAGAAAAGCCTTGGTAGGTTATTGGCCTGTGGTGGCGCTCCAGGCACAATAGGGGTAGGAGTGACGGGTGTGGCCATGAGGTCATAGTCGTTACCTGATGAACCTGCTGCTACATACGAATAGGATCCTCTCGACCAGGGGTCTGCACGCCAGCGAGTTACCACAGCATCTTTGGGCTGGATTAATGGGATATGAGAAAAAAACTTGAGATTTTAAAAATTTGCTTGAAAAGCTAGCCTTCTGAGGGTATCACCTTTATCTAACTCTATATTTCTGTATAACTGACTCTCTAAGTATACAAGAACAGTATAGTGCTAGAAATAATACTCTGATCAGAATCATGATGCATCTCAAATTGTTGGCCTTTTATTTAAGATCATCTTCAGGAACTAAAACATCAGTCAACATGAACATGTATAGCCAGAAAGCTTGACGTCAAATGAAATCAGTCAATTAAATTACAAACAGAAAAGGAATGAGATTTAAATGTTACAAAGGAGAGTGATTGAGAAGTATACCAAACAAATGGAATGTTGAATGGGGGATAAACTAATTGTTTACAGTGAGAATGCTGATTAGGGGATAAACAAACAAACTTTCTGACTTTATATGAACAGTTCATGTTTGACTGATGTTTTAGTTCCCGAAGATGATCTTAAATAAAAAGTCGAGAACTTGAAACTCATCATGACTCTGATCGGAGTATCATTTCCAGCACTATATATTCACATCTTCTGTGGTAATAATGGATAGAAGAACTACGTTCAACTTTACATTGAAATCTGAGTGCAAGGAAGTTGGTTAACCCATAGCAGTACAGTGTCTCCTTATAGTGACGTTTTTACATTATCTTTTGATCCAGAATGCTAGGAATTACACATTATACAAGAGCAGAAAGGGCAAAAATCACTTAAAATTATGTGTTTAGGAGGGAAGACTGATTGATTTAGACCATAAGAAAACTCTGAACTGCTATGGGTTAAAATAAAATATTCATTTGCAGCTACATGTAACATAATGTAAAGTCTTACTTCTTTATAATCCACTTTTACAATCCAGCCAGAAGAGCATTTGCCATGAAATTCATTATGTCAAGACTTCAATGTACACGTATCACAAAAAGCATACACGTTATTACTAGAAAACAGGCCTATCTTTCTTAAAGTAGAATTTCATTGATTTTGAATATTGATTTAATTTTTATTATTGCATAGGTGAAGCTTAGATTGAACAAGGTTATCAAAATTCAACGCTTGGAAACATTTGAAGTAATGATTATTATCAATTATAAAATGATATAACACAGCCCCGCTATAGCACCTATAGAGCTCTTTGAACGCTGCTGAGATATGTGACGTCATACCGGGGAGCAATCCTTCCTAAGCAGACGATGCCCCATAACATCTTACACATTTTCAGTGCCTGTTTTGTCATCTCATCTTCACTTATTTCTCTTACTTCGCTAGCGTCAGTATAAATCTTTATTTGTTGCCTCACTCTAAATTTCCTGCATGGTATTATTTTGATGAAAAATGCAGCGTTAAAAAAATAAAGGAATCAATCGCTTGTAAACAAAATAAGATGCCATTGTATTTTCAGCTGCATGCACAGCGGCATGTCGGCGTTTCAAGAGGGAACGAATACCATCCATGCTATAATTCAGCGGGCTTTACAATTCGAAAGTGTGATTTCTTTGATTGATCATTGACCCTTATCATGACTTTTTACAAACAAAAGATTTTAGTTACTAGAAACGGTTTCACTTCCCTTTTAGAATGATGTGAAATACGGTCATGGTGAAACACACCAAACTCTTTATAATTTAAAAATAATTGCATTGCAGTTACGTTCACTTGATATAGGACATCGTCTGCTTAGGCAGGATTGGCACCTGATGTGACGTCATGAAAACATCGGTATATTTCTGGCGAATCGCTCGGATATCCCAGATGCTGAGAAGTGTTTTTATTTGTGTTATTTTTTAATCATCAAACACGCAGTTAACGTAAAACTTATACGATTACCATCTGCAAGCTTTCTAGTTTCTAGAGATACATTATTGAGCATATTTGTGATTTGCTTTGAATATCTACTTTAAGAAAACAATTTTACCTGAGGTACAGCATTGTTGCCAAAGATTCCCCGGAGTACAGTCAGACATCGGCCAACAATGACATCATCACTGACATTCTCCATGATCTGTGCAGCTTCACCAGCCACCAGAGCTAAAAGGACAGGTGCTTTGTAGAGATTCCAGAAGAGAAATAGCTCCCCACGGCTAGCTGTAGTGCTTCCCACATGACCAAAGAGATTGATGATAGGGTCCCAGAAACACTTGTCAAAACATAGCACCACCTGATAATAGGCGAACAAACAAGATATGTTGATAAAGAGAAGTTTGTACAAACTTTGCCCCCTAAATTATGTGTGGCCCTAATTGGTTGGCAAGCCTGAGGGGATGACACTAGTTAAACAAGATCTCTGAAGCACTTTCAAATAACACAGCACACGTTTGATGTGGAGTAATTTTAAATTATGGAAGATTATTTTGATCTATCCAAGCATCATTCTCTCTGAGAAAAATTAATGAACTGTAACCTGCTCACTGTTTCACCATCTTTGCAAACACTGATAAGAAATGGCATTCCAAGAGACCTTCTATTAATCATGGTTGCTGTCTTGCTTGACACAGTGTACCAAGGATCTTCTTCTTCTTCTTCTTCTTCTTCTTCTTCTCCCTCCGCTTTTGCTGGAGATCAGCAGTAGAATGCTGCATGTAGATGTAGTGTATGTGCATCAGTACATCAGTCATAGAACAATCAATTTGTTTAATTAGGGGACAGGGAAGAGATACGGATTACATGAATTTTATAGATAAACAGTAGTGTTGCTGTATTCAGCTGACTATACACTTGAGAAGGGAGGTGAAGAGAGCTTGGCAGGAGTAAGGCTCTGGCAAATTTGTTGCTCTTGACTTGATCGTAGAGGGGGAGGATCTCTTCTGGCAGGTGTCTACTTCTCAACTTTTTCAGGAAGTCTAGCCTGTGCGTCATTAAGTGAGCACATGACGCCACAAAGTGAGTTGTATCTTCATCTTCTTTACAGCAGAGCTGGCCGGTAGCCATCGCAATCAACTATTACAATCCATGAATCCACTTTATGAGAAGAGACAGGCTCTTCCATAGTCAAACATAAGTATCACAATTTGGGCAGGATTCGCCAAACATCGCAAAGAAAGGTGAACTGTGGTTGTGGTTAATACAGACCTTATTAAGATTGCCATATCCCATTCTTTGAACAGCACTTGTCTTCCATTCCGGGAGAGGGGGTGAAAAGTGGACCACCGGTGGGGCTTGTTTGAGTACCCCTAGAGGGAGTGTGCACAGTGCTGCATCAGCCTTGTATGTACAACTACCTCCTTGACCTTTGATGTTCTGGGTCACCACCTCAACACCTGTAGGTCAAAGGTTAAAGGATCTCTATACTATCTGTACTCTATCTATACTATACTGTCTTTAAAAGGTAATATTCTTAAAAATCAAATAATTTTTATTAATTATTTCATTGCATCTTTACTTTTTTTTTAAATCTTGGAAGCCATAAAACTTTTGATTGATCTTGCATTATTCATCACAAAATGTTAAATAATTCACGTATCTCTAACATCCACCGGAATCAGATATAACATGTAATGTATGACATGAGCAAAAGATTGCTTCTCTACTAAAGCAACCTCTGTGATATTAACATAGACATTTCACTTCTAAAAGGGCAATGATGACAAAATTGCCTGTATTTGAAGGGTAAAAAGTAGAAATATTCCCCAATGACATCTCAAAGTACTTGCTTGGCAATGAAAGTCTGACTAATGAATTGTAATAAACAACCCATTGACAAGCATCATTGACATGAGGAGGTCACATGAGAACATTATTGATCAAGTAAAGCATATTTGACGGCTTCAAAATCAAACTAAAGATTCCTTCCGCTCAATGAAATCTAGTTTGTGTCATAAAATATATCAGCATAGAACACCATGTTCTCGCCTTACCTTATACTTTACATTCTTTTCACGAAAGAGTTAAAAATCACACTATAATCTGCACTTGCATAACCATCCTATAACAAACAGATTTTTAATACCCCAAAATGCCCAGATTTTCATGGGTTAAATAGATGAAGAACACATAGTAGTTGTTCACAGAACAGAACCTAGAAATCACGCATTGGTATTTAAGTACTTACAGATCACCAATTCACTTGCCAAAATTACTGAACTAAATATTGACACTTCGAGATGCTTTGCCTGCCCATTGCCACATTAACTGATGCCTAAGGTAGGAAAACAGAGATTGTAACAGCTTTCAGCACTTTGAGTGGACTAGGCACCACCACTAATGGTCAGTCCTCACCTGTAGATGTGTACTTGATTTGTCTGACCACTGTATTCAGCTTGATGTCCAGTCCCTCAGACAGTGCCACAGGAACACAGGAGTAGCCGTTACGGACGGTCAGGTGACTACCGGAGAACTCAAAATCATCATCCTGATCCCAGTGTTTGAGGGAGAGAGTGGAGAGGGGTGTGGCATTGGCAAACTCTAGGTTGGCAAAGTGCCAGTCAAGGATTTGACGGTCGCGAGATGAAAGGTACACATCACTGGTGGAAGAGGAAAATAAAATCATGATAATCTACATGGACATGGATAGAAGATGAACCACCTAAAAGACTTGTATGATTAAACAATAACAACAAATCACCTTTTTATACGATACACAGCATACATAACAAAAATCATGACAAAATTTTATAAATGTTTGTACTGATTATTGATGCAGGCTCTGTAAATGACCTAGTAGTATTAAAACAAAATTGAAATTAATTACGCTTTGCCACCTTAATTGGTGAGGTTGTGCACTATGACAACCAGCACTCAAGTCTTTCTGGCTACTCCCAGTCTGTCATACATGTATGTTCTATATGATCAGTTTAACCACTAATATTGAGTATGATATCAAGAACTGGTTTACCTTGGAGGGTTGTTTTCCAAGTCTTGAATCTTCTCTTCCAATTCCTTTTGCTTCTCTTTCTCACTATCATATTCCTGTAAATAAAAAAATGAACTTGTAATATTAATGCCAGCAATTATCTTAGAGCTCTTCTTATATATTCATCAAAATTTCTGTTGACTTCACTGTGCACATGTACATGTAGCGGTATTTCTATTTCATCTTGAATGATGTGACACGGCAGCACAGAAGTAATATGACCTGGGCTTCCCTTGCTCTATTTCTTGTACATTTGTATATATTTATATAATATTGAGAGGCCTTGAGAGGAACACAAGGGTATATCGCACGAGCTATAAGCATATTTCACGAGTAGGCATGACGAGTGAAATATTTTCAAAGCGAGTGTGATATACCCTTGTGTCGTACGAAAGAAAAGCCATTCAATATTATTATTATTAATTGTATGAAACCTAGTTCCTCATTTTCACCATTATAATGTCCTTATGTTTTTGTATTGACTTCAACATAAAGCACAGGTAGAAAAACATTATTTTTGTCCTTACCCAAGCATCGTGCAAGGGCTGCGCGCATACATCCATTGTCTTAACCTTTACGTATTTAAACGTGTATTCACTTGTTTACACATCACGCGCACCCCAAACCACGAGATATGGAAATATATTGCACGGTCATCTGGGTACTTATGCGCAAACCATGAGATACGTCAATTTTTCGGGTTGCCTGAAAACTTTTCATACAAATAATAATGTATTATATCTTCTGCTTAAATCATTCAAACAATAATACTAATGGCTTCGTATAGCACTAATATCCATCATGCTGCGATGTTCATGGTGCTCAAGTATATCAGGTACCCATTCACACTTGGGTGGAGAGTGGCAAAAGTGGATTAATGGCTTACCAAAAGACATTAGCATCAGGCTGGAATTTGAACCCTTCACCTTGTGATCCACAGTCTGGTGACTTGTTCACTAGACCACAACCGTGATTTAGAAACAAATTTTCTATGATTTTATTGCACAGGTCAAACCTTATTCTAAAATGGAGAATATACTCCCTGCATACCTACCTTGCATGCTGCATTGAGATCTCTAAGTTTACTGCGAACTACAAACTCAGCTGTGATGTCCCTAGTCTGTTTACTCTCGGTTGCTTTCTTGTGCTGGCGATTCAACTCCTTGATCTTGTCTTGTAAAGACAGCAACTAGAGAGAGAAGAAAATCAAATGGCAAACAAATAATTGTACAAACAACGGAATGAAGTACATCAAAAACATGTATTTTATGCTAAGTGGAAACATGAGGGAGGCTTACAATGTATGTTGATAATCAGTGTTTTCTGTTATCTTCTAAGTAGATTATTCCACAGTGTTCCTCTACAAGTTCTGAAAAGACTAATTTCACTAGATTTTTCCCCATGACTTTCCTGTTCTTATCTTATGCTGAGAAGACTGCTGCAAATACATTTACAATATCATCCAAATTCATATTTTCATGTGCTTACTTCAACTTGTTAAAGAGAAGGTCGAGTTCTGGGATAGGTAAAAAATAATTTGTGAGCTTTCTCATTCCTTTTATGTCAGTTCAGAAAAACATCATAGTAGAAATGTTCCCTGAAAAGAATTGCTCTTCAAATGCACTCATATTTGAAATATTACATGAAACAGCTGAAGTGTTCAGCCCGAACATTCATGCCACATGTGTGTGCAGTCCCATATACCCTTCTGTGTACAGTACATGTGCTTTTCAACGAAACTGGGTCAATTTTTTATCAATTTGATGCTTCCAAAACCTCACAGTATACACTATCTCTTATGTGGATATGATCAACCTTTCCCCATTGCTTTGAGGCAATTTCTTTCACAATGTATTTGCATGACCAGGGCCCTCTTGCATAAAAAGTTGTGATTAAACGCAACTCAAAATATTAAACGCAACTTGATTTTCAACCAAGCAGGATCGCGTATTTTGGACTTGCGTTTAATTTTTTGAGTCGCGTTTAATTGCAACTTTTTATGCAAGAGGGCCCAGAACTCAACTTTATCTTTAAGTGCAGATCCTGAAACATATTGGCATTTGCATAAGACTTGCTCACCCTCTCACTCTCGGCTACATTACATCTAATATCATAATGTACATTGAATAGGTCTATTGCATCCATTACTTGTATGATACATACTCTGGACTGGACTTGCTTTAATTCATCTTGAAGACTGATAATATTCCTAAGATAGTCTCCTTTCTTTTCTTTGACTTGTTTCTCTTGTAACCTGTAGAACAAAACAAAGTTCATTTTTATGTCACATTACTCACATAATGGGCTATTATTTGAAAAAGTGTTACAAATTACACTCATGTGACCAAACACAGCAAAGAAATGGCAATCTATTAATTCAATCATTGTTGGAATATTAAAAGAATGAAATTCCTTATTTCAAAGAGCAGTAATATTTCCTAACCCTCAAAGAAAACACCTTCTGTGTACAGTAAATGCTGAAGATCCTAATTTTCATGCCGGAAAGGTAATAGCTTTTAGAACGGTTGAAAACAAATATAACGACCATCAGTGAATGACAACCTGATCATTCAAGTAGCAACATTACTGTGGAGGTCAAAATAGTAAGGTTCAAGACAACATAGTAGAGGGTTTTCGGATGTGTCAACGTGAACGCCATCCTAGATCCTCCCAGCTACAATGGACTGCCTTTGTGTTAACTGCATACAAAGTAGGTGAAGCGTGGTTCACGTTTTAGAGAAGACGGCAATACCATGTTGGACGCGTTCTCAATCTGACTAGTGGACGAGGGAGAAGCTAGTAGACGGGTGAGCCATTCTTGCCCAAAGCACGGTATGCAGTTAACACAAAGCAGTCTATTGTAGCTGGGAGGATCTAGGACGGCACTCACGTTGAAACATTCGAAAACCCTCTATTGTCATGTTTTGGCCAACATGTCTCATAAACCTGATCAACACACTCAAATGAAGTGAAGATGGAACAAGTGCAAACAAGTAGAGCATTGCCATCTTAGACTATCTCTTGATGAGTTAATACTTGGACAAGGGAGACAACACAAGAGAAGATGACTTACTTTATGACTAGTTCCAGAGCCTCGCCCAATGAAACAGGCTTGCCATTGAGGTAGTTGAAGTCTAGTTGATGAGAGAGGTAAGAGGTGGCTTCAAGTAAACGATTAAACTCTCTCTCTACCATCTCATCTTTGTCCTTGGGGATTTGCTGTAGGAAAAAAAAGTGAAATTTTTACAAAAAGAATGAGGGTAATGATATTAATTTGGTTTGTACTGCTGGCTTTGGTCCAACAGACATAAAGAATTTAAGGATATTTTTCCTTCCAAGTACTTCTTTACTACATATTAGTCAAGTAAGGCAAATGTGTGTGTGTCTGTGTGGGGGGAGGGGGGGGGGGAATGGATTGTCTCAGGGCATTAGCATTAGGTCAGGATTGGAACCCATGATCTCATGATTGCTTTATTGAAGTCCAGTGAGAGAGAAGTAAGAGGTATTTTCTTCAAATACTGACTCTATCTTCTAACTACAATCCTTATAGAAGATTTGCTGATGTTTTGTACATATAACTGAACATTGTATCTTCTACTGAAACATAATATTAACAAGCATTCCTCATCAATAGCCGCTTCAAACTAAACACTGAAGCTAGTACATGTAATATGTTATTGCAGCCCCATCTTTTCACCTTATACCGAAATATTCATATAAATGGTACTCAAAATGTATAAATCACTTTGTGTATGATTCTATTATAACAATATTTTTCATGTCAGCAAGACTCACCGTCTGACCTCCACTCTCAAAGAGAGGACACTTCTGCTTGACCTTTGCCAGCTCCATGTTGACCTGCTTGCTGATGATAGTCATAGGATTGCCACCGAGTCCAGTCACCACCATAGCACCTAGGTCAGCTACATAGTTGTTCTTACGGTACGTGGTCACACGACCTCCAACACGATCTCTAGCTTCAAGGAGGGTGACATCGATGCCGAAGGTTTGAAGCTGCCTGCCTGCTGTCAGCCCTGCTATACCTGAGCCTATGATAATCACCTGTATATGGTTTCAAATAAATCTTGTCTTAGGGATCGTTTCACAAATTATTGTGATGTTTGAGATGATACAGCAAGTTAGAATTCCAACTTACTTGCAAGTGAACAACTATATTACATATCATTGATCAAATAAACAAGGTGAAAATATTGACCAAATATTGTTTGAAATGATACAGCAAGTTAGAATTCCAACTTACTTGCAAGTGAACAACTATATTACATATCATTGATCAAATAAACAAGGTGAAAATATTGACCAAATATTGTTTGAAATGATGCAGCAAGTTAGAATTCCAACTTACTTGCAAGTGAACAACTATATTACATATCATTGATCAAATAAACAAGGTGAAAATATTGACCAAATATTGTTTGAGATGATACAGCAAGTTAGAATTCCAACTTACTTGCAAGTGAACAACTATATTACACATCATTGATCAAATAAACAAGGTGAAAATATTGACCAAATATTTTGTGAGTCACAGGCTTCTTGGCAGAAAAAAATTCACACATGATTCAAACTGACAGAAATATAGCTTTACCGAATCCCATAGGGGTGATCTGAGAGGACCAAATTAATTTTGCAGGTTGGAAGTATGAACTGAAACATTTATAGGTCCATATTGAGTGAAATATGACCTTATGACATCCCAGGGAGGTGGTTTAGGAGGACCAAAACGACTTTGGAGATTGAAAGTTGGCATTGACTGATTTATTACCCTTGTCGGTACCCTTGTTTGAGGAATCTACACATGGTTTTTATTTTCTGAAGTTCTTCACCCTTGTTATCAACACCAAGGGTGTTATGTACTGGCGAGAACACTGGACTGAGTCATCACTTATCAAATAGATTATTTCAATCAATTAAATTTGTAATTCACAAAAACAAAAACATATTTCATTTGTTCCATCCAATATGTCAATCCATCAATTTAAAGTTCATTTCTTAAGGCACTGGTTGATATCTCAAAACTTCCTCAAACACATAAACATCTGCATTATCAAAGGGAGAGGTGTCATAACTTCAATGATTCAGCCAATTTCAAAGTGGTTGTATTACAAAAGGAGCATATTGTCTACATTGTCTATGTTTCTCAACAATATTTCAAAAATGACAATGAAGCATACAATTGGCCATTCTTGTAATCTTTATTTTGAACTCTACCTTGAATGTAGATTTTTGTGGTGGTGGTGGTTGGATTCTTTTGTAGACACCAAAGTTGATATAGCCATGCCTCTCTAAGTATGCATGGACACGGACAATTAACGGCACATCACCTGAAACCATTAAAATAGACAAGTTATCACTGTTAGGAACATACATGTACATGCAAGATATTTCCCTCAAAGCAAGGTAAATTAATCAATGTTCCAATTTCAAGCAATGAATGTAATTGGCCTTTCAGATTTATTGTGAATCTCATATTACAACCTGTACTAATGATGATTAAAGAGATAGGTAAATTTTATAGTGCACTGACTTTATTGTCTATAAAATACTTTACACTTAAAATACATGAAACAGACAACTAAACAAACACAATATATCAATCTTACCAAAATGTTATGATAAACCTGAGACAGTATGATGTCATTAAACAATAACTACAACTAAACCAACAGTAAATTTACAACTACATGTAAATAAAATGATTTGAGCTTTCAAATTTTAGCTGATATGGGATGTAATCATTTATTTCGTGAAAATTAACAACTGGAGTTTAAATGGATTAGTCTACAACATCAATCATTGTCTTTTTTCTTTTTTCTTTTTTTTGTGAAAGAGGGAGACAGAGGGAGAGAGAGGAGAAAACTGACCCTGCCTGTAAGCTAGTCTTCAAATATACTCCATGAACAAACAAATTTCACAATTAAGATAATCACATTTTGAGTAAAACTTACTATTGTAAGGAGCTTCAATTTGTGGAAGGGCATTCTCACAGGTCAGCTGTAATTTAGGGTTCTCAAGCCATAGTTGAAGCTTTGTGTACAGAGAGGAGAAAAACAATATTAGATGAATAGAACTATACCACAAACAGGCTGAAGACTAATCGCGATGGCTTTGGTTAGGGTGCTGAAAAAAACAAATATATTTGCAAAATCTCAACCTTTACAAATTTGATCTGTAGCCTCATTAAATCTACATTTCAAGAGAAAGTGTTTAGGCCCAGAACATTTTCAACAAAAATAGAAATCTTGGCAAAAGCAATGTACAGTTAACTTTGCATTTATAAGTCTGACCTGTTGGAACCATAAAAATAGTTCGACTTATGCAAAATTCTACTTAGGAAATGTAATGTTTTGCATACTTTGGTCAAAAAACCTGATTCGACCTAGGGAAAGTTTGACTTATGCGACTTCGAGTTATGCAAGGATAACAGTATTTCCTCATCTTTCTATGCTTAAAACATTTCTATCAAATTCATTCAGAAAATATCATTTATTAATGTACAACCAATAAAATTTCATTTAAAGGGTGACTAAATTAGAGAGAAAAAAGGTGCTGTTTCCATGTATTTTTGCTTTCAAATCACGAATCTGGCAATTGATTGTCAAAATTATGTCTCGTTTTGGTGAAAAAGGGGAAAAAGTAGAGGTTTTGGGACCGTTCCTTAAAACTCGTGAGCTGATTGGCTAATTGACGTCACACCCCCAAGTGACGTATGAAGAGTAAGAGGCACAAGATCTGCAGGCTGCGGCAATGTAACATTGTACACACAATGCGGTATTTGACCCCTCTGTTCAACGGACAATTTATGAAAAAGGGAAATTAATCAATATAGTCTTAGGAGTGAATAATCATTATCAATATATTTTCTACAAGATCAGTGAACACATTTGCCCCAACATTTTGTCTCACAACACATTGATACAGCTGGTTGCTACGCACGGATATCTTTTATAGATTTTTCATCCGCTTTTAATACCATTCAAAACCACATTTTGTTTCATAAGTTGAAAGAAATGAACGTTAGGTCCTCTTTGATTTTGTGGATACAGAATTTCTTGTCAAATCGTACACAAAGGGTGAAAGTACAAAATGAATTGTCAGATCTGATCACAGTAAATACCGGATCGCCTCAGGGGTGTGTGCTTTCGGCACCTCTGTTTATTATCTATACGAATGACTGCATAGCTACAAAAGACGATGTTAAGATTGTGAAATATGCCGATGATACGGCAATTGTAGGTCTTATATAAAGTAAGGATGAGGTCAACTACCGATATGAAGTGAACAAGTTTGAAGAATGGTGCAAACAGAATTTTCTTGAACTTAATACTTCCAAAACAAAAGAAATGATCTTTGATTTCAGGACTTCCACACGTTCAGATTTATTGCCTATTAACATGAAGGAAGAAAATATCGAAATTGTTGAGTCATACAAGTATCTAGGTACCGTCATTGACAATAAATTATCATGGGCTGATCAGTGTAAGTCTGTTCTTTCAAAGGCTAATCAAAGAATGTATTTCTTGAGAAAACTTAAAACGTTTCATGTAGATAGGACTATTCTTATTTTGTTTTACAAATCCATTATAGAAAGTGTTATGTTATTCAGTTGTGTTGTCTGGTATGAGGGTTGCAGGAAGAAGGACTTTAGCAAACTTCAGAGAATCACCAAACAAGCAGGGAAGATTACAGGCGAAACTCAAAATTTGAATGAAGCATGCGAATCCAAAATAATTCTACAAGTAAAACAAATCATGGAAAACGAAAATCACCCCCTCTTTCCTTTCTATGTTTACATGCGCTCTGGCAAACGACTTCGGTCAATGAAGTGTCGCACTCAATGTTTTCTAAATTCCTTCGTTCCTTTTTCTATCCGCATATACAATCAACATACCACCTGAATTTTACGTTCTTTATCTCTGTATCATCATTTCTTTAATCGTTCTAGCCTTCTAGTTCATCCCGTTCAGTCTAAGCACTATTTTATAACCATTTGGATCTGATGATAACAATTTTCTGAAGGATTTCTTTGTCATGAAAAATGATACATGCTGGGTATGTAAAGTTATTTTTATTTGATGTATACATGTACATGTATATGTTTTGAAAATGTGAGCAAAACGAATTTCCTGTTATACTGGACAATAAATTGAAACTTGAAACTTGAAACTTGAATGTCATTACATATACAGCTCTTGTTTTGTTTTTTTAACTTTTCTTTGAACAATGTTCTCATCCATCTGAGCTTGCCGAACAATAGTTTTGCATTGGTCTTAAATGCGTACACAGCCGTTTTATGCGTCTGTGCAATGTACTACACATCTTTAGTACGGCAACTATGTTCCCCCTCGTACTAAGCGACTGGAGAACGCTTTTGTTTGGTTTGTTTTTACTAGCTCTCGCCTTTTTCTTTTTCTTCGCTTTACATGTACTATACGGTACAAGTACTGACTTAGATTTTTGGCTGAATTCTTCGCGTAACTTAGAGAGATGGATAGTGATCGCGAGTCCGATTTGGAGGACTTTTTTGAGCCAGATACGAACTTCGATTTATCAGATGATTTATCGATCCCGAAAGAGAAGAAGCTCAAGTGCAGTGGCAAGGGGAATTCGACCATATATGTTTGAACCCCTCGCAGAAGACGCGCCAGGGCATGGTGAAGGGGTCGTGGGGGAAGGGGCCGCGGGTGAAGCTGCTGCAGCTGCAGGAGAAGAAAAGTGATCACTGCAAATTGTACTCCACTCGCTTGGCCCTTGCCACTCTGCCCGCGTGAGCATACCTTTGCGACCCACAATTTCCGTAGATTTTCATCTTTAGGAAAATGATGTACGTAGGCTTACATCATCTTTAGGGGTCTTGCTACAGCCCGCAACTATACACCGATTTGGCATTATTGATGAAATTGTGTCCCAAAATCAAATTTATTGTGAGGAATTAAACACACGAAAATATGCGATGCAAATGGTCGATGCTGTGAATGTCATGCTCGGCACCGGGCTGGGCCTGCTGGGGCCTGCGGGCGCGCACGGTATATAGGTTGGTGGAATATTTTCCCTTACTTCTCGTACGTCACAGATCACGTGATCATGATGTCGCTTCGATGGGTTTTTTTAGGGGCGGGGCTTATGACTGTGTAAATCAGCAAAAATGTACTTTTCAAATGATTATGAAATACGACTGAATGCATAAAAAAGTGTATGATAGATATTTTTTGGCTCCTGATGACTCCTTCCTACAAAAAATGGGCAATTAATTTTCTATTTTAGTCACCCTTTAAGCAATAGTATTACTATTCTTCATTATCAACACTAATGATTAGTTTTTAATCATAAAACAAATTTAATGTTCAAAGGAGAAAGAGGCATACTATGACTTACAATCCTGTTCCTGATGTACAAGAATAGTTTCTGTGTTTGCATGGGACTTTGAATGATATCAGGAAAGCAAGCAGCTTCTTGAGATGTCATCTTATCATGAGGTAGACGGGCAGAGAAGGCAGCACCCTCCAAACCTACACATAAAAAACAAATATATGAGTTTGTCCAGGATCATAACCCATTTAAGTACACACATAAATATTACATATAAATTATGTGATATTATCTATCAGGAGAAAGGTACATGTCATCGCTGAATTCACAAAGTGGCACAACCTCCTGCAGATTTTCAAAGCGCATTCCAAAAAAAACGCAATTCAAATTTTTGCATATTGAAAACAGCAAATTTGACTTGTTGATATGAGTTAAATTTGATAAATCATGTATGTTAAGAACAAGAATCTTGTCTAGATCCACTTATGTAGAAAAATAGAGTTGTTCATGTGAAATGTTAGCAGTGCAAGGCTGCAAACGTTCGTGTCACTTTGTGCCGTTTTGTGAAAAAAATAACATGCGTAATCTGGTATGCACCGGATGTGTTTTTGTATTCGCAAAGCGACACAACTGTCCATGCCACGCATTACACATTAATTCGCTTTTTACTTTTTTACGAAGTGACACATTGGATGCGTGTGTGTATCGTTCCCGCTATTTATTCATACGTGCGCTCCATTCACCACAACGTAAAAAAACATTTGTGTCACTTCGTGAATTAAATGGTTGGCCTTTTTGAGGTTCGTGTCATTTTGATCATACCATTTTTTTGCAAAATAAATCAAAATTGATACTTGAAACTTCATTTTGTGATAAATGATAGTAAATAAGTGCTTTAGAACAAGATGAATGAGACTGCATCTCCTTTATGCCTCCGCCTAATTTCAGTTGATGGCTTAAACTGTTCTTGAAATATTGTGATAAACAGAATAAAAAGCCTCTAATTACATGTTAATTGACCTTTTTGACATTTGACCTTTTTGACATTTGACCTTACACCTTATAACCCAAAAGTCTGATCACTTTATCTCCTCCTAGTCTGATTACAAAATAATTGAGATATGGTGATAACAAAGGTAAAAAAAACTTTAATTTCACATACATGTACGCCTGTATAATAACCTCTATGACCTGTCACCTTTGACCTACAAGAACAAAAATCTAATCAGTTTGTCTCATTATGTTGTACTAGTTCCAAGTTTGAAGTTAATGGATCAAATGGTTGAGATATCACATCAAGGCTAAAACCTGCAATTTCAGAATTGACCTCTATGACATTTGACCTTTCACCTATGTATCCCAAAATCTAATCAGATCCTCTTCCTATGGTAATACATACTAGCACTAAGTTTGAAGTTCATACCTCAAATGGTCCTTGAGTTATCACCAGAACGAGGCTAACACCTGAAATTTCAGAAATTGGCCTCTGTGACCTTGACCTTTGACCTACGTACCCCAAAATCTAATCAGATAGTCTTCCTATGGTGATACATACTAGTACCAAGTTTGAAGTTCATACCTCAGTGGTTCTTGAGTTATCGCTAGAACGAGAAAGCAGGACGGACGGACGGACAACCCAAAAACATAATGCCTCCGGCACCACCTTCGGTGGGCAGAGGCATAAAAATTGGAAAAAATGGAATTTGATATTTTACACTATTTTTGGCGTTGTGCCACTTTGTGAATTCAACGACGATGTACGCATGGTGCTTTAAGAATTCAATATTTTCTGTCCCATTTAAATGAAATGTTCTTATAGAGACCTAAACTCGAGAAGAACTGTTTTTATCATGTCAATAAAAACCTTCTCATCTTCAGTTTCCTTTACCTTTGGGTGTTGATAGTTCTTCTTCTAGTCCCTTTAAATGAAATTATCTTATAGAGACCTAAACTCTAGAAGGACTGTCTTTATCATGTCAATAATAAACCTTCCCATCTTTATTTTCCCTTACCTTTGGGTTCTGATAGTTCTTCTTCAGGGCCCTCTTGCATAAAAAGTTGCGATTAAACGCAACTCGAAAAATTAAACGCAAGTCCAAAATACGCAATCCTGATTGGTTGAAAATCAACTTTTTATGCAAGAGTGCCCTGGTCCCTAAATGATCTAATAAAGACTTAGATCTGAACTTCTAGAAGGGTCATCTTTATCAAGAGCATCAATAATAAACCGTCATATCTTTAGTTTCCCTAAATGGAAAAGATTTTACCTTTGGGTTCAGACAGTTCTTCTTCTGGTTCCTCTTCTTCTGGTATTTTTGCTGTTCTTTTGGACTGTCTCTCTTCTTCAGAGAAGTATTCATCCTCAGACAGATTAGCCAACTTCTCATCCATCTCACGATATTCCACCTGATAACAATGAGAAAGAGCATGAGTAATGTGTGGTTCAAACTGTAGAGAAGAAAAGACTACTAGAAATCAAGCTTGAGATGAAACTAACAGGAAATGGCATTTTAAGTGAAAGTGAAACCCTCTCCAACATGTTAATAACCATAATTGCCTCTATTGTTTTCAACTTTCACTAGATCAACATGTTTCTATTTTACATAGACCTAATCCCTTCTTTCTTATAGATTTCCCTCAAAGTAAATTGCTATTTATTAATGTCATTTATTTATTTCACAACTTGTTCATGAATGCAAAATCATATTTCTAACTCTAACTTTTGTTTACTTTCGATCAAAACCTTTATATGCATCTGAAAATTATCAAATCTCAGCATGGTCATTCTCAAATAGAAACAGTTGCAGTCAGATTTATGTTTGACTGTCTACAATTTGTATGGCCAGGGGTCCTAAAGCTATGCGGATCCTAAAGTTACACACCCAGCAAATACATGCAATGCACTGATTTCAATGCCTTCAATGCGACAAATTTCAGCTGTGATTGAGCATTAAGAATATCGATGTTTGCCAAAAAGAATTAGTAATTTTCCTTCATTTCAAAATTTGACACGGCCATCGACATTGACTTGAAAATGAATGTTATTGACATTCTTCCTTAGTACTTTTCTCAGAAATTTAACTTCAGATTATTTTCAGAATATGTAGAACCAAGATATTTAAAGAGATTTTCATAAACGCCTGAATAAAATGACTTTTTAAGGACTGGAAACAGAGTACGTAGCTTTAGTCCCCCATCATACAGATAAAATCAAGATATAGGTCTAAGTACATGTACTTTAAAAACAAAGAAGTTCCTTATTATAACATTACTTCCTCATCTTGCAAAATAAAATTTACAGTAAGAGTCTAACTTCCATAGACACCGATGGACTAGAGACTCTGTTGAGCGTTTAGTCTTCTAAAGTTGAGGAAAGATATTGCGAAATTAGAAAAAGTTCAACGTCGAGCAACTAGACTTCTTTATCCCCTTCGACATCTGCAATACAAATTACGGCTTGAATAACTAAAGTTGCCTTCACTGGCCTACAGACGGCATAGAACTGATTTGATACAAATCTATAAAATTGTACAGGGAATAGATGATCTCCAACCAACTGACTTCTTTGACTTTTCATCTGGTAGCCGAACAAGAGGACATCAATTTAAGATATTGAAGAAGCATGTAAAGTCAAAGTTGAGACAATCCTCCTTTTCTCAAAGAGTGATATCAGAATGGAATAATTTACCATCTCATGTAGTAGGGAGCTCATCACTGAACATATTTAAGTCAAAGCTGAAGAAATTTTGGACATCCAGGAAGGATAAATTTGACCCCAATGAAGTTTTCAACTGTCCATGTTCTTCTACAGCTGCACGGAGCCTATTACATAGAACATAATTCATCTTTATGGTTGCAGAGGGGCAAATAAGTTTTGTATAACTTTAAGCCCACTTCCAAGGTATGATTTCCAAGGTATGAAAGTTAGATTAGTTTTATTAGATCTAACAAGTTTCAAAAAGTAGACCTCTACTAGATCTAGTCATATCTCATAAATCGACAGAAGACTTTTTCTGCATCCTGATTATCAAATATGTCATTGTCAAAATTGTCATCAACAACTTTACTAGATTACATCAGCATGATCAGGTTTCTACTTTGTAACGTCAATTGAATAATTTGGCCAATTAGATTTTTTTGCTTATTTGTTTTGTTTTGTTTTTTGTTTTTGTTTTTGTTTTTTTCATTTTTGTTTACCCGAGGTCTTTTCCTCCTGCTTGTCCTTCTGAGAGGTTCATCACTTCCATTAGAGGCATGGCCCTTGTTATGACTTGATCCATGGCTTGATGAGACAGGCATGATGCTGTAAACTGGGGTAGGGTGATGTTTTCCTGAGCCTGAAGCTTGATGAGAACCCGAGGATTTGCCACTGCTTGATGCCATAACCGGCTTCTGTTCTACGCCGCTAGCTGAGGCAGGTTGGCTCGCAGCAGCCCCTTGCTGGGCCTGCGGAGGGCTGCTCCTATCCTTCTTTTTAGCGCCTTCGTCGCCGCTGTTATTGGTGCTGCCACCGGAATCCTTCTCTTTCTTTTCCATTCTTTCAATTAAAAGTACAAAACCTTTTGAAAATAAAAGCTGGATGCAACAAATTCCGATGTAACAAAACCCTAAATAGCTAACCCTTTCGTTCCCGTAATTCACACGCACTCGCCTTCGCTTCTTTGTTGTACTTGTGTGGATTCAGGTCGAAGGTGAAATCAATCAAGTGATGCATTGTGGGTAATGACTAAATTAAATTAGATTTTGATCGCCATGATTGTGTGATCCGGTTGATTTGTCAGTCAATATTCCTTTCATAGATACATTCATCGAATTTGAACCCTTCTCAAATTTATCGAAATGATGTCATCCGGGAATTTGCCTCCGAACGCATACCAGTCTTTATCATCGAGAGTGATGAGGGTAAGAAAACATTTTGACGGAATTTTTTTCACAGTGACTGAACCAGTGAATAGAACTGACTGTGTTTGTGTGATCTAGATCGGGACGTCATTGAATGTGTGAGTGTGTGTGTGCTATGCGCGTGTCGTCGTCGCATCCTCCGTCGACTCCGCTACGAAACAAGCCGGGCGGAACACAATTGACTTGTTTTGTTGTCATATTGGAAAAAGTTGTCTCTTCGTTTTTTCATGAAAAATTATCTTATCTTAGAAAATAAAGATTGCACTTTGCCGTTGTGTGTTTAAATGTTTGAAGGAAAAGTGTGATGAATGTTATTCCTGGATAAACATATATGTTTCTCTCATGCTCACTCTGGTCGCCTGCGCTGCTACAGGACAGACAGGGGGTGATTTGCCATCATATTTAATCACGTAATCATTATCATAATACGTTGCCGATTTGCAAACTGTATTATTTTAAGAGAACTTTGGAGAATTAGAAGACGGTGGAAATAATTGTAGATATGTTTGGAGTGCCCAAATCTTGCTAGTCATCGCGTTAAAAAAAAAATTAAAATTTTTAGTTTGGCTATACTTTTTAATTTAGGCGGATCCCTTATGTTTTTCCCCTCTCTCTATCGTTACGTATAGGCCTACTTCCGTATAAGATGTGTTTTTCTCACCATCCAAGGCATTTTAATCCTGTCAATACTGACACTTAGAGATGACTTAAACCATTCATAATCATGGCTTCGGTGATGATGAAAAACATTCATAACAAACAGGAAAGGAACTATATTGCAGAGGAGAATTCACTCGTCAGAAAACCGGGAAGGTGGAAGAGAGAACTGAGGGGGGAATTTCCAGAAAATTCCCAGGATCAATATCATCGATCTATAGGCCTATGAATCTCGCCATCCTTCTCAAGGCTCTCCCCGTTTAGGGGTTGGGAGGGGATGAGGACGTAATATTATTTTCAATTCATTTCGATTCAATTCTTTATTTTTCGTCCAAATAAAATGATACGGGAATTTGAGCCGGGATTTTTACAAGACAGTATGAAAATAGATAAATGATAAATATACGTATATAAACAGAGTAAATAACGCATAGCAAAACATGAAGGGGGAAAAAATAATTTATTCCCGATAATCATTTTTAACGGGAATCATGTCAGCTCTCCTTTCCTATATAGTTAGTCCAGAAAGTGGGTCGCATTTTTTTCATAAGTTTTTTATTGTTTGTTTGTTTGTTTGTTGTTGTTGTTGTTTTTTGTTTGTTGGTTGTTGGTTGGTTTTTGTGTGCGTGTGTGTGTGTATTTTTTTTTTTGTGTGTGTGTGTGTGTGAGCCTTGATTTCCTGTAAAAAAATCTTGTTTTCATGTCACCGTTTTTTCCTCAATAGGGGGTGGCCTCCTTTTCGGTGCTGCAGAGTTATTACATGATTATGAAACCGATGCATACTGCCATAATCTCTTTTAAATGAGCATATTCCCACACCGGTCCAATTGTCTTTTTGCAGTGTTTGAGCACAGACTCTATGATTCTATATGTATCCGCACATTACAGTCACTGTGATCATACTTTATGATTGTCTGTGGTCACACTGAGATGCATATAATTTATAACTCTGTCCACACACTGTGGTCAAACTGTGATGCATCTATTTTATGATTCTATGTGGCCACACACTGTGGTAATACTGTGAACTTTATGATCATTATGTGTCTACAACCTGTGGTGATCACATGATGCATCTACTTTATGATTTTATGTGACTACACACTGTGGTGCATAGCGTTTATCATTTTGTGGTCACGCACTTTGGTCACACTGTGGTGCGTACACTGTCTTGATTCGACCACAGTTAATGTTATGGAGACACTTTACTGCGAGTTGAAACCTGTTTCCCGTATCATTCTGTATATATAAGAATACCTTAATATCATGCTGTCATACATGCATGTTATACGACTCCACTAATTGCTACTATGTTGCAGAGTTCTCTTCCTTCCTCTTTCCTCCTAGTTCCCTATCCTTTCTCTCCCTTTCTTTGTCTGCCACTGTCTTCTTTTCTTCTATTTATTTTGTACTTGTGTTCTCAGGCGTACCTGTTACAAGTGTAAGCTTACTGGGATTCGCGGCTTCTTCCTAATTGTATTTAAAGTTATTTGATTCTAAATACATGTATGTTACTCAGTATATATATTGTACTATCATGTGAACAAATGTGAAATCTCCACAAAAACGATGGAAGAAAATAAATGTTTAAAATGTTAATTTGAATATTTCGCGTGGTCGATGAATAACAAAATCGCATCATGGTTTGGCCTTAAGACAAGTGTCGTTTATTTTTATTATTTATATATTTTCCACTTGTGGGATGGAACAATGTTATCAGCAAGAATGTTGTTTTTCTTTTGGCTCGTCATGAGCAACTTCTTATTTCTTATCTTCTTTTCTCTCTCTCTCTCTCTCTCTCTCTCTCTCTCTCTCTCTCTTTGGTGTGAATTTCAACGAACATTTTCCATGCATGAAACAAAGCCTCACGCAGTAGAGCCTCCTTTATTGAGGAAAATATTTGATTTCATTTTTACGAAAGCGAAATAGTGTTTATTGACACAATAAAAAGGTTATGAAGAATTCAAAGCAGGAAGGAGCATGCTTCATATCAGTGCTTATTTATATTAAAAGTGGAAATGAACCAAGGAATGAAAAAAAAATGAACGTTCCGTAATAGAAGGGGCAGAAGACATGTTCCTTCTTTCCCCGAATTCAGTCACTCATATTTTCTTACCGATTTCCAATTAATAAACGTTAGTGTGCATTATTATGTTAAAGTACCAGAAAATTAAATATCGAAAATTGTTCTTGTATATCGTCATCAACTTTATTTCTTTTCTTTCTTTCTTTCTTTCTTTCTTTCTTTCTTTCTTTCTTTCTTTCTTTCTTTCTTTCTTTCCCTTTCTTTTTATTTCTTTCCTTCCTTATCTTTGAATTATTAACTTTTCTCCTACCCTAACCACATAAGTTGAAGTACACATGTATATATTTTTTTTTTCTTGACTATTGTAATATGAATCATTTAATAATGCCAAGGTATAACTTGAGAAAATTCATTTGCAATTCTGTTTATGAGAAAATTTACTATAATTTTGTATGAAATGTGAAACTTTATTACTTACCATTATGTTTATATGTAAAGATTTATTTGTAATTATATGAATGAAATGTAAAATTTTACCTGTATTTGTGTTTATGTCGAAAATGTATTTATAATTTTGTATGAAATGTTCAACTTCATTTGTAATTTTGTAAAAATTGTAACCCCCCCCCCCCTCCCTCACAATATATCTAATATAACATGTATAAAGTACTAGAATTTTAAGCTTTTTGGTTGTGTTGAATAATAATTATGTGAATACGGGTTCTTGAACCTTTTATATATATATATATATATATATATATATATATATATATATATAAACGTTTTATTTTAGGAAATAAGCGATTTCCGAAATTCAGACTTTACATTTTGATATTTTCTATTCATGTAGTGGTTTTAATATTATGGGGATTTCATTCAAAGAAGTTAAGACCCCAATTTACATTTAGAGACAATTTCTGAGAATAATTTCTTTTATAAACAACTTTTATGTCGGGGCTTATTCTCAAGACGTGAATTTATAGCACTTCTTTATCTTTCACAATTGATCTTTCAAAATGATGGATCATCAAAGCTAGCCGATCGTCATTTTTCCACCCACCAGCAGTGGCGTATCTAGCGGGGAGCAGGGGGCAGGGGGCAGGTGCCCCGGGCGGCACTTGGATGGGGCCCCCCAAAAAAAAAGCAAAAGAGAGAAAGAAAAAAAAAAGAGGGAAAATGAAGAAAAATCATAATCCTTAAGGATTATCCCCCCCCCCCCTACCCAATCGGCCGGGTAAATGCATTAGGAATACAGATTTTGAGGGTTTAAAATAAGAAAATTTTCTAAAGATCCCCTTGCTCCCTCTCATAATTATTGTTTTTTAGGATCTTGTAATTTCGCGCCCCAGTATATAGTTCTTAAATAGCTTCAAAATTTCAAAAATAAAGATTGCTAAGTATAGTGCCCCCAATATAGGAAAAAATGCATAAAACAGCATTTGCAGAGCTTCAACAGTTAAAAGAAATCTCAACTTTCAGTAGACTTGCTGAATTCCTCGACTATTTTCTCAGGGGTTTTTGTTAATTTTGCTCCCAATTTTAGAAGGGAGTGAATAGAAAACCGTTTATCAATGTGCAAAATTCAAACTTCTCTACCGCTCAGTTGCAGTGTCAGTAAATTTGTTGGGTAAAATGCGCAAGAAATTGTGCTTTTTAGGGTTAAAAATGCACCAAAAAAAATTGCCGCTCGGTCGCTTTGCTCCCTCGCTTGTTCAATAACGTAGATAGGTTTGGGCACTGGGGGAGGGGTGCAACTTTATTATTTACCCCGGGCGCCATAATCCCTAGATACGCCACTGCCCACCGGCCAAAAATACGATTACGTATTGTGATATAAAAAAAACTATACTAAAAGTAATTTCACGAAAGCTCAAGGAATAGACTTATAGATAGACAATCTGAGAAGGAAATTAGATTTCTCCAACTACAATAAATGGTTGTAACTGCTTCATATTTTCAGGAATTTTTATTAGAGATAATGGTATATATAATTCCCTACCCTTCTTATGGCTAATTACAAAACGGCATTACTCAACACACTGATAGACGATCCTTTATCGAAAACCCATCACCTTCGTTAGTTTGAGGAATGGCAATATATAATTATTTATTTTTATTTTATTTTTTTATCCAAAAGGTTCTCATTATGAGACAATGGGGAAGGAGGCACCCCTAATGCTTTTTGAAAGTTTTATCTATATAGTATAGCTTATCTTTTGAATGATTAGTTGCGAGAAATTTTCAGTTGGCGATGTCGGACGAACTTTGACGACAGGTTTCCAACAACACTGTCTTCACCTAAAATAAAATAGGGGGGTCCTTCGAGTTTAAAATATGCCGACAAGGAATAGAGATGTGTTCAGATTTTCAGATTCGCCCCCCCCCCCCCCCGCCCGCTCTGCTGTAGCTCGAAATGAACTGACCATATGCCATATAGAATAGACATGCCGTCAAAATGTAATGTATTACTACTTTTTACACCATTTCTTAATTGTGATCGTGTTACTAAAATTGCTCGCTATTAAAAACATTGATTTGGTTGATGCTTTCGTTTCTTCCGGTACGATATATGTCCAAAGAACCCACATAATTATTAGAATTTAACAGACAAGATATTTGACGTACCGGTGAAATGTGCAATGTGTGAACCAAGTGCATAATAATTGTACAAACAAAAATTAATATAGAAGTTTACAAGCACGGTTATAATAGGCTACATGACTTACACGAGAAATACTCACAGTTCCCAGGGAGAATATGTGGTGCATTATAAAGCGTACATGTACATTCAATTCAGTTCAATTCATTATATTTCACATTATTTTCACAATTTTAGATAAGCAACATAACAAGGAGATAAACAACAAAACAAGAAAGGTGTGCAGACTTGATAGGAATCCCTTTCCACTTTTCCCGAAATCACCATGATCACCTTTTACAAATATTCTATATTCATGATATTTATAAGGTGTAACACATCTAAACTATTCCCTATTTTTGCAGAAAACAAATAGAATATTCAGTTCAGTTCAGTTCAGTTCATTTATTTTCCACACATTGATTGAAATAAAAACATCAGGAAGAAGTGAATACACGTACATACAAACTATAGAAAATAAATAAAAAGCAGCAAAACAAATCAAAATGTGGAGGGATTGACAGAGATAATTTGACCTATCGAAGGTAAATCCCCCAAAACATCAAAATATAGCTAATACTTCAGAATATAATATGAATTATTGTTAAGAACAGTGAAATAAAAACTAATTCTACATCAAAGAGAAACAACAAGAGGACATAACAAAGAGAGGCAAAAAGAAGAGTATCAAAGTTTCAGGAGATACAGCTTATATTTTCGTTTAAAGATTAAAGTGTGGGACAACCTTTAATTTCTTCAGGTAGAGAGTTCCATAATTTTGGTCCGGCATATCTGATTGTATTACATGTACGTGAGAATTGATATTTGAAATTTGGGATAAAAATATTATTGGCTTGTCTGGTAGAACGACTGGTGAGTGATTTATTTTGTTCAAAGCAATTTTCTAAAAATTTTGGCAAGATAGTATTGCAGTAAAAGTGGCAATTTTTTGTTTATTAATTTCATCTACAGTCAATAACTTAAATTTTGTAAAGAATGGAGCTGTATGTGTTAAAGGTTTTGAATTTGATATTATTCTTATTGCACGTTTTTGGAGTAAGTTTAATCTTTTCAGATGACAATCAGCACAATTCCCCCATACAATATTACAATAGTTAAGATGAGGCAATATCATGGTATAATACGAACTAAGAAGGACATTCAGTGGTATAATATATGTTTCAGTCTATTCATTACACCTAATGTTTTAGATATTTTACATGACACATCGTTAATGATCTTTCCATGTTAATCTATGTCATCTATTTTAACACCTAGAAATTTAGTAGAGTGTACATAAGGAATTGTATACAACCATTAATAATTACGTCTATTTCATTAGGAATTATATTCTGCTTTTTTTTTGCTTTTTTTTTGGAAACATCATGCCGAAAGTTCTATCCAAATTTAATTTCAGTCTGTTTGCTAAAAGACTTGAATTGATCTTAGGCAATTCATTATAGGAGTATGACGCATTAGTTGCACATTGTCCCCCCTTAAAAACAAATTTGTGTCATCTGCAAAAATGACTGATTCGAGCACATCGCTTACATGCTGAATATCATTTACATATAAAAGAAAAGCAAAGGGCCCAATATAGATCCATGAGGATCACCTGAAGAAATAGTTCTAATTTCAGATGATACATTATCAATTAACATATTGAATCATAAATCATGAACCTCTTATTCCATAAAAATTCATTTTTTATACCAAAATATTGTGATTCATACAGTCAAAAGATTTAGAGAGATCTAAAAATATTCCAGTAAAAAAACGTTTGTTTTCAAAGGCTTCTGAAGAAAGTGCGTATAAATCAATTATTTGAAAATCTTTGAAAATATGACAGTACAGATATTGTTTGTTTTTTAGTAAATGTTTGTCATCTGTCTTATATATTGGCACAACTTTTGCTAATTTCAGATTATTTGGGAACACCCCATTTTGTAAAGATAGATTAAAAATATTGCACAGTGGTTTGGATAGCCTTTATACTAATATCAATGTCATCATTATTTTATCCAGAACTTTTATTTGGATCAAGTTTGTTTGGCAATAAACCTTTTCATTAAAGATGAAAATGAAAAATGTAGAATGTAAAACAGCCAATGTATACCATTTCAAGGGGGCTCCCCCTATTTGTGGCACCCTATTTCCCAAGCACCGGATTTTGTACCAACAAAAATGATATTGCGGATGTTTAGCCAAAGGTCCCTTTCGCGCTCCGCGGACATATTGCGCTGAGCATTTGAAGAAAAAAAAAAAAGATTCCTCTGAATGAAGAGCAGTCACTCGTGTATTTTTTATGGCGAGTGTACACCTTGACCCCTGCATGGGGTTCACCCCACAAGTAGGAAATCATGAAGGAAGGAATGTGAATTTCAATCAGTGGATGAAGAGGTTGATACTAGCTGATACTATAGTACTGTGCTATGAATCGCATTAATACCCCTCCAGCTACCCGCGGACAACCTACCAACCCAGGAAAACTATCCCCTAGGATAATAATAACCCTCGGACAATTACTTGTGTAAGAAAACTACTTCAAGCGATTTAATCGTTTTCTCAAATTTAGAAAACGATAATAAAAATAATGAAACCCAATTAGGGAGGTATTTGTCTGATGGGATATTAGGGTTTAAATAGTTTTCCTAATGGTCAGTTGCCTGGGGTAGATGTTCGGGCAGTAATTGTCCAAGGAGTTGTCCGGGATGGTAGTCAAGGGTTAGTTGTCCTAGAATTACACTGAATTGAAAACATCAGTTCCGATGTTATTATCATTACTGGAAGGGGCTCCTCCAATGCCGTTACTTCGTGACTCTCACTTTTGTTCTTCTTTTCTTTTCTCTAGATTCCGATGAGACACACGTTCACACTGGAACAGAAACGAATCCTGATGAAATATTTTGAGCAAGGGATGGTTGGCCAGAGTCTTATGTATCAGGAGAAGATACAGCAATGCGCACAAGAAGCATCGTTGGAGTTTGACGTGGTTAGGGTAAGCCATTTTGGACTTCATAATCCCGTTATCACAATGCTCCCCTTCCGTTCACATTTTTTCTTCTCCCATATTTTTCTGATAAATGTTAGGCTGTACAATATTGCAAAAAATTAAGTAATTTATATGTCACTATTACAGGGGTGTATTTAGAGGAGTTTTTCTACTCTTGGAACGTAATATGGAAGCCTCCCGAGGCCCTCGGGACTGCTCGGGGCAAGTTTGGGTTCTGCTACTACTATCATCATGACTAGTACTACTACTACCAATGGCGTAGCATGAGTCAAACCATTGATGGGCACTGGCATCATGGAGCGGGGGGGGGGGGCACCGTATGACTCGGAAAATTAGTTGCAAATTTACAAGGCCACTGATTAAGAGGAGGGTACTGTAGGGCGCATCGTCTTCTTTTCTCGTCCTTTTCCCCTTTTCCCTTCCCTTTTCTCTCTTTTCCCCTTTCCTTTCTTTTTCTATCTTTCATCTTCATTCGACGGGGTCACGTGCCCCCTGTAGCAACGCCACTACTACCACTGCTGCTATTATACTGCTACCACACCTTCTGCTACTGCTATTCCCATTTTATTTTTATTTTCGCATTATTTTCTTCACTTGAAATATTATTCATATTAAAACCTATCATTCTTTATAACAGTTACTATTGTCTTTACCAATCTCTGATTTATGCATGTTTAATTATCAATTTCATATTTAGCCATATGATACCTAGTATGCAATAAGCATGACTCCAGGTTGAAATTAGTTTTATTTTAAGAGTTTTCTCATTGTTTTTCGTCTAGAATTGGATCGGTAATCAGCGGAGAAAGCGTCGCTTGGAAGAAGTCCAGAGAGCATGCATGCAGAATTATATTGACCAGGTACCACCAGGTGAATGTAGCGAGGGAATGCCTCCCGCTAAAATCCAGACCTTGAACATGGCACCACCACGACAGACCCAAATGCTCTTCTTACCACACATGACAAAACAACCAGGTACGACGCCGCCACAGCAGCAGCTCCATAGTGCAGCACCCGGAGAGGGCGTTGTCCATTGCTCAGAGGCATCTAATCCTCATCACAATGAACCACATCAAGCGCAAGTCAATCAAATGGCGCTGACGCAGTTGGTACCCACCAACCCGAGCCACCAGCAATCCGCCACGCAGGTACAGGCACCACCGCATACCTCACCGCGGATGCCAAATCGTTCGATTCCACCATACCTTCAAGGACAGTCCGCCACAGGTTACCCATCGGTAACCACCAATGACGGTATGGCCCCCAATAGCATGGCGGCTCAAGCAACCGTGGCGACGCCTGTGGCTCCACCTCCACAAACATCACAGAGATCTAACCATTCTTCCCCTTTAGGATCGGCCCCTTCCCCTGTCATGTCGGCAGCATCAATGCAAGATGAAGAAATCGGGTACCATCAGACTCCGATCCGAGGGTTCTATCCTGGTCCTCGAGGTCCTAGAATGATGCCAGGGAGTGCGCTCCCAGGGCATCCGCAGCAGAGGATGTCTCCTCCAAGCTTCACCGTGTACCCATCGGTCAAGATGATGCCACCACCTAAAGAATCTCCAGAAATGAGGCACCATGAAATAAGACGAATCGTGGAACAGATCCAGATGAACGTAAGTTACACGAAGTTTGTTTGATGTGTAAAGAGACTGACAATTAATCACTCAGATCTTGATCGTTTATGCTACAGTCTCACTCTCACGTAAGACCTATTTGTAAGCCCCTCGTAAAGCCATTTTTACGATATTGGATGGGAGTTGGCTATTCCATGGCATTTACTGCATCTATGTGGCCATTACGGGGTCTGCTGCAACGTAGAGCAAAAATTTCAAAATGTTCAAATTTCACCATTTAAAATCAGCCCTGTCTTCTGACGTTGAGTCTATAGTATGGAGCTACGTGGCGTTGAGTGGTTCTTACGTGGCCCTACATGTACGTGGCATTATGTGGCGTTATATTTATATATATATATATATATATATATATATATATATATATATATATATATATATAAATTATATACATTTTTTTTTCTTCTTTTTTTTTTTTTTAATGAGGGTTTAAGTTTGTTGAGTGCATGGCGACTTGGGGACTTACGGCAGCTACGTGGCCCATACATGGTATTCACGGCGCTGTTACTTTTCAAAACAAAATGGATCATGCCTGGCGCTTACGGATAGGCTTTACGTGAAATTATGATTGAGCATTGAAAAAGTAGACTGGTGGATCTACACCCTAATCATTAACACTGAGGAATGCTGCCGTTTATTCATGTTTTTCTTTATTATTATTATCTTTTAAGTAGTACTAGTAGTAGTAGTAGTAGTAGTAGTAGTAGTAGTAGTAGTAGTAGTAGTAGTAGTAGTAATAGTAGTAGTAGTAGTAATAGTAGTAGTAGTAGTTGAGTAGTGGTAGTAGTAGTAGTAGTAGTAGTAGTAGTAGTAGTAGTAGTAGTAGTAGTAGTAGAGTAGTAGTAGTAGTAGTAGTAGTAGTAGTAGTAGTAGTAGTAGTCGTCATCATCATCATTTCGGGTCATCATCATCATTTCGGGTCATCACGCTACTGTTTCCCAATGTCTAGCACATGTGAGAGCCACGTCATTAGCCACTGCCACGTCCCTCTTGGTGCAAGTGTCATGCCACCGGTCACAGCTCAGGAGATGGAGCATAGTCTGGAGGCCCTGCCCATTCTCACAGTCTGCCGCAGTGTCGGAAGAAGAAGAAGAAGAAGAAGAAGAAGAAGAAGAAGAAGAAGAAGAAGAAGAAGAAGAAGAAGAAGAAGAAGAAGAAGAAGAAGAAGAAGAAGAAGAAGAAGAAGAAGAAGAAGAAGAAGAAGAAGAAGAAGAAGAAGAAGAAGAAGAAGAAGAAGAAGAAGAAGAAGAAGAAGAAAAAGAAGAAAAAGAAGAAAAAGAAGAAAAAGAAGAAAAGAAGAAGAAGAAGAAGAAGAAAAGAAAAGAAGAAGAAGAAGAAGAAGAAGAAGAAGAAGAAGTGTTATTATCATTAAAGGGCAATCCAACCTTGGTAATAAGATGATTTGTGTGAAAGCAGAAAAATAGGAAAAACAGGATGGTGAAAGTTTGAAAGAAATCGGACAAGGACTAAGAAAGTTATGGATGTTTGAAAAATGAGATCACTACATCTATGCGAATCTCAAATTGGCAATTTGGTGAGTAAATTTTTGTGGACAACTCTCCCATTTGTCGTACACAAAAATATCATTAATTTGCGGTTTTAGTTTTAGTAGTAGTAGTAGTAGTAGTAGTAGTAGAGTAGTAGTAGTAGTAGTAGTAGTAGTAGTAGTAGTAGTAGTCGTCATCATCATCATTTCGGGTCATCATCATCATTTCGGGTCATCACGCTACTGTTTCCCAATGTCTAGCACATGTGAGAGCCACGTCATTAGCCACTGCCACGTCCCTCTTGGTGCAAGTGTCATGCCACCGGTCACAGCTCAGGAGATGGAGCATAGTCTGGAGGCCCTGCCCATTCTCACAGTCTGCCGCAGTGTCGGAAGAAGAAGAAGAAGAAGAAGAAGAAGAAGAAGAAGAAGAAGAAGAAGAAGAAGAAGAAGAAGAAGAAGAAGAAGAAGAAGAAGAAGAAGAAGAAGAAGAAGAAGAAGAAGAAGAAGAAGAAGAAGAAGAAGAAGAAGAAGAAGAAAAAGAAGAAAAAGAAGAAAAAGAAGAAAAAGAAGAAAAGAAAGAAGAAGAAGAAGAAGAAGAAGAAGAAGAAGAAGAAGAAGAAGAAGAAAAGAAAAGAAGAAGAAGAAGAAGAAGAAGAAGAAGAAGTGTTATTATCATTAAAGGGCAATCCAACCTTGGTAATAAGATGATTTGTGTGAAAGCAGAAAAATAGGAAAAACAGGATGGTGAAAGTTTGAAAGAAATCGGACAAGGACTAAGAAAGTTATGGATGTTTGAAAAATGAGATCACTACATCTATGCGAATCTCAAATTGGCAATTTGGTGAGTAAATTTTTGTGGACAACTCTCCCATTTGTCGTACACAAAAATATCATTAATTTGCGGTTTTCTTCGAGCCGCTTTTACCCTCGGGGCTGTACTCAAAATATATTGGAGATAGCATATTGTTATAGGTCTTCATGAACGAAAAGATCCTACTGAGTAATGCATTTTGAAAATAAGTGACATTTTAGTCATTTTGTGTGTTAGAGCGAATGGGGGAGTTATCCACAGCTACATCACAGTGACATTACCTGTTCGGCCAATTTGAATTTCCCATAAGCATAGTGATTACAACTTTCAAAAATTCATAACTTTCTTATTGCTTGTCCGATTTCGTTCAAACTTTCACCAATCTGCTTCTCTGATTTTCCCCTTTCTTTCAAAGCAACTTACTATTAAGGTTGGATTTCCCTTTAAGTATTATACACATGTATGAAGATCCAGTGACAGTAGATTGTAAAGACCATGACATACTTCACATTTCTTAACCCTTTCAGGACAGGAATTATTTAAAGGCTAAATTAATCACATTTTGTTCTTCAAATTGGCAACATTAATATTTTTCTTTTAGGGCTGCATGGTTCTAATAAGGTGTAATGGCTTTGAAAATGATATACATGGTTAGAAATATGTTGATAAGTTGATAAAATTGCCAATTTTGATGAAAAAACAATGATTTTGAACCTCTCAATGTGTTGCCAATTTAAGGATTTCAAAGCTTATTCTCGTTTTTAAAATTCCTGGCATCAAACGCAATATGGTCATGCAACAAAAATTGACATAGTGTGTGTAGAAATTTTTGCTCTTTCTACTCATCCATCTGGTATATTTTTTAGAGCTCTGAATCGAAAGTTATTGAGCCAAACCACAAAATGTGGTCAATTGTCTTGAAAGGGTTAAAAACTGAATTTGCTAGATAAAAATTCAGCAAATGATTGAAGCACAAAATTATACCACCCATTCTGTGTACAGACATTCTGATGGCAATCCAGCAAGGCAATGTGCTTCCAGACTCGCCCGATATCACCTAACCATGTATCAGTCAGTGGGAATATAATGTTAATCCATACAAAATATTTATAGCAAAGAAAAAAGCTATGTAATTATGGCTCGTTCGGAATTAACCTTTAGGTTTCTTTTTTACTTTCTTTTTGTTAAATGTCATATATTTTGACCTTTGTTCTGATGGCCTTTGTCTTATATATTCCAGTCTTGGACAAGTGATTCATATTACTCATTAATCACTAAAAAAAAGAAACCATCTACGATTAGTTAAGATGTTTTCCATGTGTTTTTAACATAAATTGAGCAAATCTATTTTACTTGAACCTCCTCTTTGTATAGGGCTTCGTGCTAATGACTCATCAAACATTAATTGATACGCAACAAATGTAGCCTATGATGTCTACCTAAACGGGTCGTTCCAAAATTGGAGACTTGACTTATAAGGCTTCGTCAAAGAAAATTGTTTTCTCTGAATTTTATGTTTCTCTGTCTTGTATCCCCTTCTTTTTCTCTCACTCTCTCTCCTCTCCTCTCCCTCGCTCTCCCTCTTTCGTTCGTTCTCCCTCGCTCTCTCTCTTTCGTTCGTTCTCTCACTCTCTCTTTCTGTTTCTATCACAGACACACACCCACACTACCACACGCACACACACTCTCACCCCTCTCTCATCCCCCCTCTCTCTCTCTCTCTATCTCTCTCTGCTTCTCTCGTCGCCGCATATCTATCGAAACAAGATTTTTTTTGTTTAACCTCCATATCAAATAAGATTAAAGTTCATAATAAAACAGGAACACACCATGTAGAAATAAATGTTCGTTTTGGATTTGTTAAAAGGATGATCCAGCCTACATAGCAAGGCGGAAATATAACCACAGTAAATAAAGCCATGGTTATTCATAACGTTAAAATCTCAAACTACATGTGTAATGAGGAGCTTAAGTTGCCGAGGTACACAAAATATATAAAATGTACTCATTTGAATTCTTAAAGTGATTATCCAGCCGTGATAACTCATTTGAAAAATAAACTTGATCTAAAAGTACTAAGTAGGCCTATATTGTGTAATGAGACGCTTAAGTTGCCGAATGTGTCACCAAGGAGTGTTCTGTGATAACTCCTTGGTGTCACGCAATGCTTAAGTTCCCGAATGTGTCATGCGATATATAATCTGGGACAACTTTTTATTTGTTTTTCCCAACGGAAAATTAGCCTTGGGTGTGGGGCGTGAAGCTCTAGATTTATTATTGCTGAGCAATATACGTCTCTTCCAACAATTCAGTAATATACAGTCTTAGGCTGCAGCCCCCCCCCCCCCCCCCCGGAATTTAGATATACCAACATTCGGTCAACCACTACCTCATATAAGGACAGCAAGGTAGTCTATTTGTATTTTTAGTACCTGTGTATAATTATGTCAAAAAAATATTTTGATCGCTTCGCTCACTCGCAATATTTGAAAATTGAAAAGCTGACATTCGGGCAAGAGACGTCACCCCCTTGTAAAATTGTGCCGTGTGGATGCACTTTTAGAAAATGAATAATTTATCATTGTTTTTATTGTTTATTAAACGGAAGGAGGGTTGTCAAAAATTAGGCCCTGTATATACATTACTACCATGACAATTTCACTCGTTTGAAATGCCCCTAATGACAGGGGCAGATTCAGGATTTTGCAGAAGAGGGGCACATTTTTTTGAAGAGGTGTCGTGGTTTATAGTGGATAAGTCACCGGACTGTGGATCACATGGTTCGCGGTTCGAGTCCCACCGCGGCACTAACGTCCTTTGGCAAGACGTTAATCTACATTGCTACTCTTACCCAGGAGATAATGGGTACCTGTGAGGATAGAGGAAATTAATTGTGACTGCCATTGCCCTACATGCATGCATGTGAACGGTGCAAAATGGTAGGAATGCTCCCTAAGGAATGGAGATGGTGCACACTTGTGTGCAGGCTTGAAATCCAGTGGCCAGGGGTAATGATAAATGAATAACTTTGTAAAGTGCATTGAAGTATTCATATAATGCGCTATATAAATGTAATATATTATTAGTATTATTGAAGGTTCCGGAAAAAATAGACGACCCTAAATCCGCCAATGCATGTTAGTGAGTCGACTTTTTACAAGAATCATAAAAAGTTCTCATTAATATGCTGTTAAAATCATTTTTAATCTCTTTGTCTAGTTCACTTGCCTATAACTCACAAGCGTAGCTTCCTCCTTAGGCTCCTCAATATTTCATTATTATTCTAACCCAGTCTGCTCAATTAATATTGCATGCAAACGCATAAATATGAGGTACTCACCTTCTTTTATTTTCTCAGAAAATATTTCTCTTGTTTGTTCGTACCATTTATCTAGCTCGTTTGTACCAATAATTGTATGTACCCATTTACATGTATACTGTAAAAACACATTGTAAATGTGAAATATGAAACAATAAACTGAAACTGAAACCGGCTGAAACTGAAACTCGAAACAATATAATATCATTAATATGAATATTTGATATATCTTTTATTAACAAAATCATATCATGTACGTTGCAGTTGGATCGACTGGAACAACTGGGATGTGAGTCTCTTCTTGCTACTGTGTCCACCGCTGATCGTTCAGCCTATGTCTGCGGTACCCCCATCGCTCTCCAGTACTTCTCGAAAGTCAACAAAGACCACCCCATGGCCGAGTACATACACAAGCAGGTTTCCACCGAAGGGGAATTCGATCCCGATGGACTCGATGAAAGTCCCAGCGCTGACGATGGGGGGTTGGATGACCAGAGCGAGAACGCGGAGAGTGGCTCAAAGGAGAATCACAAGCACGAGACGTCGATGGGCATTGGCCAGTCTGTAGAAGGACGCACGAAGATGAACCCTGAATTAACCAATGACGAAGAGGATGAGATGGATATGATGGGTGACGGAGAGGGGATTATAAAAGCAGGTTAACTTTACTTCTCTATTTTATAAATTCTTCCCCTTTGTTTTCTATTGCTGGCCGTTTGTGTTTTCTGGTTGCTAATATTTTTTCCCCGACATGAAACGAGTTAATTTCAAAATATAAAATACCTTTTAAAGTCTACTAATCGTCATTATGGTCATTTCTTATTCGAAAGCCTTAATCAAAGATGCTCATTGATAGCTGAATTACTTCTCTTTATCTCTCTCTCTCTCTCTCTCTCTCTCTCTCTCTCGTTCTTCCTCTCTTTACATGACCCCCCCCCCTTTTCTCTCTCTTTCTCCCTGTTTCTCTTTCTTTCCTTCACCTTCTCTCCTCTTTACACTCTCTTCCCTTTTCCCTCTCTCTCTCTCTCTCTCTCTCTTCCCTTTTCCCTCTCTCTTTCTCTCTCTTCCCTTTTCCCTCTCTCTCTCTCTCTCTCTTCCCTTTTCCCTCTCTCTCTCTCTCTCTTCCCTTTTCCCTCTCTCTCTCTCTTCCCTTTTCCCTCTCTCTTTCTATCTCTCTTTCTTCCCTTTTCCCTCTCTCTCTCTCCCCTTTTCCCTCTCTCTTTCTATCTCTCTTTCTTCCCTTTTCCCTCTCTCTCTCTCTCTCTTCCCTTTTCCCTCTCTCTCTCTCTCTTCCCTTTTCCCTCTCTCTCTCTCTCTTCCCTTTTCCCTCTCTCTTTCTATCTCTCTTTCTTCCCTTTTCCCTCTCTCTTTCTATCTGTCGTTCTCTTTCTCTCTTCCTCCTTGTCTCATTCCTCCGCTCACCTTTAATATTTCTCTTCAACATTTTGCATTTCAACATCTGCAATTTATATAATCATAACATCGTAATGTTCTTGTTGTTAATTGTTGTTGTTTCGTATTATGGCAATCAGTCGATTTTGACTATTATCTCCATTAAAAAAATACCTTTTTTTCACAATCAGACTTTAATCATAACAAAAAATACAATTGATTTCTCTCTTCTTTATAGTTATTTTTTTTTATTACATATATTTATGTTAACGATAAAATAGTATCATCAGGGGGCTCCCTTTGCGATACTTCAATATCTTTGAAACTAGAAAGACAAAGAATAGCTAAAATCAAAGAATCAAAGAAAGATCTTTTCCGATGAAATTGGTTTCCTCCTATCTCGCATTTCTGTCGAAAGGTATTCAATAATAAACATTCATGACGACTGCATTAAATCTCCCATGACCGTAATGATACACTATAAAGCGCTTTGATCAGTTACTAACTGGAAACCCTCTATTTAAAACAAGTGTTATTATTCATCTTGATCTATCCGGGCATGTTAACTAAGCTGAGATGCCCTTATTTAGTATGCATTTATTTATCCCTTAAACCATTCTACCTCTATTTCTTACTACAGGAGAGGAGATTTACATCGTGAATAAGGATCGTATGGTGATTGGTACGGGGATGCTGTATCCTAGGCCTCATGAGAAAATGACTTTCAAGAGCTCGCCTGAATATACCGAGTAGACCTTTAAAAGTCACATCTTACCGAAAAGGGCATACGACGAACTTAGCTCCTGTAAACGTATTTCTTGTAATGTTTAGGCTTACATAACCCAACCACATGTCTTGTCGTTTTTATGGCTAAAAAAGTACATAATTATGTGTCAGTGTAACACATTTTCTCACCTCTCCTCGCCGCAGATCAGCTGTTAGCTACTAGTCATTATGAAATATTATTGTCCTTTGCAAAATGACCATTTTGTATAATTGATAATGCATCCATGACATAAATTTACTATCCCTCGTCCCCTTCCCAAGCCCATTCCCCCTTCCTCTCTCTCTCCTCTCTCTCTCTCCTCTCTCTCTCTCTCTCCTCTCTCTCTCTCTCCTCTCTCTCTCTCTCTCTCTCTCTCTCTCTCCTCTCTCTCGCCTCTCTCTCTCTCTCCTCTCTCTCTCTCTCTCCTCTCTCTCTCCTCTCTCTCTCTCCCTCTATCTCTCCCCCTTCTCTATCTCACCACTTCTCTGTCTGTCTGTCTGTCTGTCTGTCTCTCCCTCTGTCTCAAAAAAATGAACTAATTCTAGGGAGAATGGCTTTTGAAAAAGATCAATCCGGCCTATTCTTGCCTCTTTGAAGTGTTGAAAAGATTTTGCGAAGATAATCGATCATGACTTTTGTATATAATTTGATGTATTTATTTAGTTTGTAATTATTGTACGTGTACTAAGACATTACCATTAGTTATATTGTAATCATCCCCTTTGAATTAATATCGAGATATTATCGAATGCCATTGCAATATCACGAACACAGATTTGAATATGCAATTAGTTCTTGTTTATTTCATTCCCGATTAGTGACGGAGAAACAATTGCTTTTTGTGAGTGAAACTTAACCAAAAGCTAACTTTCTAATCATTTTTTTCAAATAATGATTTTATCTAGCCGGAAAATACAGTGAGGTATGTTTAAGTGTGTTTTAATATATATTCTACCCACGAATATATATATGTATATATATATATATATATATATATATATATATATATATATATATATATATATATATATATGGAAAATGCGCTATATAAATGCATTATTATTATTATTATTATTATTATTATTATTATTATTATTATTATTATTATTATTATTATTATTGTTATTATTATCATTATTATTATTATTATTATTATTATTATTATTATTATTATTATTATTATTATTATTATTGTTATTATTATTATTAATCAGAGGTCTCTATTCTATCGTCTTATTTCTTTAAGTTTTTTTTTTTCTGTTAGAATTTATTCCGCCAGCTTTTCATACTCACAACAAAATAATGTAAAGCGTATTTTGAATTAGGTATTTTTGCCACTTTCTCAGCTTTTCCTGTTGAGAGCTGTAAGAAACTTCAGGGAGCGTTTCATCAAGCGTTTTGTCAGTGATTTTTACTGCATGACAACTGTTATAAGCTACTGAAATTCTTGCATCTGACTGGCTGAAAGCAAATTTGTCAGTAAAAATCACTGACAAGACACGTCTTGATGAAACGCTCCCCGGGTCCTTCACCCTATTATACGTAATTAATGACATGCCCTATATGGTTTACAGATATTCTTTGTAATCAGAACATGTTGGCTCTGTAGTATAATTTCAGGCTGAGGGTGGAGTAAGCAACTCCGAAACATCTTTCAAATGCTATGTGTTCTTTGTTTTTTTGTTTTTGTTTCTGTTTTTTGTTTTGTTGTTTTTGTTTTTATTTTAAGAGCTCTGTTTAACAATGTGAGCCTATTTGTTGACATATCCACTTGGGCTGCCCTCCCCCCCCCCCCCCCCCCTCCCAACTTAACATCACGAATAAGTTCGCTACGCTATTGATTCATTTGAGAAATAACACTTAATAATAATTGTCTGGATATCTCATTACTTGATCAAACCTTCGAAAAGTTTGATCAAGTCAATGAAAAATCCAGACATAATTATGTCAATGGTGCTAGTAAACAGAAGATCCGTTGTTCTTTTCTTATTGTGTAATCATTAAGACTTTAAGCAAGGCTCACTCGATGCGTCACGTTAGTTAGGACCGCGTCAGTGGCCAGTATTCTGAACTCCGGTTTGACTTAAACCGCCGCAGTCTAAATGTGGCTTAAACCCAGTCTAAACCTGCCCTTTAAACCGGACTTTTAGACAATCACATTCTGAATTCCGTTTTAACTTAAACTCCAGTCTAGTGTGGTACCGGTGTGGTATAACTTTGTACAGAAATTTAGACTTGACTTGCAGTTGAAGTCACTTTTAATCAAACTCTGGTTTAACTTAGACTAGAGTTTAAGTTAAACCGGAGTTCAGAATAGGGGCCAGTGACTTTTGCGCGTCATGAAACTGAAGGAGTGATGTCGTTTAAAAGGTGATTGCAAAATGAACAGTGTAAACAATACTGTACAGGCGCGCCGGAAGCAGTTTGGGATTGGGGGGGGGGGGGGGCAAACATTCAAGGGGGCTCACCTTTCAAGGGCTCATGTCATGTCTAAAAAAAACACGCACGCTTTCACATCAAAAATTCTCTGACAAGCATTTTTTGGGTGTATTTTTACTCGAAAATTCTCTGACAAGCAACAACAACAAAAAAAAAAGCATTTTTGGGGTGTAGAAAGCAGAATGAATACAAAGGCTTACAATTACATAATAAATCAATCAAGCTTTTAATATACACACGATTTTTACTCCTTTACTACTGATTTTTTTTTTTTAATCGGGGATGGGGGGCTTTTTTGGGGGGCGAAAATGCATTTTGCCCCCCCCCCCCCACTTCCGGCGCCTATGATACTGTAAATAACTGGCGTATGGGTTGATCCCTTCACAGGCTTGATTAGCGCAGCCGTAATCGAAGTGATGCCTCTTGTGACCCGGACTTTACATTCACATTCTCGTTATTTATTTCTTACAGCGTTTGTGATTCTTTCATTTTTTTATACAAGAGCAAAGGCCATACGCTGTCAATGTATTCCGTATATATTCTATGTATTCATTTTTGTTTATAATATAAAACCAGGAGATACGATTGTAGTACATGTAAGTTCTCTCAAGGAGTTCTATCTGTTTTAAAGCTCCTTTTTTCTCTCTTTTTTTAGCCTCATTCAAAAATGACGAGGTTAACCGCCTCGGAAAAAAAAAAAACCGCCGCGGCGAAAAGAAAATCATTTTATGTAAATGTATGAAAATGGGTATGAAAATGGCAAGCGGGTGCAGAAAGATACAGACGTCTGAAGCTCACTCAGTGGCGTATCTAGGAATTATGCCTCCCTGGGCAAACAATGAAATTGTGCCCCCCCCCCCTCCCCCGCCAAAATTTATCTACGTAACTGTACACGCGAGGGAGCAGAGCGATCGAGCGGTATATTTTTTTTTTTTTTTTTGCAATTTTAACCCTCAAAAACCCAATTCCTTATGCATTTGACCCATTAATTTGCAAGAGAGCACAGCAATCGAGCGATAGATTTTCGAATTTCAAAGATTGTGAAATGGTATTTACTTTTTCCTCAAATGAGGCGCAAATTTAACAAACCCTGGAAAAACATTTTCGAGAAATATAGCAAGGCAACCCAAAATTTAAGATTTTTCTTCAGTTGTTGAACCTGTGTAAAATGCTATTTTATACACCTTATCCTATATTGGTTGTAGCCAGTATTCAACAAGAGGCTGATTAAACTATAGTGGGAAATAAGGCAACGAGAATTACATTTTTTTTTCCTTCCAGTCTTGAACATTATTTACAAACACTATTTACAAGTTACATAGATAATTACGAGATGCTAAAAATTTTAAAATGCAAGGAAGCAGGTTTAGAAATTTTCGCATTTTTAACCCTCTAAAACCCTATATTTCTAATGCACTTTATCCTGTGGATTGAGGGGGATGGGGCGCATAATCCTGAAGGATCACATTTTTTTGCTCCCTTTTCTCCCATTTCTCTTTCTCTCTTTTGCGTTTTTTGCGTCCCTTATGGTGCCGCCCGGGGCACTTTTTCCCCCTCTGCCACCCCCTCCCCTTACTACGCCACTGAGTGCCATTTTAGTTCTTAGACGCGGCTGTATTTCAAGGCCTTTTTCCTTGTCAAGTGTGAGCGAGGCTTATATATAGGTCTCTTGTTACATGATTCCAACTAATGTTTCAGTTGCCAAAAATAAACAGTAAACTACTTGCCAAGTATGTTAACATGAATATTTATGTTCCATCGTTTCTGTGGTAGTACAGTGTTTATCCCATTGACGTAGATCCGTGCATTCTTTCTTTTCATTGGGGGGGGGGGGGGGGGGGGCTTTGTTCTCTGTGAATGGTCAATTTCCCCCCCCCCCCCCCCCCCCCCAGTTGAAAAGGAATTCTTACGTATTTACGCCCACTTCCTCAAGCCTCAGAGTGAATATCCCTGTTGTTCGACTCATGCTCAGGCGACAGTTTCTCAGCGGCCAACTTCTAATATTAACTACATTCCTTACTTCATCCCTGGACCGGAGACTATACGTGTAGTATACGTATGTGACTACATGTACATGAAAATGGCAGGGAAAAAATATATAAAAGAATAAATTTGTGGAAAAAATATTAACTCAGGAATATGTAATTTTATGATGAATAAAAGAAAATTTTGTGGCGAAAATAGTCAACTCTGACTACTTGCCGAATAAAACCAAACTCAGAAGAAGAAGAAGAAAAGGTACCTAATCCTATAATCCTAAACCTAAACCTAACATGAAACCCAGCCGCCTCCCTAGCCCTAACGCTATACATTCGTCTTTGACCCGCCCCCCCCCCCCCAAAAAAAAAAGCCAGCGAATATTGCGGGAACATTGTGTCGGATCACTGATATCCCGCAGGAGTTGAATTACTAGCATAGATATCATATTTATTCATGAGTTCATGGACCGACAACATAAATGTTATTAACTGACTAAATGAAGAACTGATTTGGATAATCCTCAAAATTCGTTGGAGAAAGAAAGTTATACATGTCATGTACCTCATGAAACATAACAAAAATATATTGTATACAAAGTCATTATATTTCTTTAATTTTGCAAAGTTTTTGGCAAATAAACTCTATCTTTCAAATATCTCTATTCTCACGATCATTTTCAACAAATTTTATCTCCCATTTTCTGTCTGTCCTCTCCCTTCCTCTCCATCTCTCTCTCTCTCTCACTCTCTCTCTCTCTCTCTCTCTCTCTCTCTCTCTCTCTCGCTCTTTGTCTCTCTCTCTCCCTCTCCCTATCTGTCTCTCTAGTGCTCTATCCTCAGTCTCCCTTTACCCCTATCTCAAGTTCATACACCCATACATTCTTTAAAGATACCGTTTAACATTTTTGAGACTTTCATAAAGAACACATCCAAAATATTCGAGACATCAAGATAACTGATATTATAAGATGAGGTCAGCACACATGTTAAATTATTCCGAGTCTCATTCTCAATCCTAGTTTCTTGATCGAAAAGATAATTTCACAAAATGACATCTAAGAATATACAGAGGTATGACAGTTATTACATTTTACAGCGAATCTATGTGGGGGTCCGCTGATCCGCAGCAAACGCGATTTTACGAGACGGACAATATCGGTGTAGTGAACCCTCAGAAAACTTGACAAACGTCCGACAAGACCGACATATCGGTCTCGTGGGCTGTCAGTATATAACTTTTATGAAATTAAGAGCAAGTATACTTCAACAGATAACCGAAAAAATGATATGTGGAAACTGACAAAGTTGAGAAAAGCTTCATCATGTTCAATGTGACTTTAAAATTTTCCAGTCAAGAGCTGTAAACGCTCATGGACAGAATGCAATTTATAAAGGCACTTTATTCTTTTAAAATAGAAATTAAAAGAAAATGAACGCAACGATAAGATTAAATCATCAAGTATTTAAGATAGTCCAGTGGCGTATCTACAAGGGGGGAAGGGGCACGTGCCCCGGGTGGCACTTGAATGGGGTGCAAAAAATGCTTTGTGGGTCATTTGCGCCCTAGTCAAGGACAAAATGCGTAAGAAATTGTGTTTTATGGGGTTTGAAATGCGAAAATTTTCTAAAGCTCGGTCGCTTTGCTCCCTCGCGTAATTATGTTCAGGGTCTAGCTATTTCGCGCCCCCAATGGCGTTTTTAAAGTGTTAACCATTAATTGACTCTAGTTCCTTTGCCCCCCCCCCCCCCCGCATAAGGCAGGAGCTTGTTAAATTTTGCGCCCCCTATGTTATAGGAATGTTGTTGTTTTTTTAATTATTGCAAGGTCGCTGTATTCCCTTGGATTTTTTTAAAGGGGAAAATACATAAGAAATTTCAATTTGAAGAGTGAAAAGAAAAGAAAAAATCTGCCGCTCGGTCGCGTTGCTCCCTCGCTTAAACAATAATTCATTGAATTTGGGCTAACAACCCCGGGTTATGTGCATCAAAACTCATGAGTGCCATCATTTCTAAATTAAAAACGCTCATTAATCTGAGTTTGGGCATGCGGGGGGGGGGGGGGCGCACCTTTGATAGTTTGCCCCGGGCGCCAGAATACCTAGATACGCCACTGTAAGATACGTTAAAAAATAACATTCATTGCAAGTAATAATTTCTTAAAAGAATCAAAATTAATATATTTTCAAAATTTATGACTAATGATGCGCACTTACATGTATATTCGAGGTTTTCTCATTGTGAAAACATTTGATTCTTAACTTTATCATCAGATCATAGTCTTGATTATAATCATAATCACAATCATCGCAACGGGGAAGAAATTTAGATAGGATTCCTATTGATTACCAAATATAAGAAATTATACTTATCTTCATTTTGCATAACAAAAACAGAAGAAAAAAAAACAGGAAAATGATCAATATGTCGTTGCTATGGCAGCCGATTTTTAGATCCGCCTATCATGAATATCAGTGCAGACGCGGTGATAGTACGTGTTAAACACAACGTCCTAACGTTTTGTAAGATACTTTTGCAAAAATTATTTACACATTATATTCAAATAAGTGCCTCCCTGGGCAAACAATGAAATTGTGCCCCCCCCCCCCCTCCCCCGCCAAAATTTATCTACGTAACTGTACACGCGAGGGAGCAGAGCGATCGAGCGGTATATTTTTTTTTTTTTTTTGCAATTTTAACCCTCAAAAACCCAATTCCTTATGCATTTGACCCATTAATTTGCAAGAGAGCACAGCAATCGAGCGATAGATTTTCGAATTTCAAAGATTGTGAAATGGTATTTACTTTTTCCTCAAATGAGGCGCAAATTTAACAAACCCTGGAAAAACATTTTCGAGAAATATAGCAAGGCAACCCAAAATTTAAGATTTTTCTTCAGTTGTTGAACCTGTGTAAAATGCTATTTTATACACCTTATCCTATATTGGTTGTAGCCAGTATTCAACAAGAGGCTGATTAAACTATAGTGGGAAATAAGGCAACGAGAATTACATTTTTTTTTCCTTCCAGTCTTGAACATTATTTACAAACACTATTTACAAGTTACATAGATAATTACGAGATGCTAAAAATTTTAAAATGCAAGGAAGCAGGTTTAGAAATTTTCGCATTTTTAACCCTCTAAAACCCTATATTTCTAATGCACTTTATCCTGTGGATTGAGGGGGATGGGGCGCATAATCCTGAAGGATCACATTTTTTTGCTCCCTTTTCTCCCATTTCTCTTTCTCTCTTTTGCGTTTTTTGCGTCCCTTATGGTGCCGCCCGGGGCACTTTTTCCCCCTCTGCCACCCCCTCCCCTTACTACGCCACTGAGTGCCATTTTAGTTCTTAGACGCGGCTGTATTTCAAGGCCTTTTTCCTTGTCAAGTGTGAGCGAGGCTTATATATAGGTCTCTTGTTACATGATTCCAACTAATGTTTCAGTTGCCAAAAATAAACAGTAAACTACTTGCCAAGTATGTTAACATGAATATTTATGTTCCATCGTTTCTGTGGTAGTACAGTGTTTATCCCATTGACGTAGATCCGTGCATTCTTTCTTTTCATTGGGGGGGGGGGGGCTTTGTTCTCTGTGAATGGTCAATTTCCCCCCCCCCCCCCCCAGTTGAAAAGGAATTCTTACGTATTTACGCCCACTTTCTCAAGCCTCAGAGTGAATATCCCAGTTGTTCGACTCATGCTCAGGCGACAGTTTCTCAGCGGCCAACTTCTAATATTAACTACATTCCTTACTTCATCCCTGGACCGGAGACTATACGTGTAGTATACGTATGTGACTACATGTACATGAAAATGGCAGGGAAAAAATATATAAAAGAATAAATTTGTGGAAAAAATATTAACTCAGGAATATGTAATTTTATGATGAATAAAAGAAAATTTTGTGGCGAAAATAGTCAACTCTGACTACTTGCCGAATAAAACCAAACTCAGAAGAAGAAGAAGAAAAGGTACCTAATCCTATAATCCTAAACCTAAACCTAACATGAAACCCAGCCGCCTCCCTAGCCCTAACGCTATACATTCGTCTTTGACCCGCCCCCCCCCCAAAAAAAAAAAAGCCAGCGAATATTGCGGGAACATTGTGTCGGATCACTGATATCCCGCAGGAGTTGAATTACTAGCATAGATATCATATTTATTCATGAGTTCATGGACCGACAACATAAATGTTATTAACTGACTAAATGAAGAACTGATTTGGATAATCCTCAAAATTCGTTGGAGAAAGAAAGTTATACATGTCATGTACCTCATGAAACATAACAAAAATATATTGTATACAAAGTCATTATATTTCTTTAATTTTGCAAAGTTTTTGGCAAATAAACTCTATCTTTCAAATATCTCTATTCTCACGATCATTTTCAACAAATTTTATCTCCCATTTTCTGTCTGTCCTCTCCCTTCCTCTCCATCTCTCTCTCTCTCTCACTCTCTCTCTCTCTCTCTCTCTCTCTCTCTCTCTCTCTCGCTCTTTGTCTCTCTCTCTCCCTCTCCCTATCTGTCTCTCTAGTGCTCTATCCTCAGTCTCCCTTTACCCCTATCTCAAGTTCATACACCCATACATTCTTTAAAGATACCGTTTAACATTTTTGAGACTTTCATAAAGAACACATCCAAAATATTCGAGACATCAAGATAACTGATATTATAAGATGAGGTCAGCACACATGTTAAATTATTCCGAGTCTCATTCTCAATCCTAGTTTCTTGATCGAAAAGATAATTTCACAAAATGACATCTAAGAATATACAGAGGTATGACAGTTTACATTTTACAGCGAATCTATGTGGGGGTCCGCTGATCCGCAGCAAACGCGATTTTACGAGACGGACAATATCGGTGTAGTGAACCCTCAGAAAACTTGACAAACGTCCGACAAGACCGACATATCGGTCTCGTGGGCTGTCAGTATATAACTTTTATGAAATTAAGAGCAAGTATACTTCAACAGATAACCGAAAAAATGATATGTGGAAACTGACAAAGTTGAGAAAAGCTTCATCATGTTCAATGTGACTTTAAAATTTTCCAGTCAAGAGCTGTAAACGCTCATGGACAGAATGCAATTTATAAAGGCACTTTATTCTTTTAAAATAGAAATTAAAAGAAAATGAACGCAACGATAAGATTAAATCATCAAGTATTTAAGATAGTCCAGTGGCGTATCTACAAGGGGGGAAGGGGCACGTGCCCCGGGTGGCACTTGAATGGGGTGCAAAAAATGCTTTGTGGGTCATTTGCGCCCTAGTCAAGGACAAAATGCGTAAGAAATTGTGTTTTATGGGGTTTGAAATGCGAAAATTTTCTAAAGCTCGGTCGCTTTGCTCCCTCGCGTAATTATGTTCAGGGTCTAGCTATTTCGCGCCCCCAATGGCGTTTTTAAAGTGTTAACCATTAATTGACTCTAGTTCCTTTGCCCCCCCCCCCCCCCCGCATAAGGCAGGAGCTTGTTAAATTTTGCGCCCCCTATGTTATAGGAATGTTGTTGTTTTTTTTAATTATTGCAAGGTCGCTGTATTCCCTTGGATTTTTTTAAAGGGGAAAATACATAAGAAATTTCAATTTGAAGAGTGAAAAGAAAAGAAAAAATCTGCCGCTCGGTCGCGTTGCTCCCTCGCTTAAACAATAATTCATTGAATTTGGGCTAACAACCCGGGTTATGTGCATCAAAACTCATGAGTGCCATCATTTCTAAATTAAAAACGCTCATTAATCTGAGTTTGGGCATGCGGGGGGGGGGGGGGGGGGCGCACCTTTGATAGTTTGCCCCGGGCGCCAGAATACCTAGATACGCCACTGTAAGATACGTTAAAAAATAACATTCATTGCAAGTAATAATTTCTTAAAAGAATCAAAATTAATATATTTTCAAAATTTATGACTAATGATGCGCACTTACATGTATATTCGAGGTTTTCTCATTGTGAAAACATTTGATTCTTAACTTTATCATCAGATCATAGTCTTGATTATAATCATAATCACAATCATCGCAACGGGGAAGAAATTTAGATAGGATTCCTATTGATTACCAAATATAAGAAATTATACTTATCTTCATTTTGCATAACAAAAACAGAAGAAAAAAAAACAGGAAAATGATCAATATGTCGTTGCTATGGCAGCCGATTTTTAGATCCGCCTATCATGAATATCAGTGCAGACGCGGTGATAGTACGTGTTAAACACAACGTCCTAACGTTTTGTAAGATACTTTTGCAAAAATTATTTACACATTATATTCAAATAAGTGCACGACTAAAAATCTTGATAATTTAGTGTTTGCTATTTTAAATATCCCAACTAAAGTCATCTATTTGTGGTGGTTCAATATGAGGTGGACGAGGAAAGAGTGGGGCATTGTCGGGAATGCTTGGGAAGTCTGGAAGCGGTGGAAGAAGTCCCCTTTCCATACCTGGCCACGTCGGACGAGGTTTGGGTGGTAATCTTTGACGCGTCGGACCGCTCAGTCTTCGCAAACCCCAGAGGATATCGTCGTGGCGAGCCGGGTCGAGCTCCTGAATACCTTCGCCAACGCCGCCACTCGCCGACATCACATTCACCGACACCGAATCGTTCATCGCCACCAGCGGTGTAGCCTCTTGCCTTCCTCCAGGATGTCCAGCATGAGGTGAATTGGGAATGATGGAGATACTCGGAAAATCTTGGGTCGGCGCAAGAACGCCCTTTGCCGTTCCCGGCCATGTCGTTGGAAGGGTCGTCGTCGGTAAACGTTCTGTCGACGTCTCGTTAGTTTCCTGAAGCCCTACAGAACCGTCGTCATCATCGTCATATCTGTGAACACCGTCCTCGAGTTTCTGGTGGGATTTCCTGATCAACCCCCTGAGCAATGTTATGAGCTTTAAAGAAACCAACTTAGACCGGCAATTCGGACAGGCTATCTCCTTAAGCAACTTGTGGACGATGTTCGATATAGAGAGGTCTTCGAAGCTGAGTTCTTCTTGTTGAATGGAATAGCTTGACCTCTGCCGCCTTACTGATGCATCTGATCCCAAATACAAATCTCCCCGAAGAAATGGAGGTGTCACCAGAGGTGCTGCGGTGGAAGGTAAAACAGGGTTGGAAAACACGGCGAAAATCAAAATTGGAAGACATCGCATATCGTTCAAAATCATTTTGATTATCCTACTCAAAACAAAACAATGATGTTTTATATTCTCTCCACCTTTTAAGACAGTCTTGTAATGTTGAAGAGGCAAAAATACTACGATCTGGAATGTTGAATAACTTTCTTCAGGAAAGAAAGATAACTTTGGAAAGTGTTTCACTATCAAGAATTAAGTGAGAACTGTAAAGTAGAGATGCGGTATAGATGATCAAGTTAAACAACTCCGTGTGATTCTTAAAGATAAAGTGATAAAGGCAAAGTTGATGGTTATGCCATTTATTCTATCGATTATGCCCTTATATTCGTTGAATTTTCGTCCTTACATAGAGAAAGTAGATCAGTCATAGGTAAGCGTGATTGGCAAGAAGTCACGTGGTGTATGCTTTACTACGCATATTCTTTCTATTTTCATTATTTGTCTTTTTTCACCTTTTTTCTCTTTTTCTGTGTATAGTGAATCCAGGCAATGACGTAGCAAGCTATATGTAACTGATATAAATCGACTAATGAAAGAGGTACAATCAGGTCAAACACTGCGCTGGAGTTCGATAAAAGAAACTGAGATAATTCCGGGGTTTCACTTTCCTAGGTTTTCAGTTTACGTCTTTCAATCTGCTGGAAAGTCAGGGGGTTGTTAGGGTCAGGGGCGGATCCAGGATTTCGTATAAGGGGGGGCACACAAATGCAGGATTGTCAACTTTGGGAAACTGCATGGAGGGAGACCCATATTTTTTTGGTCTCGCCAGCCCTCCAAAAGTCGCTCAGTTGGGAGGGGGGGGGGGGGGATATGGGGTCCAGTTCCCCTCCATAATTCTCTGACAAGCAAAAAAAAAAAAAAAAAAAAAGGTTTTCTGCTCGAAAAGGGGGGGGGGGCACAATCGCAAATAGGGGAAGCACAATGCATTGTTTTCCCTCAAAGGGGGGGGGGGCACGGGCCAGGATTTCCCCCCCCCCCCCTAAATCCGCCACTGGTTAGGGTGAAAGCTATCTCCGGTTGACAGATGGATAACAGTCAATACATTTATAGATAAAACAATCACCTTCTGGGTTTTCTGGTACCCAGCGCATCATCCTCCACCTATCAATAGGTGGGGTATGTCAATGCCCCCCTCACTTTGGGGCGCTTTAAAAGTCCGCGGGTTGTTTATTTGTTTGTCTTTTCTTTTTCTTTTTTTTTCATCATGACTCTGCTCTCCTTATCTACATATTATCTCCCCCCATCCCCTCCCACCTTTCTTCTCTCACTTTCTGTCTTTGATCTTCATGCAGTGGACATTATACCAGGGCCGGCGCCAAAGTATTTTGGTAGGGGGCACAGGCCTAAAAAAAAATTAAGTAGAGTTGTTACGCTTTCTTTAGGGACTGAAGTATGAAAAATCTCTGACACACAAATATTTTTTTAAAATCTAAAGCATTACATGTCTCTTAAATCTCTGACAAGCAAAATAAATGAGTGGGTTTCAAATTTAGTATGTCTTTTTGCAAATCATCGGGGTAGGGGCGACTGTCCCCTCCTCCCCCCCCCCCCCCTCTCCTTCGCGGAACAACGCCCCTGGACACGACGCTGAAAACCCCCGCACGAGGTTAGACATGTGTGAGGTGATAGAAAGATAGGTTGGACAACATTGCATTAAACATGAGTTTTACTCATAAGACTTGGATTTTCCATAATCACCTCTATTTCAGTACCACCGACTTACGCATCACCTTTAATGTTATCAACACTCACTCACTGGTCTTTTATTGGCTAAAGGATCACGACTTAGAACTGGCAAAGAGACAAGCTTTGAGATTGGCTAAAAGATATGCACACATTGGAATTTGGGGAAAGATGTGTCTTGTGATTGGTTAGAAGGCACTCGTTAGATTCAACAGTGATTAAAATGAGTTATATGACGATTGTATTTCAGGTTCATTAATTTCAGAAAGTATATCACTTAGTAAACAGCTTTCATTACCAGTCTCGCTATCACTGCACCCACGTGGAAATTTCGTTTGGGATTTTAAAGAAGGTAATCCTAAAGACTCTCTCTATCGATCTAGCTCATTGCAGGGACTGGTCAAAAGTTACGTAATACTAGAAAATAGATCAACTCAACTGAAGCAGCTAAATGCAGCCATGTAATCATGGAAACCCCCAATTAGTTTCCAACATGTAGGGCAGTGGCGGATCTAGGATTCTGGGGGGGGGGGGGGACGAGTCAGAAACATCTCTGGCAAGCTGGAAAGAAGGTTCTCTTATTTTTCAGGGCGTTTTAATCTGTAAAAAATCTCTGCCAATTAAAATGAATGTAAAACCAACTTCGATTTTAGGTCAGGCCAATTATTCTTTTTTTTTTTCTTTCTTTCTTTCTTTCTTACTTTTTTTTTTGGGGGGGGGGAAGGGAAACTTCGAAGACAGTTGCTAAAACTATAATCAGCTTTGAGCCCATTTACTTTCAACCGAATGAGAAGGTTATATGATTTTTTTAATGACTTTGCATGTGGATGGACATCTTTATCAACCTGAGGGGCTATGCTATACCTCATTAGCAGCATAAATTGCCAATAACGACGCATATACTGCAATTTGAGGCCGCCATGGACATCAAGCAACTAGCTCGTGATGACGGTCTCCTGCGTTCACAAATGTTAATTTCCCATATGCATATTTTCCTTGTGTTTAGAAGTAAATTATTAATATCTGAAAGTGTGTTTATATATTTTTCTGTAATATTACATTATTTTTTATCCCGTTATTGAAGGCAGAAATAAATTTAAATCAAACAAATATGAAATGACATTTGCCCTTTTAATCATTGTTCTAGAATACGACCTAATTTTGTTTTATCGCATCGGCATGCATGCTGACAAAGTAGGGTTAGGTATGAAATATGTTCTAATACTATATTCCAAAAAAAATCAACAATTGAAAGATTTTGAGCCTCAAAAGTTAGGATGTTGGATTAGAAGACCTGTCACATAGGATTACTTGAACTCCTACGGTAAATCTTGATAGATACAACTGACATGCACGTATCTTTTAGGAATACAATAAATCTACTTAGATTTTCCTTGTGTATAAGAATATGATAGATATCATTATACACAAGAAAAGTGTTGTGCGAGGTGATTAAGTCTTTATCGTCTTTATGAGTTTCTTTGGTTGGATGCAAAAAATTTTTTTAAAAATTAAAGGGGAAAAAATGGTGAAATTTTGACATTCTGAATGTTCTAATGTTAAGATCACCCTTTTGAGAAACTCAGTTTGGCAAACTGATCGTGTTACTGACCAAGGAGTTAGGCAACTCCTTGGACTGACTAACTAATATAAAAACTATAGGATAACAGCGGGAGGCAACCTTCTCATGTGTTTTGTAAAATGAACAATCTTTTCTTTGTATGTTTTCTTTGGAAGCTGGACCCCATAACATGTTTCTACATTTATGTCTTCAAATTAAAAGAAATGCTTTCCTATCATATATTTACATTTACACTTTACATTCATTTTTTTTTTTCTTTCTTTAACGGAGAAACAAATGGTGTTCTTATTTAGTATTAGATTGATGGAATCTCTTTTATTTTAGTTAACTTCGTAAATCAATGGTTTTGTATTTATGCATTGTTTAACGTGATAACAGTTTCAAATCATATGCTTATATCGAATGTTAACCATTTTCGTAAGCAAATCTTAAACACGGGGCTGGACCTGACTAGCACTTGTGCTATATTCTGGTTCCACTTTACCATTCTTTTTCTTGCTTTAACTATGATCTACTAATCTACTTATATAACGTTTTCCTGTTAATATTGTAAAAATGATAATGTATTGTATCTTGTTAAATTGGTAAATAAATACAATCATATCGTATCATATCATATCATATCATATCATATCACAAATGGGAGAGTTGCCCTAAACTCAGCCTTCAAGCATTCCCAAACTCTTCCAAACTTTTAAAAATCTGTTTCTTTTGTTCCTTTTTGATTTTACCCAAAGCATGATGATATTGCATTAATCGAGAGAGGAAGAATAGTAAATGCATTTTTGTAAGGTAGCATCTTTTCCAAAAGGTTTTTAGAACACAAATGTGCTATTTTAACAACAATGCCAATTGAAAAAATCACGTTCACGCCCTTAATACACCTACAAAATATTACAAACGTCATGAAGAACTACAAAAGCAGCAAACTATCTGAACATGCTCCATACTATAGAAAACAAAGAGGAAAAGTAGATCATATACATATTCCATTGAAGTATGATCTCTAAACCTATTAAGGTGACGGAATATCCAGTGTGAACAGTAGGCCGCCTCCTGGAAATAGACAACGGATGAGGGTGTTAAGGGCATTCACAATCACGCTATCTCGACATTATGTCCTATTTTTATTCGTTTTGCTTTCAGCCGAGATAATGAAGAATTCTGAAATAAGAAACTTGTGAACAATGAATTTAATATGGATTATTTTTATCGTCACTATCATTATCGCCGATATCATTGTCATAATCATGATGATCACCATCATCCTCATATCATTCACATCATTATCACCAGCACCGTCATCACCAACCATTCTCATTATCACCGCCACCATAATCACCACCCAAACCATCGTAATCACCATCTTTAGGATTTTGGTCTTGCTTCATTTAGCCAAGACAGTGAGAAATTCCTAAGAAACCGATATTTGGAATAATAATTTTATGAATTTTTATATCACCACTATCATTATCATCACCAACATTTTCATCTATTCTCACTTTCGTCATAACCATCATCATCACCACCACTATCATCATCACAATCATCTTCATCAACACAATTATCATCATCGTCACCACCACCACCATCATCACCACACCACCATCCTCATCATCACCACCACCACACCACCACCACCACCACCATCATCATCACCATCATTACCACCATCATTATCACCACCACCACCACCATTATCACCACCATCACCACCACCACCACCACCACCACCACCACCACCACCATCATCACCACCATCATCACCACTACCACAATTAAATTTTCCCGAAATCTGATGCAAATTAAGGAAAAAAAATCACCGTTTATTAAACAAAATAATGATTTATTACATGATATAAATAATTTCTGTGATGCTCAACTAAACATAGACCAGATTTGGGAGTAAAATATTTGGTATCATAAGACCTCATTTGAGGGTGACTCCTCATGTCATAGAAGGTCTAAAAATCAAAATAGGAGATGTTTTTTTAATATTGTTTTCATAGAACAGCTCATCCCATCTAGCAATCTGTGTATGAGTAGCAAAAATAACAATAATGCTACTTCAAGTTAAATTTATGTAAATCTATACTTAAACTTATGTTTCACACATACTTTTTATCAGTTAGTTATCAATTCGTGCTGACTTTCGTAATATACATTATTTCTTCATATTTTTATATGTACTGGAAATCCAACTCATATACGATTTCAATTAACAAACAAATGATAATAATAAATATAAAAGATATCTGAATGAATTCATTTATTTAATCTATTTTAATCAGGGTGGGGCCATTCAGAGGCTATTTTACAAGGGAACCCACCCCACACAAAACATTAATGTATATGATGAAAAGAGCTCAATACATTTTGCTTTAAACTGTTACTCTTCGTTAAGTTGCTATACCTGCCTTATACACATGTTTTTAACTGATAATGTTAACTCAAGCAAACAAGTTGATACTCTGTAAATGCAATGATTTGCTATACATGTACATCAAGCAAAATCTATTTGGTGAATAAAAAGAAAACTGAGCTAGTTGTCCCAACCATGTGTCCATCACGAGAACTGGTTGTCCTACTATGTTTTGGGTTATGCTTATTAAGTGCATGTGATTCAAAGCAAATATTTGTCAGTTTGTTTTTCGTCAGAACAACCCATCTAGTGCATGATACCTGCATGAATTACTGGCATCCAATTTCTCTGGTTGAAGATTACTTTTAACTTGTGATGAGATTACTAGCTATTAGATCAGACTAAATTTGTGAATGCTATTGCATGAGTGAATCACTCATATCTCAACATGCCAGGCACTGTACAGACTAAAAGCCAAAATACTTTTCTCATTTTAAAGCTAAAATGATGAAAACTGACCACTGCTCTGAGCTTATAAAGACATAACAGCATTATATAGTATGCTAGTATAACTGGTCTGGTAAGGGTGATAGTTTTGGGTGATAGTTCATTCGTTTAGACAGTGGTATGTTTTAACGATTTATTTTTCCATGGTCAGCGCTCCGTTTTTAAATATTCAACTTATTGTGTCGCTTATTTTCTTTTTAAAATCAATGTTTCATATGTCCTGGTTTCTATAGTCTGTTACTATTTGATTCTCTCTTGTATATTTCTTGTATCATTTATTTACTTATTTATTTGTGTAACCTGTTTTATGCTTGTTTTGTTAACTTTCTTGCCAGTGGAGGACGAATTTCTGTATTTTTAATCAGACAATAAAGTTCTTGAATCTTGAATTAATCCTCATCAACCACTTCTAACGAAATAACAAAAGTACCATATTACTGGCTTATTCAGTATAGAGCTTGTGTCCCTCATGCAGTGATAATTCTGGCGCTACGCTTTCATTACCCCAGTCATAGCTGAGCAGCCAAATATGTACCACTCTATCATATAAGGTACCTATTTAAATTCACTTTGTTGGAGAGAGGCAAATGTAATTTAATTTCTTATGAAAGGGTGTTAGAACCAGGCTGGGATTTGAACCCTCATCCTCTCGATTGAAAGTCTAGTGAACAAACCACTACACCACGACATTTCCATGTGCAGAAGAATACACAGCAATCCTCCCGTAGGGGGCCAGGCAGGATTTTGAACCCTCAACTTCTTGATATATAACAACATTTCCTTGTGCAAAGGAGGTACACCAACCATCATCATCATTATCTCATTATCTCAGCATCTACGATCTCTCGCTGCGAGTCCTGATGTCCACTATATAAGTAAGATGCAATGAATAAAATCCTGGTTCCTGACTTTGTTCACGTTGGCAGAGGAATGTCTATCGTCATCTTCTCATTCAGCTCTGTGGATGACACCATCTGTAAAAAATTAAAATGACAGAGAAAATACACTGTATATTATTGGTGTAATAGGTGCATATACTAGCTTTGTTTGTTATGAGCACATGTCATTGCTACATTCACAAAAAAATCCATGTACCAGTACCTGAAATGCAGTGTTAACATGCAACAGGAGTTACAAACAAAAATTGAAACATATAGTATAGTCAAGGATTGTATTTCCGAACAGATTGTATTACCGAACGTGTACAGTTAAGCGCCTAAAATGGGTTTTCATACGCATGGGATTACGCGTATGAAAACCACACTATTGACACAAAGGTTGTGTCTTTTTCCCATAGGTTTCACACGTTCGGAAATACAGTACCTTTTTCAAGGGACCAAAACGCCGCGTCGTTGGGAAGGGGTTCACTCGGAAGGGAATATCGTATTTAATCTACGTTGTCTTTTTAAAATTCCATCAACTTCTTTTTCTGTAGGACTCTGAGCATTCATTATGAAAGTTTGACAGATATTCGTTTGATATTTTATTTGCTATCGTTGATTTTCTGAAAAGTGTTCGGACACTGGATCGACCACCATACTTTAGATCATGATAGAATATAAATTACTTTGGCTTCACCTCGGATTTGTTTGTCACTCAATCCTATGAATAAATACTGCTGTAGCTAATATTTTTAGCACATTGATATACAATTAAGTTACAGAAAAGGTTTGATGAAAAGTTGAGGATAGGTGAAAATCTATATGGGCTTTTCACTAAAATAAACCTACCCTCAGAAATTCTTGGTATGATATAGTACCAGAATGTTGACCTCTGACCTTTTGCAATGCACCAATCACAGCCTCTGTTATTTGGTCGTCTGTCAAGGTAGGGGTAAACATACTCTTGTAGAGACTGAAAAGCTGCTCAAATCTCAGCAATCCTTCCTTGTTTACATCCAGGGCATCAAAGAGGGCTATCATTGGACAATTAAAGGGAAAGTCCACCCTGATTACAATTTGATTTTAAAAGAAGCAGAACAAAGCAAAGAAACAGATCAGTGAAGATATGACCAAAATTTGATAAGAAATAAGAAAGTTATGAATTTTTGAAGTTGTAATCAATCAAACACAAATAGGCAACTCTGTGATGTATCTTGCGAGCTCCTCTCCCATTTTCCCTGTACCCAAGAAATTAATAATTTCCATTTTCTGTAAAGAAAATATTCAATCATACATGCACCTTAGATATAATCATTGCTCATATGTTTTTACACAAAACCTATATGAAACAAATCTATTCATTCATCAAAAATTAAGAAGATGAAAATTTATGAGATTTTCTGTAGTGAGCAAAGAGAAGAGCTCGCAAGATACATCATGGAGTTTGCCAATTTGTGTTTGATTGATTACAACTTTAAAAATTAATAACTTTATTTCTTATCAGATTTTGCTCAAACTTTCACCAATCTATTTCTCACATTTTTCCTTCTTTTATTCAAATCAACCTAATACCAGGGTGGACTTTCCCTTTAAGGAGTCAAATCAAAATAGAATGGGAGTCAAATTAAAAGAAAACAGCAAAATATCAACAAACCTGATGACCATATTTAATTGGTTAATCCTATTATTTTCCTTTCATAAAGGTGATGAACTTTACTTTCTACATCTTCTGAGATGTACACTACACTTTTGTGTTTATGTCTTTGCTGAATCAATATTAATGATGATTATGATAATGAGAACGATAATAGTGATAATAACGAAATGATGAAAAACAAAGAAAAATAATAACAATCATTAGATCATCATGCAGAGTACCTCACAGCTCCAATCTTCTAACGTTTTTGTAAAGGGGTTTTATGAAGGATATTAATCATATTATCAAAAACAAGGGGAGCCTCAATATATCAATATAATTTACAATAATTATTAAAACATCAAGGCAAATCTGAATTTATGTTACGTCATTTTTACTTCGAGTCCTGTTATTGGTCAGATGTAATGTTGTTTAAATAAATTAATTCAGTTACCTTTACTTTTCTCAGGATAATCTGCTTTCTTGCTCAGCACAGAAAGACACAGCAAGAACCCCTCTGGATGAATAGTACGGTCCTGTCCACTCACATGCTTCAATACCACTCTCCTTGCAAGCTCATTACCAGAGAAGATGTAAAGGGAGAGGAAGGATTCCACTGGGATACCTTCCTCGCCATTGGGGGAGGGGTCCAGTTTGGCATACGTCTTCAGAAGAAACTTAATCTCTCTTTCATCGACTATAGGATGGGAAAGATGGGAAGGATGGGAAAAGTAGTTTAGGAGATATTCAACATGATTTTACCGTCATTCTTCCTATCAGCCATCAGTAAGTGGAACCACCTGAGAGAAAATACTGTGAATGCATCATCTACAAGTACATTTAGGAAGGCCACTGACAGATCCTTCTAAGCCCTACCGTGCCCTCTCTCACCTGACGTGCTTATGCCAAGCAGGGCCCTATGTCATACACATCCACATTTAGATCCAGATCCAGATCCACAGTTATGAAATGTTTTTTCATGATCAGCAAGAAATCTCATATGTATTGAGGAAATCTCTATTTATTTCAAATAACCTTATTGATCTATGTCACTTATACATGTACAAGCTTATCTGAAGATAAGCTTGTACTCCAGACTAGCTTTTTACGGGTGAATAGGCTTCAATAGCTTTTGTGTGTATCAACGGGCCTTTTTCCAGTCTAGATCATTCATACATGTACATGAGAGGAAAATAATTATTTAAAATTTCACTTTCAATTCTGAATCCCAAAATTTGTGGCACAGTAAGAGTTGAAGAGCCCCTGAATCAGGTAATCTAGTAAATTTAAGAAAATTAAATCTTGCTTAGAGCAATTTTGTTGTCTGTTTTTGACTGCTGCAACAGTGAATGCTGGACACAGTCCCACATAGGCAAAAGGGCCTATGAGTGGATCTACGTGTATATAAGTGAAAAATCTCATTTTCCTCTTAAAAACAAAGATAAGGATCTAAAGACAGTTCACATGAGCAAATATAAGCGACTCTTAGTTTTACATTTCATACTACCGTTAAACATGAAAATCAATTTCTTCACATTAATCAATTAGTTAATTTCTTTTATTCATTAAGTCTTAAATTCAGTTTCTTACAATGTGAATGCTCTTGTATATCTTCCAGTTTTTCTGGTGTGAGAAGAGAGTCTGAATTCCCCTGCAAGAAAGAAAACATAGAACCCACTGATAAAAGTACCACAAATATTCATCACTCACAATCAGAAGTCATAAATTCTATGAATTGTAATAGGCACATCAACAAACTTTAATGAAATTCAATAAATGAAAATTCAAAAAGCAATTGGAGACTCTTAATTCATTGCCAAGAAATTTAAAATAAAATAAAGGCCTGCTGATACACACAAAAGCTATTGAAGCCTATTCACCTGTAAAAGCTAGTCTGGAGTACAAGGTTATCTTCAGATAAGCTTGTACATCTTGTATCTCCAATAACCTTGCATAAGTGTGAGTGGCTTGTACATGCATGTACATGTATAACAATTTAAGGAATTTAATTATTTTCATTTAAAAGGATCATAATAATAATTGCATGTCATTATATAATTACTGAAGTTGTCAATACGACCACTATTACTTGGTGTGTCAAATGTCATTTTAATTTTAGTTAGGCTTAGGCTTTTAATTTATTTAGTTAGTTAGCCTTAGGCTCACTCACGGGACCATCACTATATGGAGGGAGCTGTGTCAATTTTGGCCAGTCACGACCTCAGAGTTGAAGAGGTAAAAACACCAACTTAATCGGCAAAATTTTGTGAAAATACTTCCTTCTACATTTTAGAATGATAGAATATCTAATTTCATGCCAGATCCTTTGATAGGATCTTTAAGACTTTATCATCAAGTGAAATTTTCAGGCTGTTTTTGGTCGGTGATCTTGCTCTTTTGCCGCACACCTATGTGCAAGATATGGCAATTGCTCACCGTATGAAGGTACAGAGTACGAGGTTATCTCCAATAACCTCGCATAAGTGTGAGTGCCTTAGGCTTAGCCTTAGCCTTAGGCCAAAAAGTACTACCGGTACGTATAATTGCAGGTGTGGGACCGAGCCCTTCAAATCTTCAATAAAATTGGTGACGCTAGATATATATATCTTATAAAATGAATGAACAATACTCATGATTTCACATTCTGTGATTTGAAGATGATTGTCATTTTCTTACCATTACCGATAGATCGAACTTTAGATCTATATCTGGAATCCTGGAATCACATCACACAAATCACAGATATTTGGTATTCACTCCGTTCGCTTCATTGGTCGTCACCGCAACGAAACTAGAGGGCGTGCGAGTCGTCTTTGTCGATGGATTCTTCCAAAACAGTGAAATTCTTCCTTTCCCTCTTCAATCGTACTCTTCATAAATTCTGTTTTAATCAGTTTCATTAAAAATTCAAAGTATTTATAAAACATGCAAAAATCAGTGAAGTGTGAGAACATAGGATTGTCCAGTGTTTTGGAGTAGACCTATCCATAATTTGGTTGGCCTGTGATTGTAGGGGGGGGGGGGGCAGGGCGTGTAGTGGGGTCAATTTATACCTAACCTTCCAAAGAAAGCCGGACCCACACGCAGGGAGCCAGTGGCTGGGGTCCCCCACTCCCCCTCCCCCCCCCCCCTCTCTCTCTCTCTCTCTCTCTCTCGTCATAGCCTATACCCGTGGCCACCGTAGTATCCGCTGTTTGAACTTAAGTTACAAGATCCCCCTAACCAGGAGGCGGTGGATCGAGGCAGTCCCCCCCCCCCCCCCCCTCCCCGAAAAAAAAGCGAGAGCAAAAAAAAAAAAAGGGGGTGGGGGTAAGAGAAAAAAAAGCCTTAAAAAGGTGCTACGAGCCGTTATATTTCTTTCAAAATTTGCTAAAATGTCAGAGCTTCCCCCCCCCCCCCCCCTGGCACGTACATGCAGTGCAGTACTGCTTCCAAATAATTGGAAAGCAGTCAGGGCGTCGAACTAACTTTCCGCCTAAAAGGTGCTAAGAGTCGTTATCTTTCTCTCAAATTTGCTAAAACATCAGAACTTACGCTCTTCCCTGCACCCACCAACAGCAAAATATGATAGTCGACGCTGTACTTCACTCAACTCACCATATTGCGAAATACGAGTACTTTCAATTTTTTATTTTCAAAATATTTTTTGCTCTGTTTCTGCAATTTCTGCTGTACGGATAAAAAAATCATGATATTGAAGGCATCGTTGTCCCCAGTGATCAGTAACGATGTATTTTTCTCGTGAGAAGGGCGTCAAGGCTTCAATATAATAGGGGTGAAACATGAAGAGAATGTTACTTCCAAACACCACTTCTGTTTCATGGATTTATAGCCGACAAGCATTACTTTATGTGAATTGCGATGAGCTAAAATTATGACTCATAATGTTTGCTTGATCTCTCCTTCACCCCCCCCCCCCTCTCCCCCCCCCCCTCACTCTCTCTCTCTCTCATCCTCTCTCCCTTTTCTTTTGCTTTTGATTTCTTTTTCTTTTTCTTATAATAATACAAGACGAGACAGTGTAGGGAGACCCTTCTGCACCTAAGTACACAGTGCTCTTTTACATGATAGCAGTGGGGGTTTTTTTTTTGGGGTTTTTTGGGTTTTACAACTGAAGAGGCTATCCTGAATATATAAAACTGGAAATAAGTCTGAAAATAACTAAATAAATGAATAAATAAAAACGAATAAATGACTATAAAAGTGTTCTAAATAATTATATAATTTCTTTCAGAACTGAGGAGAGAACGATGAAGAGAGAGAGGGAGATAGAGAGAGAGAGAGAGAGAGAGCGAAAGAGTGATGTCAATTACCCCTTCCATTTATGTTATTTTATTTATTTATTCATTTATTATTTTTTTACGGCCGTCCAGGTGACTCCCTCCACAAAGCCAGACTGATATCTGCTACGAGCCCCCACCCCGCCCCTTCTCCCACAATGCCCTCCTCTCTCTGCTTCTCTTTGTTTCTCCCTTTCTCCCCCCCCCCTCCTCGTCTCCTCTCTCTCTCTCTCTCTCTCTCTCTCTCTCTCTCTCTCTCTCTCTCAAAAAGTATACAATACTGAGAATTAGAGTATACAATGTATTTGTAAGAGGATAGAGTATATTTTAAAATTTTAATGATCATGGAAATACGGCGCTCTCATACTAAAATGTTTAAGGATTAATAAAACACTATTTATCATTAACTTATACTGTCATGATAAATCTAAACTGATGACTGATGGCGGACACAATATACACGAGAAACAAACAGTAAGTTTTGAGTTCATAGCGCTCTTTAATTATTATTTTTTTTAAAACAGACAAATATGTAGGGGTATCCCCCACAAAAGAAGGATTTCCATACAACATCGTCTTTACAATAAATACCTTCAGAGGCGGCGGAACGTCGGGCTCGGACAATGAAAGTGGGGCAGCTTTTGCTTGGCAGACAAAAGTTCCCCCCCCCCCACTTCCATTGTCCGAGCCCGACGTTCCGCCGCCTCTGAGTACATGTATCAAAGTTATAGGATGAAAGTGAAACACAGTTATATGACCAGAAATTATGCTTTTAGAAAAACGCCGAAGTACGGTAAGTGTTAAACATGCTCTGTCCTGTTTGTGATTCAGTTTTCAAGTAGGCCTACAAATATATTGTATACGTATATGATGATCATAGGCGTATCTGGGGGGGGGGGGCGGTACTTCAGGGGAAGAAAAACCCATGATCTTCTATCAATCGGGCAACCGTCACCTCACAATGGGGAAGCATTGTGGTCTATTGATAATTTGTCCATATATTCATCTAGTACATTTTGATGGCGATCAAAATTACCTTGTCACAATTAAAAAAAAAAAAAGCAAGCTCACTTCGCTTATTTAGAAACTGGAAAGTTAATATTCGGGCTGTTAACACCCCACCCCACCTCCAGCCCTATGATTATGCTCGTATGCCAATGATGATAGTAAATGCTCATTACAATATTTATGATCAAGTTTATGGTACAGAAATCAGCCACTCTAACCGATATTGTATTATCATTTTTAAATGAAATAAACTGCCTTCTGGTCCTCTTCATTTTTTTTCTTTTGTTTTCATTTTTTTTTGTTTCCTCCCCCCCCCCCTTTCCCCCTAAGGGTGTAATTCTATCGCCCCTGGATCCGCTCAAAATCATGATAATACATTAATGTGTCAATTCCACTTGTGCTTGCCAAACAAATAAAAAAACAAGGTTTAATAAAAGAATGCACTGTTTTTTGTGAATACACCATATTATAAATATTATATTTCCTGAAACTGACAACATTACTGATATTTTCCAACAATATGATGTTCAGTCACAGTCGCAAACATTTTACCCTTAAAGGTTATAGTTCAATATTTTGAGCTGTATCGAAATGTCACTGGGCGTCAAGAAAATCAGTGAAACAGACCGCCGTAGGTAGAAACCTAATATTCTAATTGTGGTGGGGGGGGGGGGGGCAGTACCGTATTATTTATCTTGTGGGGGATGATTATGCTTTTTTATTCATTGAAGATATTGCGTTGTCAAAAAAATATATATCCGAGGAAAATAGCCTGATTCATTATCAGTTTCTCCGATTCAATGAATAATCATGAAATCTGGAAAGCATTCGTTAACTTTAATACTACTTAATCTTATTCTACGTCATTCAGTCCGACGTTGAATCTATGCTATGATATGTGAACTTTAATCTTAAAGAATGAGATCGTAAATACTTTTACACACAATTTACAATTTACACACGAAATAAACACCTAATATGCAGTAAATGTTTTTCTTTTGATTTTGTTCAGCCTGATCATATACTTTTAGTACCACAACCTCACAAATTATTGATGATAGATGAACTGGATATCTTCTGTGTTTTCAATGCTATTTGCATGCATTCCTTTGTACTCGGAATTCACACAGTGTCACACACAGTTCTAATATGTTCTTGTACTTTTACCTATTATGTGTTCTCCTTTATTTTGTACTCGAATTTTCATAACATCGATACCTGCAAGTATAGAAAACCCCATTTTAGGAACCAGGTCAGAATACAAAAATGAGACGAAAATGACGAAATTTGGTGACCGCGATGTTTGCTTACATTTGTGTATTGATAATAGGGTTTAAAAAATATTCTCACTCCAATTCTTTTTGGTATCTTGTTCAACATGATCAATGGAGCAGAGATGAAACGTGTGCTGTCCCGAAGGTGGGCTTCACACACTGAAGACATGAGCAGGGTGAAGAAGCAGCGGAAGCACTCCAAGGTTTATCCGCATCAGAAATCTTGATCCTTTCAGTAACGTTGCTGGTACACGGTTGAGGGGATGATTGACGATGACGTGGGTCAGACTGAAGTTGGAGTTGAAGATGATGATGAGGAGGAGGAGGAGGAGGAGGATGGTGAAGATGATGGCGGGCGAAGTCGAAGCTCAAAGGCAACACAGCCGACGGTCTCAGTGGAAAGTTAGGCTTTGAGGACGACGAAAGCGACAATGGCGCGACCGATGACAATGCTGATTTTCTAAGGTCATAGGAAGAGTCCGTCATCGAGTTGGCTGGATTCTTAGGGCTCTGCAAATGTGCCACTGTCGCCGACGACTGCGACAACGATGACGCCACCGATGATGATGTGGGCAGCACACGTTTAAAAGGAGATCCGTGCTCATTGCGGGATATTGAATTCGACATCCTCATCGACAACCTGTTCTGAAGAGGATCTGATGATGGGTATTCGCTGTGAGGCTCCTTCTTCGAAATTGTCACATCAGAGGACTTCATCTCTTGATACCTGATTCCAGTCACATTTTCTATTGGTACAGGAAGTTTGGAAGGGGCGATTGATTTAGATGATGCAGAAACTGGTATCGAAGTGGTATTGGTGTGAGGGAGATGATGGTGATGCTCATGACGATCTCGTTCCAGATGGGTAGATGCAGCATCATGACGGTGTGTTGGTTGCTGATGCTGAGAGAACGAATGTGGTACTCGACCGCGCCCCTGGTATACATCATTCACGAGTTGCCTCATCTCTTCCATGCTGTTACGTAACATTAGGATGTAGTTCTTCGCCAATAGCAGCGTGGACATCTTCGATAGCTTCCTAACTGAAGGGCCGTGGGCGTAAGGCATGACCTCGCGTAGACCATCCAAGGCCTTGTTCAAATCATGCATTCTCTTCCTCTCCCGACTGTTGATCTTCAACCTCAGTTCTTGCTGATCTTCTCGCGACCTAAATTCGACCTCCTCCAACCCTGACGTCATCTCCACACCTTCCATCATCATACTCGACATCCCACGGCTCTGAAGCTCGTTCAGTCTCTCCTCCGTCATCGCTTTCAGGTTCCTCGTCGGGTCCTGATCGATTGTCATCACTCTGAATCCCTCATCATCCCCATCACCACCAGACGACCGTTTTCGAAATGACGATTTTGATGACGAATAGAACGAATCGGTGGTTGAGTTTACAGACATGCTGTCATCACTCAGTTCGGCTCCCGAATCAGAGACGGGTGATGACACTTCTCTTACCATCTTCCCTCAACAATGGCTTTCCAAATCATAAATATCGAGCAAAAATCAAAGTTTTTGTCTGTTAGTTAGTATTCGTTCAAGACCAAACTGCGATGAAGAATATCTAAGCAAAGACACGTTACAGGTATTGTTGACGTCTACAAGTTTTCGAAGATGACTCTAGGATGAAATCCACACTGCTTCAAATGTTAACGATAGTTATTTTTTTTTCCAGAAAAAAAAGAAAGAAGATGATATACATGTAGCATGTAGAGGATGTCAGTCACTATACCAAACAAATTGTTGCTCGAACGGCATGACTCATTTCCAAAATAATGCTCAAATCAGGCTAAAACTTCAGACGACCAGCCCGCAGACAGGGGTAGCGAGGGTTGAATGAGAGGTGAATGAGAATGAGATATGGTTTTAATGACCCCCTCCTTGGCTGGTAGTCGCGTGCCATGGGTGTAACGCAACCGGACTAGCCCCTCCCATTTTGCCCGTCTTCCCCACTTAATTCTCACCCATCCCCCTTTCTCTCTTTCCCCCCTCTCTCCCCATTCCTGGTCCTTCTCTCTCTCTCTCTCTCTCTCTCTCTCTCTCTCTCTCTTTCTCTCCCCCATAATTATTACTATCTTCCCCCCCCCTCGTCTCTCTCCTCCTTTAGTCACGTTACCCCTTCCCCCTCCAATTTCTCTCTCTCTCTCTCCCCCATCTCTCTGCCCCCCCCCCCCCCACTCTCTGTCCCTTCTCTATCTCACTCTCTCCTACTCTTTTCCTGAGCCACCACACTTTCCTTCTGTTTCTCAACCAATCACCAGCCGTAATAATGACTGCGACGGGTGGTTGTAAACAATGGAAAGCGTATGGCATACTGGCAACGATCGTGGCCTCCGAGACGCGCGTGCCACTCACGTGCCGATCAGCTCCTACCTAACCCTTATCCACAGAACTGAGCTTTTACTGGTATATTTTCAGATGTAACGCACGGTAATAACTCAATCTTCAAACTGCATTTAGCATCGATATTGCTATTATGATTTCAAATCTGATGTAATAATAACAGAGCATAACCCTTAATATGAATTATCATTTTTTGTTGTTGTTGTTTTGTTTTTATTGGCTTTATTACAATAAGACCATGCAACTCAATGCCCGAATATGACGTGATGGTTGCCCCCAAATTAAAATCCCAATGGGCACCCCACGCCCTCTTTAAAAATAATATTTTGAGTCGATGAAAAGGGGGCGCCGGATAATGGATAACATCATAGAAGGGGCTCTTTTATCAGTATGTATATTGGGGGCATTCAACCTTACATCCTCTATTCCCCGATTCGATTCCGCCACCATTTCTTGCATCTTATATATGGGATGAAATACTTTTATCTTTCAATTTTCTTTCATCTACAGTGACAACTTACTTTTTCTTCAAAGTTTCTTTTATGGGTAAAATGTGAACATATGGTGTATACTGGTGGGCTAGCTTCTGATCACGTGCGGAATCATCGGCCACGAATAGAACGACGGTCGGTACCAAGGTTTGGTAAGACGCGAGGCTCTAAGCACTATGCCAACACAAGACGGGGTGAGGTTTTAAGTTACACCCTTTTTATCATACGAACAAGCATCTAATTAAGAAAAAACGTGGGAATCAAGCTAGGCCTAGCACACTAGCGTACCCAATGGGGGGGGGGGGGGGGGAGGGGCAGACTGCCCCTGACAACTTTTGACCCCCTCCCAAATAAATAAAGAAAAGTATACATTGTGCGGCCCCCTTTTCATAAAACTGTTATAGCAACATTAATTCTGATTTTGTATGTTATATGCGCTTAGTTTAATGAATCGAAGTTGTATTATATTGTTGTGCTTTATTTTGTATATGTATTTGTAAAGCGCCATGAGAAGCCACCATTATTATTATTATTGTTATTATTATTATTATTTATTTTAAAACTGATGATTTTTATATTCATTTATTTATTTTTTTGCTTGTCAGAGAATGATGGAGGAAAACTCGACGAAGGGCTGGCGATAAGGAAAAAAATACGAATCTCCCTCCAAGCAGTTTCCGCTCATCATTTCCTCGCAAGTTTTGCCCCTCTTGACGCCATGGTCCAGTTACGCCACTGGCCTAGCAGATACATCCTTGGCTTTGCTTTGATTATATAGGATGTACTATAAGCGAGTAATAGTATGATGGACAAATTTATAAATCTTGTGTAAACAAATATTAGCTGCCGGTCAGACGCTTCGAACGATAGACGATTTGATTTGACAGAGCACTGGCAATATTTTTTAAATATTGTGTCAGATTGTAAAGCCCGTGGAGGGCAAGGGTGATCGTGCTCGACCTTCCTGAAAAGGGGGAGGGGTGCTGGCGTATCCAACATAGCAGTCATGTACGACCACTAAGGGAACAATGGAAGTAACGCAGGGTCTATGCCACGCCTACAGCTCAGTTATCACCCCCCCCCCCCCGGTCTAGGGAGGATAAACAAGTTTTCTCGTTTTAATTGTGCATGGCTCATGAATTTAGTTTTGATTATTCTGAAGAAGAAAAGTTATTCAAATGTTTCAAAAATTATATCACTTAATTTTTCAAAAGAGGATAAGACTTATTTCTTTTGTAGAATTGCTATTTCCGTTTCGCTCGCCAATAATTGTGCTTTGAAATTTCAATGTTTAGGAAATATTACACAATGCAGTGGTGTATCCAGCTTTGCTTTTAAACTGCGTATGCCCCTACCTTCTTCCCTGTTTGAAGTCCCAACAAAACTTGCTGCCTTTGTACATTCCAAATCCCACGGTTATAGGCGCAGCCAGGAGGCACAAGGAGGCCATGAACTTGATAGGGTCAACGTACACCTTAGCTCTACAACTATTCCTACCCAAGGTGTTTGGTGTTTGGAGCGAGGTCAACACCCCCCCCCCCCCCCCCCTCCGTCTTATGCCTCCTCCCCCTGTTCAGCAGGTCAGTGATAACGATAAATTTATTTTAAATTGTATGGATTTTGCGTATTTTACGTTATAGATAACATGGGCCCACTGATGGTAGAGACATTATTTTATTTCATATCTTCTTCTTCTTCTTCTTTTAATCTCTCCTTTTAATCTCTCGATCTCTCTCGCCATTGGATTGGGGTATGTATCGTAGAAGATCCTATGGTGTCAATCTTTATCATTTCGGCATTATTGCCCACATATAAGACAAGATATAATATAATAATTATATTATATCTTGTATATTGTCTTATATGTGGGCGATAATGCCGAAATGAAAAAGATTGACACCATAGGATCTTCTACGACAATACCCCAATCCAATGGCAAGAGAGATCGAGAGATTAAAAGAAGAAGAAGAAGAAGAAGAAGAAGAAGAAGAAGAAGAAGAAGAAGAAGAAGAAGAAGAAGAAGAAGAAGAAGAAGAAGAAGAAGAAGAAGAAGAAGAAGAAGAAGAAGAAGAAGAAGAAGAAGAAGAAGAAGAAGAAGAAGAAGAAGAAGAAGAAGAAAGAAAAAAAGAAAGAAAGAAAGAAAGAAAGAAAGAAAGAAAGAAAGAAAGAAAGAAAAATAAGAGTGGGAAGGGATCGTGAAAATAAGATGATTATGACCCCTCCCACATCCTCCCTCTAACAAATAGCCTTTTTTTTTTTTTTTTTTTTTTTTAAATATAATTAAAACGTGAAAAGTTGATTATACGACAACACCCCCCTCCCCTCCCCCGTGCACATTTACCCTCAGGAAATTAGTTCTAAAAAGGTGAATCATCAGCTTGAACAAGACTAACTTGGACAAGAGTTGCGAAATCAGTTGTCATCATGCCCGTCTCATGCCTAAAATGCAGTGGCTCTGCGATATTAAAGAGGCCCAAAACTGTAAGTTTCACAAATTATATCATATGAATATGATATATTTTACAATCGCTACAAATTAGTAATGATAAAAAATTTATCTTATCGTTTTACCGATGGTATTTCTGTAGAAGTCGCAAGATATTTCCATCATGTAGTCCCATATGCTGAGAGTTTTGTGTGCAATTGGTCATTAACTCTTGATCTAGTGTGATATGATGTTTAAATTCGGGGGAAAGGAATTATACACAGTTGCAAAACAAGAATAAGTGTGATATTTGTTTTTAAAGATGGTGATGATTTAGAAGCCACTTATGATTTCATATCTTTTCAAAGATTAATATTTTTACTGACTGTGCTGAATGTGTATCCTCAGTCCACTTATACATGTACAAGCTTATCTGAAGATAACCTTGTACTCAGACTAGCTCTTTTATGGGTGAATAGGCTTCAATAGCTTTTGTGTGTATCAGCAGGCCTTTCTCCAGGGTAGATCATTCATACAGGAGAGGAAAATAATTATTTAAAATTTCACTTTCAATTGTGAATCCCCTAATTTGTGGCACAGTAAGAGTTGAAGAGTCCATGAATCATGTAATTAGCAAATTTAAGAAAATTGAATCTTGCTTAGAGCAATTTTGTTGTCTGATTTTGACTGCTGCAACAGTGAATGTTGGACACAGTCCCACATAGGCAAGGGCTCATGAGTGTCCTCAGTCTTATTTCCAGACACTACTTCTGTTTTCAAGGTCTGTCAACTTGATTAATTTTCTTTTCATTGATGTTGCAAATAATCTTCGGTTTCAGAGATATAAAAATTGATATTACTTGTTTTTCATCTTGTGGAGTTTAGTATTGAAGATTGAAGCTTTATATAGATTCTACTATGTGAAACTGAATTATTATAAAGCCTAAAGGGCAATCCAACCTTGGTAATGAGATGATTTGTATGAAAGCAGAAAAATAACAAAAAACAGGATGGTGAAAGTTGAAAGAAATCGGACAAGGAATAAGAAAGTTAAGGATGTTTGAAAAATGAGATCACTACATCTAGATGTGAATCTCAAATTGGCAATTTGGTGAGTTGATTCATACTAGTGGACAACTCTCCCATTTGTCGTACACAAAAATATTATTAATTTGCATTTTTCTCTGAAGCACCTTCACACTCGGGGGCACCGGTAGTACTCAAAATATATAATTATATTGTAGATAGCATATTGTTATAATTTATAGGTCTTCCTAAAAGAAAGAGATCCTACAGAGTAATACATTTTGAAAAAAGTGGGGGAGTTATCCGCAGCTACATCACAGTGGCATTACCTATTTGGCCAATTTGAAATTCCTGTATATGCATAGTGATTACAACTTTCAAAAATTCAAAACTTTACTATTGCTTGTCCGATTTTGTTCAAACCTTCACCAATCTGATTCTCTGATTTTTCCTCTTTCAGATGAACTTACCATTAAAGTTGGATTTTCCTTTAAAGGGGAAGTCCACCCTGATTACTAGTTGGTCTTAAAAGAAGCAGAAAAATTAAACATATCAGTGAAGGTTTGAGCAAAATACGATAAAAATTTAAAAATAAGAAAGTTATGAATTTTTGAAGTTGTTATCAGTCAAACACAAATTGGCAAATCTGTGAGGTATCTTGTAAGCTTATTTCTGATCAGATTTTGCTCAAACTTTCACTAATTAATCTGTTTGTCTCATTTCCTTCTTTAAATATTCTAATTAACTTAATACCAGGGAGGACTTTCCCTTTAAGGTTAATCTAAATTGGTACTTTGTGTTTTCTAACATTACAACATATTTTGATATCATTTCTAAGATGGAAAGTTTAGAGTTAAATAAAATACAAATTTTTATATCTGATGTATCCTTTCTTATGTTTAATAAAAAAGAATGTGTCCATTGTGATCACTTTCTTCATTGCAAAGTATTAGGAGAACAAATGTTTGTGTGACCCAATGTTCCATGAGGTCCATGAGACTAACTGCCCACATGACCTACAAATCAATGGAAAATATTTTTAAATATATACAGAGAAAAAAGTATATGATGAAGGAAAGTCCAGAAGATAATTAAAGAATTAGAAAGAGAAGAGGAAAGACAAAGGAAAGGAAAATAATTATAAGGAAATATCGAAAAGGGAAGATAAAAGAAGCAGAAAAAAAAAAAAAATACATATATGGAAGGATAGAAAAGGGAGATGAGAGAGAGAAAAAGAAAAACATTAGGAAAGAAAGAGATTTGAAGATTGAAGTAAACACAAGGAAATTCAAGAGGAAGGAAAGAAAGAGAAGAAGAAAGAAGGAAAAATAATCCAGGAAAGAAAGAGATTTGGGCCTTGTGGGTTGTCATTCTGTGGCAAATCTTTTTTGATGGACCAAATTAATTTTCTGGTCATGACTGTCATTTTCTTCCAAAATATCTATGCATACATGCTCCTTTGATTAATGACTTCATTTCATTATTTATGAAGATTTAGATGATCGTATGAAATTGGCAAAGTGGTTTTGATTTGTTTTTACCTATGCTGAACTGTTCTCATAAGAGTGTGTATGGTGATGGCTGTTTGTGATTGAATGAGATGTGTAGTGTAAATCTATTTGGATTTGGTTGAATTTCTAAGCACGGGTATTAGTTGAATAACCACACTCAAAATATCAATCATTTGTCTTGAAAAGTTCATTTCTAAATTTCAAAGATAATTTCTAATAAATATTGAATTCAGCCAAGGGATGAAATTTCTGTCAATCAAATATAAAAACTACCAAGAAGACAAATTTCCATTGTACTTTTTAATGCTACCTTCTTAACTGAACCTTCAATTTATAATTATAATTATTTTATTACAAATTGAAAAAAAAAATATACTGATTTTTGTTTTGTTTTAATTTTTTGGGGGGCCATAATTTGGATTCATTTGTAGATTTACCATATTTGGTACTAGTTTTATTGGATTTCTTTTTTTTTATAATTAGCATACATTGTTTTGTTTTTTCATGATTGCTTTTAGTTTTAATTTTAAATATATTTTTGAATGTTTGAAAATGCATAGTAAAAAATAAGTCCAAAATATGATTGGAAACAACATTATGTGGTTGTTACAATGGACAGTATTAAATTTCTTTTAAACTTACTTTTTACATGTACATGTGTATTAAAGTCTTTTGGCCTTGTTGAGTACATTGCTTAAATTCAGAATTGTTAATCAGCCTCTTTTTTTTATTCATAGTAAATTTTGATAGTTCTGTCACTGTACATGTAACTGTAATACAAACTATTTTACACTATCATACCTCTATATACACGTACATTTATATGCTACATAATCAACCATTCATGATAACATTAAGACAGATTCCGTCAATTGTACCACCAGTTTTTACCATTTAATAATCTCATGTGCTCTCCTTCACACCCTTGTATGGAGAGATAGAACTTTGGCATAATGCATACTATCTATTAGTAACAAAATAGTTTTCACAATAGGGATTATAGATAGAGGAGCTCTGGGGAGGAAATGGGGCCTTTCAAAAGCTCAAGAAAGTGTAGCTGGCACCAGCAAAGTAGCTCTCTATTCTAAGATGATCAAACGTTTGCACACACGACCACGGCATGTTGGCCGTTCTCTGTCAGTAAACACCGACACACGCCGCTTGAAAGGCCTGACACAGCGTTCCAATAGCATGACAGCTGGTCGATGTGTACAGGCACAGACTGACTACTGCCCCCAAGCAAATAATTACGGGCAAATTCGGCGGGACTTAAATCACAATTCGTTGGTTGTTAGCAGTAGCTGACAGATGATGAAAGGTTACACCTCCTTCATCATATCTGTAGAGATGAGCATGTTCTCACTGCTGTCAATTTAAGGTTGTGCTTAGCTATAACTAAGATTCCACCTTACTGAGCTGTATGCATGTACTTTGATAGTGGTTAACAATTATGATCATTTTTCCTTTAAATTGCTTTGGATCATTTCTTTTTAATGTAGATTTTAACAAGGATACAGTTTGGCCCTATTACTACATGTATCTTGTGAAAACATTCCTATTTGCAGTATTCTCAAGATTGCTCTAAATCATTTTTGTTTTGTGCTTGCAGACTAGCCCAAGTGGATGCACAGAGAACAGGGCCCCGTTGCATAGAACTTACCATTAAATGGTAACTCTGCTATCAATGGTAACTACCATGGTAACATCACTCAACAGCCAATCAAAATCAAGTTTTTCATGGGAGTTACCATTGATGGCAAAGTTACCATTAATGGTAAGTTTTATGCAACAGGGCCCAGATGTACATTTTGATAAGAAAAAAATGCAATTCAAAGTTTTGACCATTCTTTGAATATACATACAGTGTATATGTATATCTGCTCAACACATTTTAGTCTGTTTCATTTTGTCCAAAATGTTAACAGTAATGATATTACTTCAGAATTAAAAACTGAGGGTAGCCTTGAAGAGACAAAGTTAGTTTAAAAAAGCACATAAATGTTAGGTTCTGGACTTCTGATATAAAGCTCGTGTGCTGTCACCTGCCATATGTGGTGTGGATTTTTGTATGCAGTGTGAATGCACCGCACTGCAAAGAATTGTTGTACAGTGGCTACAGCCAACATTTGGTATTCCATGGAAACAAACTATCAATCTCTTTTTTAACTGTCAGTTGTGTTCATCTTATATATGTTTGCAAGTTATTAGAGGAGGAGGAGGAGGAGGAGGAGGAGAAGAAGAAGAAGAAGAAAGAGAAGAAATAAGAAGAAGAAGAAGAAAGAGAAGAAATAAGAAGAAGAAGAAGAAGAGAGAGAGAGAGAGGGAAAAGGGAAGGAGGGAGGGAGAGCTCTAAGAGAGCTGTGGAAAATGTAAAACATATACATTAAAAGTGTTGGCTATTTTTTTTTTTTAACATTAGAGAGTGAGAGACAATAGAGTGAGAGAGAGAGAGAGGGGGGGGGGAAGAGGCAGACAGATGGGTAAAGTGAGAGAGGAAGAGGAGGAGGAGGATATAGAAAGGAGAATGGGCATAGAGGGAGAGAGATGGGGAAGGGGGAAGAGAGGGGAGTACATGTAGGTGGAGAGAGAGAGATTTGGAGAACTTGAGATGAAGTGATGTTGACTTGCACCATGCATGCTCCAATGGCTATATCTTGACGTGTGTCAACATATGTGCATGATTTGTTTATATAGTTATGGTCTATACAAAGTAACAGCAGGGTTTCTTCCATACTGATTGATTCTCTTTTAAAGGAAAGATTGTGAATAGAAGCTGGTTGCTTGATGATCTGTCCTAGCTTGTCAATCATCTAGTCTTTTTACTTATCTTTCCAACACTCCTTGTCATGCTCTCTTATAATTTTATTTTTTTTCATAATGTATTCTCAATATCTTTTCCTACCTTTTTTGTCAGGTGCTCTAAAATCTCTTTCTCTCTTTCTCCCCTCTCCTCACTATTCTTTACTTAACCTTTTCTTTAATCTCCCATTCTTTCTTTTCTTTCTGTTACCATTTTTAATCTTTTTATTCCCTTTCCTTTTCCCCTCTCACTTAAAAAATTCATAACTTTCTTATCCTTTATCAGATTTCCTCAAATTCATGTGCTTCTCTCATTTTTATGTGTTTGATAATTGATGCCAAAGTGTACTGTCCTGTAAAGATGAACTTGAGTTGTGGAGAAATATCAAACATTGTGATTTACATCATGTACTTGTAAAATTATAAGACTTTATGTGTGAAAAGAACAAAGATTGTGGTTCATGATGTTTTAATATTGCAATTCTGCCTCAGCTACTGGAAATCTCTTTGAAAATTTGGTGGGTGAGGGGGGGGGGGGGGGGGGGGGGGGGGGGGGTCACAGCTTTACATGTACATGTATATTTTTCTTAAATGTTCTTTGCAAACTCAATTTTGAAAAGGGGATTCCCTGCTTAAATCTAGAGATAAGCAATACACTTAAAATCATTTCTTTTTCAAATTAGTATGAGGGTTACCAGCCTCCAGTTACATGTTTCAGTAAACATTTTCAGTAAACCCCCTATGAAATATTAATGTCATTTAATGTATATAGATAGTACTGACATATGCTTTTAATGTAAATTGTTGGTGTTCGTATTCAGCAACCAGAACCAGTTCAGGGAAACTTAATGGTTGCCCATGGCAGAAATAGAACCCTCTTCACGACTTCCTAACTGCTATTGTATGAGGTATTGAGTAGTAACCATATTTTGGGGCAGGCAACACGCTGGTTGTAGTTCAAGGGGGATTTTTAAAGATGTGATGCATTTGTTTGTGTCCCTGTTCACATTTAGAATGTAATCTTGGCTGCACTGTAATTAATGATGAGTAGGGGAGCGTTTCATCAAGTGTTTTGTCAGTGATTTTAACCGAAACTGATATAAGCTACTGAAATCCTTGCATCTGATTGGCTGAGAGCAAATTTGTCTGTAAAAATCACTGACAAATGCTTGAATGAAACACTCCTCAGGTTGGCAATTTCCAAGATGTTTTTGATTTACATTATATTTGCATTCTTGCTATATTATTGATTTTTCAGATAATGATAGAAGGCTGGTAATAACAGGTATAGTTATAATTTGAATCTAATACAAAAAGTTGTTAGTTATCAGCCAAACAATTTGAAATGGTTTGTTATAAATTTTAAGATTTATTTCATTTCACTATAAACCACATGACCATACACACTGGTGATGTATATTTCCCTTTCAAATTTTTTGACAGATTTCACTTGGCATTGTAGTTTTGTTGCTGTTGTTTTTAGATAACAATTATTGTACCCACAGTGTTTCAAAACATTACTCCTTTCAGTATATGATTTTAATGAAAATCATAAATCATCATTAATGATTTCATTGCTTATAATTGAACAAAGTGGTTCTGTTGCACATAGATTCTTATTAAAAAGTTCAATAATACTCAATGTATTTGTGAAGCCTTAAAGCTGCTTTAAAACTTAGTGTGAACATGAGCACTGTTTGGGCCAGTTAAGAAGTGTGAACAGACCACCAGATTGAGAGCAGGTTGTGCCACTGGTCCGGGGGTGGATGTCCATATGGGTAGGGTAACGTTGACGCCCGTCAGGGGGAAACCGGGTGGAGGAAGGAGAGTGTGTCTCTCCTAAATTAAAAACTATTTTCATTGTCATGGGTGATCAGGGAAGAAAGAGGCACTGCATATTCAAAGTTTGGTTTTCTGTACATACTTAAATGGAATTGATTTCTCAAATACTGTTCAAAGAAGTTTGAAGGGAGTGACATGTAGATAACCTTCCGAACAAAACCAGTATTACATGTAGGATATTTACTTGTATATTTCATCTCTCCAACTCTGATTGGGGGGGGGGGGGGGTCTAGGGGCAGCATCAATAGGCATTGTCATTTGAGTACGAGAAGGGTGTAAACCCTGTGTTACTACCTTTCTGGCTCTGAGCAGATGATAATTACATGGATGATGCTTTGATTCTTTGCTTACATTATATTTCTAGGGAGTACGTGTTGACTCCTTACTTCTTCCTCTTTTATTTTCTTGTTAATTGTAAAGCATTTACATTTTTATTTGATACATGTAGATCATTTAACTTGCATGCATCATGGAATTTAATTTCAAGAAATCTATGTAATGCTTTGGTCACAAATTAGAGCAGCAACGATTTTTGGAGAAGTCGAGCGGGCTGTAAGGCCCCAACAATACCCAGGCAGTGCCCTGTCGATTTTAGGTCAAAATTGGATGAAATCAGGGAGCTTCTCCATGCAGTGTCCTGGCAGTTACCAACTGATGACCCACTGATTCCCGGGCGGTCTCCCACCGACCACCTGCTGATTTTTAAGAAATCGCCTGGCGACCTGGCGGCGACTGCTCGGGAGCCTATGATCTAGCTGCTTTGATTTTTTACCTAAAATGCTAAAAATGCCAGGATTTTAACTCCGCGCTAAAACTTCAGTGGCGACCAAGCGATGCCCTAAAAACCAGTGGTGCCCGGATGACCACCCCTCGGTGCCCGGGGAAATTGGCTAAAAAATGGCCACCCGGTCGCCGAGCAGGCTAATTTTGGGGGTTGTGGCCATAGCTCAAATTGCAACACCCATGATTTTTTTCTTCTTTAGGATACTCATCAACATTCTGTCTGGAACCAAATGAGGATTATGATTATGAATTAGTCTTCTCTGCTCTCTCTGAGAAGTGACTGTCTAATATTGTCTGCTGAAAGTCAAAAGGGTTGAACTCATATACTTTTATACAGAGTTAATGCCCTTCTGATTCTCACCAGATGATATACTTTTGTAAAGTATCCAAACTAAGTTTTATTGTAACAGAGTTACAAACTCATAAATGTAAACTGTAGATTGAAACAAAACTTGAGGGAAGCAACTTTCTTAGAGTGAGTGGCCAGCAGAACGGATGATATATTGACTACACAACAGACAAAGATTGCTGTGAGGCTCCTTTACGTCCCTGAATTGACAACTGGAGATCAAATGTTACAGGCTGTAGGGGTTTCAATCATTCTTCCATGAACGGAAAAGGGGGAAAAGAGAAACAAATAGAGCACCCAACAATTTAATGAAAATACCAAATTAGTCAATTTGCTATTCCCTCCATTTCCAATGCCCGGAGCCACGATTCCTTAGCCTATTGTTAGGTTGAATGGAAAGTAACGCTGGCATACGGTGTCTTGGTTTGGGGAATTGAGTTAGAAGTGGTTTTAAAGTAAACACTGTGCTGGCTGGCCTGATGGGTGATCATAGTCGATGCTTATTTCATCTTTTTCTCTCTCCCCCCCCCCTCTCATTATGCATTTTTATTTCATTTTCTCCCCTGATTGTACATATAACTCCTCTTTTTTAATGGCCTTTTCCATATTTCTTTGTTTTTTTGATAATTTGTTTCTTGTCTTCTTTATGATTTTGTTGTTCTTTTTTAATCTGTCAGGCTCATGTTTCTTTTGGCGTCTTTTAAAAAATTTCTTTTTCTTTTCTTCTTCCAGACTTCACTTCCTTCTATCTTCTTGAACGTTTACCCTTCCTTTTTTCATTTGTCTCTTTTTGTATTAATTCTTTTCTTCTTTTGATGCTTTATTCACTTTTTCTTTCCACTTCTTTTCTTTTTTATCATAAATATTCCCTTTTCCTTCTCTCTTTGAAACATTTTGTTTTTATGATAGTATAAAGATGAAGCATAAAAAAGAATTAAAGACAAAGAAGATAAAGATTTAAGACTCCTAATATCATTATTTGTGATATGAAAGAAATGATGCATTATTTATGAATTTGTAAGAAATTTTGATTGATCCCTAGTTTCTCTTGTATCCTTGAAGCAATGCTATAGGGCAATGCATTGTGTAAGCAGGGATTCTATCCAGCACATTTTAATGTGATTTATGATCTGTCATTACACAACATACATATAATCTTGTATTCTTTTATTTCTAACCTTGGAGATGAATTGCGTCAGGAGTGCTTCTTTGCAGCATTGTTATGTTAACCCTTTGAATACTAAGCACAAGATAATACAGGATGAAAGTCATGCAAAATGCATTTTAAGTAAAAAGGGAATGGTCATGTAGAGGTTAAAGTCATTACATACTTCTTTATATTATTTCTTGCAAGGAAATATTTTGTTTTTAAGTAGTTTTTCGAGGTAGCAGCCCAAGATTTCTTGGGAGATATCCGTGAGAAATGCATCTTTTCAAATGAAAAGGAAATCATAACCTACAGATGAAATTTCTCTCAATATGTCTTGTATTATTAAACTAGCATTTCTTACAGGATGATGCCTTGTTCAAGGAATGCTTTTCAGCAGCCTTTGAAAGTTATTTGACACATGCTCTGACAACAATTGTTCCACAGTCAATATCCTAGACACTAACCAATTCCCCCGGGGGGGGGGGGGGGGGGGGCCACTCAGGTATATTGGTGTACACATGCGCGTCCAGAAAAACGCGTAAAAAGGGGTCTTTTTTTCATCCAGGACGCGTAACGCGCATTACGTGTTAAGGGGTTCGTAATCGCTGATTTTCAACAAAAAGGGGGTGCTGAATGGAATGCGGCCAAACGCGTTTAGGGGGTCATTTTCATTCCGGCGGCAATGGTATGAACAAAACATTTTTAGTCCGATTTTCAGGAACTTGAACGCCCTTTGAACGGTGGCATACGTAGAAAAACAGGTGTTTGATCTCAATTACAGGAACCTAGGGAGTTGTTAAATGGCTTTATGTGTTATTATTGTGCATGGATTTCTTGCCAATACAGTTTATTTCTCTGGAAGTAAATTACAAAAGTTGTTCTTTTTTTTCAAAAGTAAGCAAATGATGATCGTGTATTAAACCTAACGGAGTACACAGTTTGAAACCTGTCCTACATAATTGAAGTAAATAATAACATTTGTAATTTAACCAACAACAGTTCCTATATGCGCAGTTTATTTTGTTTGCCTTGTGTGAAGAATTTATTTTTTAATCTTGTTGGTTAAAATTTTAATCAACCAAGGATTACCAGGTGAACCACACATTAGTAGGTTAAAACTTTAATCAACGGCCTGTTGATTAAAGTTTAACCTGTGGTTGATTAAAAGTTTTAATCATTTGTTGGTTAATCGTATTTTGCTCAACGTTGGTTAAATCGGTGTTGATTAAACTTAAACATATTGTTGGTTAAATGTTTAACAATTTGTTGGTTAGTTTTATTTTGTTGTTTAAATGTTTAACCATTTGTTGGTTAATCGTATTTTGCTCAACATTGGTTAAATTGGTGTTGATTAAACTTAAACAAATTGTTGGTTAAATGTTTAACCATTTGTTGGTTAGTTTTATTTGGTGCATGAGAAACTCTTTTCATATCTGATTGTTATCTAGCTTAATCTTATAAAGAAAAAGATCTACTGTGTGATCTTGCTTTCTAAGTTAAGCGGTTTGGGAAGTTCGATCTGCTCAGACCTGGACTAGACCTGACTATGCAAGGCCCACAGGTAGACTACGCCTACGCCTACATTGATTCTATATCTTTTTTTCAAAAACTGTTCTAGTTTCAGTTTTTGTCATATTGCCCTGTCCGCGAAATATGGACATCTGCAAAGTTGAACACACCGCCATACCGCCGGCGTCGCCTCCTCGCTACAGTAGGCGTAGTCAGTAGATCTACCAGTGGGACTGGCTTAGCCAGGTCTAGTCCAGATCGAGCAGGTCGAACTAGCTCCCAAGCCGTTTAAATTAGAAAGAAAGATCACACTGTAGATTTATTTCTTCCCAAGATTAAGCTAGACAACAATCACAGATGTATGAAAAGAGTTTCTCACCTTCAAACACGCTGACAAGCTCTTTGAAAGTCCCCAATCATTCAACGACTTGAATGACAACACCTTCCATTTTTATCGCAAACAATTTCTGCGATAAATATATGTATTTGTTTCAAATCCATATTTGTTTCAAATCCATATGCGTATGCGCTGTTCGGTCACGCGACTTTGATCAAACTTTAACCAACAAAAAGATAAAGTGTCTCAACAGTTAGCGCTATCATTTTGGCGGGAAAGCCGAGAACACTGTTTTTAATCAATGTTGGTTACAAAGTAACCAACAAGATTAAAAACAATAATTTTAATCAACAATATTTTTAACCCACGCAAGATTAAAAGTTATTTTTAACCAACACTCATTTTATAACCAATGTTGAGCGATTTTTAATCAACAATTTTTTAATCCGTATTTTTTTAATACATGTTTTAACAGTGCAAAGGTGAAGAATATGTCAGTTTGCAAAAGGTGATCTTGAATTCAAGTGGTGTATTTTTTTATGTTGGTTAAGTTAATCTTGTTTAGGGAGTAATTTTTAAGACACACTTGTTTAGGGAGTAATATTTCAATCAAACCTGTTTAGGGGGGTAATTTTTGTCTCGCCTGCGTAAGCAAAAAGCGAGACATAGGCGCCGCTTTTCCGACGGCGGCGGCGGCGGCGGCGACGGCGTCAACAATTTTGGAAATGCTCTCATTTCAAAAGTATATGTCCGATTTCCATGAAACTTGAACATAAGTGTTGTAGAGTATCACAGATAATGTGGAACAAATTTCAGGTCAAAAGTCAAGGTCAAAGGTCAATTAAGGTCAATTGAGTAAAATTGTGTTCCAAAAACTTAACCTGAGGTTAAGTTTTTGAATTTTTACTTTGTTTCAAAAGTATTTGTTCAAATTCTTTGAAACTTGGCATCATTCTTGGTAGGGATTGTCTTCATGTCACCCTCTTTCAAATGAATACCCAAATCTCACATTTTCATCACATTAAAGGTCACCTACTGACAGTTTAACTTGGTTAAGTTTTGGGTGAATTTCAGTTTTGTCTCTACATACAGTACATGTATGTACATGTACATGTACATGTAGTATGTGCATGTATTGTACACATGCATTTGACTTCTTTGCTGGTAGTGGATTTCAACCAAAATTGGCAGGGATCATCCTTAGGCAAGGAGGATCAAAGTTAATATAGATGGGGGTACCTACCGGGGGGGGGGGGGGGGGAGTCTTGGGTGCACCACCCCCAAGAGCACCAATAATGACAGTAATTAGATTCATATTTGCTTCTTCTTTAAGCCCTGATGCAAGATTGTTAGCAAAGTTGGTAGGTATCATCCTTAAAGGAAGGAGACCTCACTTTCTGAAACAGGGTACCTTGCCTTCAAGGGGGCTCAGGGGCAGCAGCCCTTAAGTGCCCCTGTTGTGAAAATGAGATATTTGTTAAATGCATGGCTGAGTTCTAACCAAACTAGGTAAGAATCATCCTTAGGCAAAGAGGATCTAAATGAATGCAAATAGGGTACCTATCCCTTAAGGAGGGATGGAGTGGTGGGGGTCAAAAGCCCCCCCCCCCCCCTCCCAAAGAGCCTGTGACACCAAATTGACATTTTTCTTTCTTCTGTAAAAATGTATTGCCACATGTACATGTAGATTGTAAGCAAACTAGGTAGGAATCATTGTTAGGGGAAGGAGACTTCAAGTTGTTCAAGTATTGTAGACCATTATCTTCAAGGGGTCTGATGGAGGGGCACCACTGGCACCCCAAAAGTGTCCCAATGGCAATTATTTCATGTACACATATTCTGCTGCTTTAAAACACACAGCTTGATTTCAAATGCACTTCACCATCCAATAAATCTTACTTGAAGGGATTTAAGTTATACAGATGGGGTACCTGGCCCACAAGGGGGGGGGGGGTGGGCTCAGGGGCAGCACCCCTTAAGTGTTCCAACCTTTGATTTTTCACCAAGCGAATATTTTGCCCCGAAAATTGCGTGATGCAGGCGAGACTGCCCTGGGCATTTCCCTTGTTATGAAAAAACACGCAAAATCCTTGTTAAAGGGAAATCCAACCTTTATAGCAACTTGCTTTGAAAGGAAGAGGAAAAATCAGAGAAGCAGATTGGTGAAAGTTTGAACGTAATCAGACAAGCAATAAGAAAGTTATGAATTTTTGAAAGTTGTAATCACTATGCATATTGGAATTTCAAATTGGCCGAATAGGTAATGTCACTGTGATGTAGCTATGGACAATTCCCCTATTCGCTCTAACACACAAAATGACTAAAATGTCACTTTTTTTCAAAATGCATTACTCAGTAGGATCTTTTTGTTCATGAGGACCTATAACAATATGCTATCTCCAACATATTTTGAGTACTGCCCCGAGGGTAAAAGCGCCTCGAAGAAAACCGCAAATCAATGATATTTTTGTGTACGACAAATGGGAGAGTTGTCCACAAAAATGTCACGATTGACTCACCAAATTGCCAATTTGAGATTCGCATAGATGTAGTGATCTCATTTTTCAAACATCCATAACTTTCTTATTCCTTATCCGATTTCTTTCAAACTTTCACCATCCTGTTTTTCTTATTTTTCTGCTTTCACACAAATCATCTTATTATCAAGGTTGGATTGCCCTTTAAGGGGTAATTTTTACGAAAAAAAGCACTCGAAATCCTTGTTAAGGGGTGTCTTTTCACCAAAGTATGAAACTTGTTTAGGGGGCATTTTTTAAATCCATGGACACCCATGTGTACACCAATATACCTGAGTGGCCCCCCTGGGCCAATTCCTACCTTCAGCACTGTACCAAACAATACAGTATACTGTAAACTTCAAATATTTCACGGTGTGGAAATGTTCGCGCATTTCGCTTGGCATGAAATTTTTTCTTTCGCCCATGAGCCTACCACGTCGATGAAATTAAAAACATGTGAAATTCATCTTATTCGGCCGACAGTGAGAAATTAATTGCATGAAAATTTCCTCTTTTACAGTGCCGGCTATTCCTAACCCTAAACCTAACATATCATCCAATTGCAGTCCTAGTCCACTGCCTGGACTGCTCTCTATCCCCGGCTGGGTGTATCGTAGGTAGGTGTGAGCCGCTCACACATGTGCTACATGTATATACAAATGTACACACAAATTACGCACGTATGGACACGGAGCCTTTTTAGGGGAGGGTGAATTTGTGGGGAAGAGTGAATTCATGGGGATGCACGAATGCATTCGAAAAAGGTGAAAGATTGAAACGACCATAAACTGGTCTATTGCAACCCTAACCCTTTAACTTTAACAAAATGAATCCAGCAGATATTGTTACCGGAGCATATGTTGGAGTATCCATTTGAACTTTGACCTGTTGAACACTAAGCACAGGAAAACTCTGGATAAAATCCAACGGAAGTGTGTATGAAATAGAAAGGCTATGTGTATCATCCCATAAAACATACTTGTGACCCATTCATTTTGGAAATGGACTTTCTATAAAAGTCTTACAATTTTTTCAATTGTTGTATTGTATATATATTTTACAGGGAGATGCCTTGTGTAAGGAGTGTTTTTACTCTGCCTTTGAGAGTGAGATTCATCACACTATCATCACAGGCAAGCTATTCACCAGAGGAGAGAGAGTAGCTGTCGGAGCTTCAGGAGGAAAAGGTAGTAGAAGTAGTAAAATTCAGATTGTAGCCAAACAATGAAAACGTTCTTATTCTAAATATGTTGTGAAATAAAGGCATAACAAAAGATATGAAATGATGAGAGACTGACATCAAGCAAGAATGAGAGGAGGAAAAGCAAAAAGAAAAGAACAGCCATAAGAAAGACTAGTTTTAGGAAATAACAAACAATCAGAGATTGAAGTGTGGAAAGGGCAGTGGAAGGGTAATAAGGAGAGAAAACAGGGAAAAGGGAAAAAAAAAAGATGAGGAAAGAATACCCCCCCCCAAAAAAAATAAATAATTAGGGTACTAACTAAATAAAATAAGATGGATGTATTTCTTGTATAACTAGGTGTGACACTAAACATGTAGTTCTCTTGGAGGTTGTATACCTGTATGTGTACATTGTGCACTGAAAATCCTATCCACTGATCTATTAGTATCCATTGCATTCCATTTTTAAAGTTATCAATATCTTGAATATTGTTTAATTTGATACAAATTATTAATTTCTTTCTGCTCCTTTCATGTTTTCATCAGATTCCACAGTACTAGCCTATGTGCTGAAGCTTCTCAATGAAAGATATGACTATGGTCTAGAGCTTGTTCTGCTTTCAGTGGATGAAGGTATTACTGGATACAGGGATGACTCACTCGAGGTAACAATCACACCTATGGCCGTAATGGACTAATCCAACAGTATGTATGACTGTTGTGGCCGGACTATACCATAGCTTAATAAAGGGTGGAATGTATATTCTAAGGTTTTTAAGTACATGTACATGCCTTCAATAAACCAGTTCAAAGTTGCATAAATATGATGTTAGAAAATTATTCTGCTTTCAGGGCATTGCATGTTATGATATAACATAAGTACATGTATCTACATGTATGTGCTTCCAAATTGATTTGGAATTTATTACCCTGACTTTACCTCTAGCAAACATTATTCAGTGTGCATTGCATTTCAAGAAATAAATTCTACTAGTTATCCCATTCACTACACCTGGATGGAGTGTTGCAAATTATGAAGATTAATATCGTGTTAAAGATAAAGTTGAGTTCTGGTCATGCGATTACATTGTGAAAGAAACTGTCTCAAAGCAATAGGGAATGGTTGGTCATGTCTCCATTAGAATTTGTGTATTCCGTGAATCTTTGCTATCATCAGAATGATAAGAAATTGACCGATTCTCGCTGAAAATCACATGCACTGCACATAGAAAAGGGTATATGGGACTGTACATACATGTGGCATGAATGTTCGGCCCGAACATTTCAGCAATTTCTTGTCATATTTTGAATATGAGGGCATTTGAAGAGTAACGGTTTTCAGGGGACATTTCTAGATGTTCTTCTAAGCTGACATAAAAAGAATGAGAAAGCTCACAAATTATTTTTCACCCTTCCCAGAACTCGACCTTCCCTTTAAGGATATTACTACTGTGCTGAGGCTCTTTAAGATAAGGTTTTAAAGACAGGTTGAATGTTTCATAAGAATGGACTCTGAGGGATAGTCAGAACTTATTATGTATGTGTAGTACTATTTATAAAGAAAAGATTATTTCTATGATTAAATTTAGTTTTGTCTTCTTTCTTTTCTATCTTTCTCTAGACTGTGAAAAGGAACCAGCAACAATATGATTTACCCTTGAAAATAGTTTCATATGAGGTAAGAAAAAAAAAATATCTTGAAAAGCAGATTTTATAGTAATATTGAATTTTGAAGACATTGTTATCAAAACAATAAGGCCCATACAGACATATCTTTTACAATGTAAGTCATTTTTTATGCAGGACCTGCAGTGATACAAGAAATTGCTTTTCATTTCTCAGTGGATTGATGATATCTACCAGTAATTGCTTTTTTATAGAACTTCTCTTGACCTATCTTGTGATTAGAAACTGAGATGATATTTTGTTTAGTTAAAACTAAAAGGTTGTAAATGACTTCCAATAATAGAATAGCAATTTTGTAATTGCTGAAAAGATGTTTTGTACTGCAGAATTGGAGAATGGTGTTGAAAGGAAGCATACTTCAGCTTTTCATCTTGTACTCATCAGAGTAAACTGCAAGAATGTAATTGCTATTTTGTAGAACTTCTCTTGATCTCTCTTAGAAACTGAGATGATATGTTAAAGTTGAAACAATTTAAAATACTGTATGGCTTCCTGTTTTGTTCTGTCATCAAGAGATGAAAGGTTTCAAGTGGGATTATATTGAAAGTGACCTTCAGAGGGATGATATTCTAGAAGTCTTGAAAGTGTATCATGAGGGCCATTCTCTCATGTAAACATCGCTGTGATAATACCATATGATTCATACCTACTTTCAAACTTCAGAACAAGTGAACAGAAAAGGTCTGTAAAAGACTGGAAATATACACTCAGCAAAAAAGAAAGTGGACACTGTTTGTTGTTCTAAGTTTTCATATAAACCATCAATAAATGTAATGAAATATATATATATCAAATTAAAAGAGAATTAATACTATACCAACATCAATTAAGATCAAGTTTTGAACTTTCATGGATGGGCACATTTATTTAATCATTAGAAAGTCTGATTATTTAAAGAAATTTACAAAATGGGGCAAGTAGCCATTCCAATGTTAATGAACATGTGCATCTGTAAGACATTTTTTTTCAACAATGAAAACAGAACAATGAGGATGATTGAGCTCTGAATGTAAAATGTAATCTCAGGACTGCATGGTTTTGACAAGCACAACCACAAATTCAAGTGTTTCTCGTGATTTTTGTTTTCATTGCTTTAGTTTGACTCTACAAGATGGAAATGCTCATCAACATTTAAATGGCTGCTTGCTCTAGTTTTGCAAGACCTTGTAACAGTTAAATAAATGTACCCATCCAAGTGTGAAAGTTCAAAACTTGATTTTAATTGATGTTGGTAGAGTATTAATTTTTCTTCAATTTCATATACAGTCAAACTTGTCTTAGTGGCCACCTGTATATTAAGGTCACCTGTCTATAGAGGTCACTTAATTGTCTCCCTAAAGGAAGAAACGTGTGTTGTAGAAGCTGTCTATAAAGGCCACCTGTCTACAGTGGCCACATTTTCTGTTTCCCTTGGGTGGCCTTAAAGGGATACTTAACCGCAGACTGTGGACGTTTTTATACCCCGAGAGGGCACCGTGATCGCTATCCGATCATGCCGTTGCCCCGCGGGGCGCAAACTTCGGACAGACTGGTCGCAGGCTCGCCACACAACATGCACGCTCCTACCTGAGCTCGAGCTCTCGTGCGAGATTCGGTCGGCTTCGTGCAGTCCGAAATGTAATCCCAGTAGTCCGACGGACGCGTTCGACGCACAAACTTTGTGTACGAGTGAATGGGGCTTACGCAATCCTGACTTTCCCCACGACCGCCTGGTGGCGTATCCCTTTAATAGACAGGTTTGACTGTATATTCTTTTATATTTTATTGATGACTTATATATGGAAATTTGCAAAAAATAATGAGTGTCCACTATCTTTTTTTGTTGAGTGTATAATATATTATACATGTAGATTTTAACTTTTATGTACTTTCCTTCCTGATTACAGAACTCCCAGAAATCCCTGTTTCTTTATATGTCCATTCGCCTTACTGGGCAAACATGCATATTATCATCCTATATCATGCATTTTGCTTCTTTTTTTTTTTTCCTTTAAAAAAAAAAACTTGTCCAAGTGGCATTTTGGTCATTTATACAGGTTTTTGGAAAGACCATTTTGCCCCATCGGCATGTTCAGAGTATTATTTGCTCAACAATGAATAGTTGCAGGGTATTCATAATTTTTTATATCTTTGACTGACAGGAACTATATGGCTGGACGATGGATGCTATCGTTAAGCAGATTGGTCTCAAGAACAACTGTGAGTTCCTTGGGAAAATCATCTTGCACCACATTTTGATATCTTTAATTTCATAGTTAGAAATGATTTTAGATATGATATCATGACGATATATATAATGGCGAGTGCAGAGTTTCATGCACTTTATAGGTATTCAAAACCTCATATTCTATGCTTCTCATCAAGGGTTCTTGGAAGATACATCATAAACTTGATTTTATTGGCAAACCAGTCTATTGACATCAGGCTTAAAACATATAATTAACAGAATATTTGAGGTACAATTTTTTAAGGTTGAAGAATTTCTATTTCACTCGGTTATAATGAAGTGCTACATGTAGGTAATGTAATGTAATGTACTGTACTGTAATCCAATGTGATTTAGCTGAATGTTAATGAAAGTAATTTAATGTCATGTATTTATGCACATTAACTATATAGTTAGTTTTTCATAATTTGTAAAGTGCATAGAGATGACAAAATATGATGCCTGCACAAGCTTTGTATTATTATAATTAGATATCCCATTGACTGCATTCAGGTACATTCTGTGGTGTGTTCAGACGGCAGGCTCTGGATCGAGGTGCAATACTGGTTAATGCTGACAAGATTGTAACAGGACATAATGCTGATGACATTGCAGAAACGGTTCTTATGAACAGTAAGTTGCTCAGTGATCAACAACTGAATTTTCCCAACTCTGTGCGATGTTACATCTGTTTAGTAACTTTAGTTTTTGTTTTTGTATTGTTTTGTTTCATTTTCTTTTTGATGACTGTCTGTCATTGTGCTAAAATCATAGACATATGTTATGGTACATTAATCATTGTATAACAATATGAGATATATATACACATTGGTATTTAGTATCCATTTTGAACTTTATATACAAAGTCTGTATAGCACGATTATAATTTAAAAAAAAAATGAATATGCTTTAATTAAATGGATGCAGAATTTTCATGCAAACCCTGGTCCATTGATTTTTCTTCATTCATATGCTGGCCCGTATTCTGAACTCAGCTTTAACTTAAACCCGAGTTTAATTAATGAAACTGACCGCAAATCCAGTCTAAATTTCTGTACAAAGTTAAACCACACTTAGACTGGAGTTCAGAATGAGGACCACTGTATACTGTATGTTCATTTGGATGCCATCTTTATCTTACACACCTGTTCAGTGTTAATTTCTCCATTCCTTCAGGTAGAAGTATGTTCTTCATTCCATGCACTTTGTGTTCATTTGCATGTATTATTCATGAACTCAACTTGCGTTCACATTCCAATCACTGCTTTTCTATTGCATGTCATCTGCATCATCACACTTGTGAATTGTTGATTTCTTTTTCCAAGCCCTTGTTCACCATTGGTCAGTGCCAAACACACACACATTGCATAATCATATAAATGAATATTATACATACCATGCACATCATACACACACACACACACACCCATGCATGCAGCATGCATTGTTATGTGCCCTGATGTTTATTTGAGTCTACCCTTCAATAAATTACTTCTCTTTTTGACTGGTTGAGCTGAAAGTGAAGTTCAGGGTTTAAGCATTTGTGATTAGTCAATTGATATTGAATCTTGATATTAGTTTATTCATTGCCATTCATACACAAGAAAAGGAAAAGGAGTCATGTGCTCTGTGTGCCACATGTTTCAGAGAAAATGTGTGAAGTGTCTTCATGTCATTTAGGCCACTAAACAGTAAAAAAAAAAAAAACAACAACAATGAGGTAAAGAAGAAATAAGTACTTATGAATATCAACTTTCCAGTCTTTTATGTATTTGGAAGCAGAGCATCAAAAAATGCATTCAGTCATTGTTCAAAACTGACCAATTTCTTAATTTATGAATGATTTATTTTTAGTCCTTCGAGGGGATATTGCAAGATTAAGAAGGTGCACAGATATTATTACGGTAAGTGTTATATATTAAATTTCTTTTCAATCGTACCAGGGCTGCCAACCTTGAGAGAGAGAGACATTGCGAGGGAGCAAAGCGACCGAAGTGACCAAGGGGGGGGGGGGGAGGTGTGGAAGGGGGTGTACCCCCCTTTCATGGTAGGGAGCTTTGACAATTTTACATTTTAAATGGTGCAATCTGGTGTATACTTTAGTCATGATTTCAACACTTACATAGAAGCAGCATTCATTTACTAAATTGAATTGAATAAGTAAGAAATAGGTCTAGGTTACATTGTTATTAAAATCTTGAAACTTTGGGCTTGGGCATATCGAATATTCGGAATATCAGAGATTTTGGAGACATTTTTTTTTTGTTACTTTCTATTTGTGGGGTTCAGCGTGAGAATTCATTTATCAGAGTGAGACAGTCAGTATTGGGTGAATTGCGTGAGAGTTGGCAACCCTGTTATACATAGCCTGGAAGGCTCTGTGAAGAGTAAAAAAAAAAAAAGCTGACGCTACTCTTCACAGAGCCTGGTTTTTTAACCCCACTCTACAATAGAGCAGCCATTTTAGAGTCCAAAGAACCTCCTGAAAATCACCTTTACTGTGAGCCAGCTTCTCTCATCTCCTCTTCACCATAGCTTTAGAATATTATAACCCCATTTTTTTACCCTAGAATTAAAAAATATTGGGGAAAAAATGTGAAATATTAATTTTAATGGTTACCGGTAGTCCGAACGACGCCCCGAAAAAGCCTCCGCAGCTTCACTGCGCTCGTAGACCCGGAAGTGTCCCGTAATGTCATCGACCTACAGTCACTCACGCAATTTTCAGATCCACCATATGTTAGACAAGACCGCTACTACATGCATGCAGAAGACGCACAATCAAAATGCATGCGATGCCCGCGGGCTTGTAGCTGTCTTGTCTAACGTATGGTGGATCTGAAAATTGCGTGATTGACTGTAGGTCGATGACATTACGGGACACTTCCGGGTCTACAATCGAAGTGAAGGCTTTTTCGGGGCGTCGTTCGAACAACATTCAACCTACCGGTAACCATTAAAGGCATTGATTAACTTTGCCCAGGATTGAAAAAAAAAAATCACTGTTCCAGCTAATGCTGTAATCATAATTGCAAACCTTTAGCTCAGACAGGAATCGCCTGAGTTTTATAAGCTGATCGGTCGTTTATATATCAAGATATTTACGATTGAACATTGATGTCGGGATAGAGTACCACCGAACCCTAAAGAACTCTTACGGTAGGCATACCTCGCTCTATCACAGAATACCGTACGGGCTGGAAACCCGCTCTGAAATCGCCAAGCGCTGGTGCTTGGTTTTTGTGACTGCAGCGCAGCGAAGAAGCCGAGCGACTTGCGCTAGTGATTGATCGCGATTTTCTCTTTTTTAGGATAGTAAACGGGTTCCATTTTCTCTCATACTTTCACATATCCTTAATTATATATGTAGTTAGAGGACTGCACACAATTCACTGGCATTTGAGCTGATTTTACCATTTTTCACAAAGTTAATCAATCACTTTAAAATTAATATTTCACATTTTTCCCCAATATTTTTTAATTCTAGGGTAAAAAATGGGGTTTTAATATTCTAAAGCTATGGTGAAGAGGAGATGAGAGAAGCTGGCTCACGGTAAAGGTGATTTTCAGGAGGTTCTTTGGACTCTAAAATGGCTGCTCTATTGTAGAGTGGGGTTAAAAAAACAGGCTCTGTGAAGAGTAGCGTCAGCTTTTTTTTTTTTACTATTCACAGAGCCTTCCAGGCTAGTCATACCTTGCTTTTGAATAAAATTCATTCTCATACTCATGTTCATTTAAAGGAATAAGATATTTCTTTTCAACACATGTAGGCCTATGTTTGTAACTGAAGTGCCGCCATTTCAACCTGTTGGATAGGATTTGATTTTGGTATTTGGCCAGGGGTCCTTAAGTTACGCGGGTCCTAATGATACGCACCCCGCAAATACGGGCAATGCGACGCCTTCAGTGCGCCAAATTTCGGCTGTGACTAAGCAATTAAAATATCATTTACATTTGCCAAAAATAATAATAATTTTCCTTTATTTTGTGATATTATCACTATTTGGAAGTTGTTGTCAAATTTACATCAGTCATCTTCGAAATCAAGATTTGCATTAATTTATTACGTGTGCGTAGCTTTAGGACCTTTTCATTTAAAGAAATTTGCATATACCCTGAATAATTCACCAAGTTAAATTTGAAACTGGACCATATGAATCTAATTTGGTTTATTATTTGTGTTCATTGCTGCTGCTGTTGACAAATTTTTAAAAGCATATTTTGAATTTGTGTGTTTTTTATCTCCATGGAAACCATAAAGGGAGCAGAAGGAGCATTACCACGATGCAAGCCATTCAAGTACACTTATGAGAAGGAGATCGTCATGTACGCATACTTCAAGAAGCTGGACTATTTCTCTACAGAGTGCATCTACTCTCCCAATGCTTACCGGGGCTATGCTAGAGCATACCTAAAAGATTTAGAGAAGATCAGGTCCACTTCTATCATTGGTAAGACACCTCACCCATCCAATGTGTAAAGTTATAATGTAAGGTTATAATTTAACCTCATACTTGTACACCTATTACAGTCATGGTGAAAACGTGACGTTATATGTACATGTACTCTGCTGCCCTCTGCCCTCTACTACCGCGCACATTGATGAGTGAACAAAATAGACATAGGTGTTGAATTGTTGAACAGTGTGTAACACATGAGCCCTCTCTCAACTCAAGAGGGCAGCAGCTACTTCTGTTATGATTTATTTCCTTGACCAAGTTTGCCAAAGACACATTTTATGCTCCAAATGCCACATGTTTGGCATTGCTATAGCAGTTGGTTACCATGAAATAGGGCATTTTCTAGACAACTTATTAATTGAGATTCTATTGTTCATCCTTAATTGTATACAATTTTGATAAGGATACCCTGTAGCAATATTATTGTGTGCACGTCTTCACCCTCAGTTAATCCCATGGATATGATGTACATGTATGAGTGACACATCTCAACAAGTGTGATAATTTACTTTTTAATTTTTTTTTGTGTGAAAATGATATGGTTGAATCGTTTAAACTGTTCATGCAATGAACTATTCTCATGTGCATGTATGTGAATGTTTGTAAGCTATCAGAATGTAATTTTATTTCATTATCAGATATCATCCATTCTGGAGAGAGCCTATCCATCAAGAAAGATGTGAAGATGCCAACCCAAGGAACGTGTTCTAGGTGTGCCTACATCTCAAGCCAACCTGTATGTAAGGCTTGCACACTCCTTGAAGGTCTCAACAAAGGCCTTCCAAAGTAAGTTTGCTTAGAAATAACTTTCTGCTGAGAGGGAGTGCACCTTTTATAAATGTCATTAGTTGAAATCATGTTCATGCAATTTTCAATCGTCTTGTTTGGTGTGCAGTCCTGCTCAAGAACAATTTTTTGACCATTTTATTTTGAATTTGAGAGAATACTAGTATCTGCCAAAAAATTGTTCCTTCATGTAAATGAGTTCTTGTTGATGTGTCAGTGTACCATTGTGCTGTGATGTTCTGTATGTCATAATAAAGGTTGTGTTCTTTTGCATCATATGAAGGCAGTAGATTAACAACATGATACTTTTTTGAAAGTACATAATCTAGTTTTGTTATGAATCATTTATTGAGGGTGACAGTATTGATGATTTCTTTTCATCTGCCAGTATCAAAAAGAGTACACACTGGCCAAACTTAGCTCTGTCTTGAGTCAAGTTGAATATAAGGGGTTAGACCAGGACCTATTAAAGTTCTGCAGTACCTCATTTCTAAGGACTTACAGCCCTGGAAAAAATTATTAGACCAGTTTCTTATAAAGGCCTATATGGCAAGTGCTGGCTATATCAGTAATTGAATTTTCAGAATGATTTCTACGAGCTAACTCATAATGAGTGGATGAATACTCCTCAAAACAATTCGCTCGTGTAATAACTAATCCCTAGGACAATTACCGCCAAGGTAATTGCCCCTAGGACAGTTAACCCTGGACAATTTTTGCTGAAGGATAATTACTTCTAAGGGCACCCCAACGGATAGAACTTTCAGAACAACTAACAGAATGTAAATATCCTAGATACTAACTGTCCTCAGGGATATTCTCCAGGGGTAGGGATTTTGGAAAAAATGTCCCGACAGAAGTGGTCTGGGGATAATTGTCCAAGGGGTATGCCTGATTTTCTCGTAAAGCCATGTCCACTTCTCTGGAGGCAGTTTGTTCAGTTCTTGGTGGAAAATTGCTACATTTGATGATAACAGCTATGCCTTGTGACATTCTGTCAACAAGGTGTTGTCTTTTTTTTCCTCACAGCAGCTTATTCATGCAGCAAAAATGTTTTTTTGTTTCATAAAATTAATTTTCTAATGCCTTTAATTTTTATGTCACACGCACTGGTCTCGGTAGAGTAATGAAAAGGCCATGGTGCTCAGAGCAAGAGTAGTAACGCTTGAAATTCATCGTCTCAGACATTTATAGTCTGTTAGGTGGTCCAAAAACTCTTTCTCATGGGAAAAAAAGAATGTTGTAATTGTCTGGGGAAATTTGTCCGGGACAATTTGTCCTGGCTGTAGCCGTCCTAGTGGTAACTGTCCTGGGGTAAAAAGTCATAGCGGCAATTGTTCTAGTTAGTAGTAGTCCATTAATCATGCATTAGCTGTTGATAATCATTTTCCTACTTCCATAGACAATGGATTTAACACTACTCATATACCCCAAAATGGAGCTGGTCTAATAATTTTTTCCAGGGCTGTACATGAGCATATGAATTACATTTGATATCACAAAACTGATGCAAGACTTGGGTATGCCCACCCCAACAAAATGTTGTGTTCTGTCTTTTTTTTCCAGGCTTGGAATTGGTAAACCTCACAAAGCAAGGCAGAGGGTAAGTGAACTTCACATTTTTGTAGCATCTTTTGGAACTAAACCTAATGGATGTAGCATCTTTTTGGAACTTTGCTCATTCTTAATCGCCTGATTTTTGTACTTTCCTCCAATGGAAATTCAACTTTTTTGTATGTACAGACATGCATCAATGTACATTCATTTGGCAAGACATTAATCTAGATTTTCCACACTCTACCCAGGTGAGGTAAATGTGTACTTTTCATGGAATTCCTTAAATGCCACAATGCCTAATCAGGGCACCATGGCTGAAACCTTGGTAATATGATTCATGCACCTAGGAGTAGGGATCTACATGTATGTGGGGGAAAAAAATGGTTATTCCACACAGCTCTGCCTCCTTGTGTGTTTATATATGTATCATCATTTCTTTTTCTTGTTTATATAGTATCTGTAATGCATTTCAAGTGTGTATCTTCTTCATGTAAATGTGGAAGGAGTAAGAATCATGTCACTTGCAGTATTAACAAATTTTGACTTTATGAACTTTAAACAAAGGAAAGGAATGGAAAGATGGTGTAGTAAATACATGTAGATCCAAAACTTTGTATAGAAAAATTCTGTTATTTTATTTTTTGCTCTACAGCTTGATGCTGTTGGTCCAGTTACTGCAGGGGATTCAGAGATGTCATCATTACCATCATCATCCAAAGCGGCTTCCTCTTCAACAGTCGCACCATCATCATCATCATCATCATGGAATATAACAGAAGTGAAGCAGGCTGTGGAATTTTGACAGGACCATGCTTTATGAGTAATTACAACAAAGTAAAGTGAGCATATCAAGTTGAATAAATTGGACTTCAAATCTAGAAGAGAATCTTTCATTGTTTTACCAAGGTATCACTCGACGGAACCAAGGACAACCTGACCAGGGGCCACTCAACTATTTATTGCTGTACACACATGCGACCAAAAAACGTGTGAAAAGGATAGTTTTTGCTGGTTGCGGTGTGTCACGAGCTTGAAGCGATTAGGATGTCAAAAAGGCTAAAAATCAGGAAAAAAGGGTATGTTTGAGTTTGTCATATGCATTTAGAGTATCTTTTCCTGATTACTTGTATGGGTTTTGTGTGACAAGTCTCTTTTTTAGGGGGTGAAATTTGGAAAATCTGTGGTCGCGCGTGTGTACAGCAATATAGTTGAGTGCCCTCCCCTTCCCCTTTAATAAGGTTTGAAATAAAATAACTGAGGAGAGTAGATAGGAATAGAATATAATCTGCAGGTATATGTACATGTATGTCTTTACATGTTGATAGGACCATTTTCAGTTGCACGGATGCTGTCTACTTATTATGAGGCTAGATCTGACAATACTTTGCTAATTATAATTCCAGTTTAATATTTCCTTTTCTCTTGGCACAAGTGTATATTCTGTATGCAGTAAGAGTTCAAAAAGCATCCCTGAATCATCTGACATTGTAATCACCAGGGTGGTACTCTGCTCACTTGAGTAGTGCATATGCCGGAGTGTGTCTCTGAAGATTTCTACCAATGGAGCTATAATTGACTACAGGCGAAGAGGACAATAAATCCATGACCCTGAACCAAAACTTTCAACGAGTGCATGTCACCTCGTCTATGCCCCATAGCTATGCCCTGCCTACTCGTGGTCTGCAAGTCCAGACTCTAGTGTGATACTTAAACATAAATGCCATAAATCCTTGAGCCTAGTCTAATTGATCGGTCACTGTTGGTGCCATGAGTATTTATATAAAGTTGTAATAAAGGGCCAGTGAAGTGCAATCTAAATAGTTGAACATTACAGACCCTTGTTACCTACAGTGATTTTTAATGGTTTGTGCCCACAACTAGTTTTAGGCTCATATTTTCATAGATGTTGAATTGTATTATATGTTCCTTGAAAAAAATGTGATGAGACCTTACAGCCAAAAGGACATGTTTTATATCAAAGTGAAATATGGATATTTTACCGGTAGTTTCATGAACTCTTTACCCCAAGACTGACAAATCATTCATCTACGACTACTGAGAGAAAGAAGACAGCGTGACTCAAATTTTGGGCCATTTTATAATCATCTCCATAGACATTCATCTTGAATTGAATGCGTAAGAATGCGTAAATATAGTGCAAAAAACGAGACAAGATGGTGAAAGTCATGGAAATAACTCAAGGTATTTTGTGAAATATAGTTTATGACCTTTCTATTTCTGTTTACCCCAAATTTATAAGATCCAGATTTTCTCTTCTCTAACCCTTCTAGACAAAAAAATGGACATTTTTTGACGCACGCACATGCCATTGAGCAAATGTCCGCCAGTTTTCGTAATGTTCTTAGCATTATTGGTTTTTTTCTTGTCCTTGACCCTGTTGAGGCCTTTATATTATCATCATGCTTCAGACTTACCATTCCCTTGTACATTTTGTACAGCATGACTAAACAACTCTTCTCCTTCAAGTGTTTCCAAATCTAGGCAGGTCAGCTTTTGCATGACACTTACTGTCCCTCTGGTAATTTCCGGTTGCAAAAAGTGCTGCCCTCCTTTGGACTGCTTCAAGTTTATTTATTTGTCCCACTTTGTATGGATCCAAAGCACAGCTTTCATGATACTCTAGTACTGGTTTGACTAAGGTTGTGTATATCACTTCCCTTGGACGAAACCAAAGGTTTATCCTGAGGAATCCTACTGTGCGGTTGGCTTTGGGAACTGTGGGAACTGTGTTGTTAACCTGATCCACCTACACTACTGCTCAAAAGAAATTGATCGGTTAGGGAGAAATTTCGCTTACCGTTTCCCTAAGCTCGGTTAAGTGAAGGAAAAATTTCCCCAAGTTCGTGATTTTCTTCCTGTCTGTGAACCGTTAAACGGAGGGCTTCTTCCCGGTACGCACCCCACGAAGGAATTTTGCTCTGAGGACGAAAGTCTCCACAGCATGTTGACATCAGTCACATCATGACATCGAATTCGCCAATTTACAAATCGCGTGCGTGGACTTCAGTCCAATGTTTACAATTCTAGCATGCTTTCTGGCTCTAGTCAGTCCAACGCATCATCATTGTGTGTTTTAGTTGGGTTGGCCTTGTGTCCTCCTCCTGCACGATAGCAATAGTTATGTTGCCATATCCGTTCCAACTATTGGTATGCAAATTGATACGCGCCAATATTCCGCACGACCAATGTTCAGGCCAATATTATATATTAGTGATCTACATAAAATTGTATCCGAGTTCATAGGCAAAGCCAAGTGGCTGAGGCATCCTATTGGCGACACAACATTTTTAAAAATGTGCCAAAAAACAATAAATGACTTGAGATGACTTTTTTCTATTATGGCAGCAGCCCCCCCCCCCCCCCCCCCCCCATTGACAATCGAAAATGATGCTTGCTGGACATTACCTTTGTGTTTTTTCATAGGTTACTTTATGGACAACTTTGTTATTACTGCTGATGCCTCAAATTTACATTTGCTTACAATCATTCATACCTTTAACATTAATCAGTGGCATATCTAGGGAAAACGGCGTCCAGGGCAAGCGCTGAAATTGGGCCCCCTTCCAACTAAAATGGAAGTAGCGATATCTCCGTCAGGAATGCCAAAGAAACAACTGTGAGAATTGTCCAGCAGTGATGTAACAAAGGCATGAACCAAGATTTTGTTTGTGATTTGGTTGAAGAGGTGGCAGATTTTGCTATTCTTTTCTCAGGGCAAATGAAGCACTGTGGCACATGTTATTTGAATTGTAGAATTCATACTCCCTTTATAATTGTCCAGCATCTTAAAATGAACTTGTGAGGTAATGCATTTGAAATTTACAAATTCATCAGCATGGGTTAAAGCTGTACATGACTTCTTAAGCAGTATGTGAACAAGTTGAATCTGCTTTTATATTTCCAATAAGCTTGATTTCTGTAGGGTAACGAAAGATGTATTAATGTTTCCTTGTAGTTGTGTTTTGGCTGAGGAGGAGGAAAATTTTACCATTTTTTTTCTCAGGGCAAATGAAGCATTGCAGCACACATTCTCCTGATGTCCAAGATTGTAAAATGAACTTGTGAGCTAATGCATTAGAAATATAGAAATTTATTACCATGGGTTTAAAGCTTTAGTAGACCTCTTTTGTAGTACATTAGAAAGATGAATCTTGGTTTTGTATTTCAGATGAGCTTGACATGGTAATGATAAGAAACCTTTGTTTTACATTGTCACTTTCAAGGATTGTTTTGGATGGTGATAATGGAAGGAAGCTTCTGTCCATGATAAATCATATGAATTCTTGAATCATCATTGTTCCTGGGTGACCTTTGTGGGAAAAGGGCTTCTGAATGATTGACACTTTTCATAGTCTCCTTTCTCATGGCAGAAATCAAAAATTCTGCTTCAATGTTTTGCAGGTACTTTCAACTTGGAATGTTCCTGCTATGGATACATCTTCCTAAATCTTTCTCAATTTCACTTTGTTGGTGGCCCTGATTTTCATTTCAAAGAAAAGACTTTATAAACTGCTCTACTCAAATGGAATAAAATCCTCAGTGTGATTGAAGCTTTTCATAGCCTCCTTGCTTGCATGTCGAAAATTGAGCTGTTCTTTCATGTTTACCAGTGTGCCCGGTGACCTTGCAGATTTTTTTGTTGTATAGAAGTTTCGTTTGTCTCCTATGAAGAAAAAAAAGATAGAAGTAAATTATATCAAATTTCTATCAGTTGAATCTTCCACAACTAAATCAATAACACCCACTGTTTTGAACTACACTTATCTTCCGCAACTTAATAGATAACACTACTGAACACTTCATTGACTTATATCATACATGTACATCTGTAGTTGCGTCATCATACACATATAATACCTTTCCATTAAAAAAAAAATTATTTTCTATATTTTACCATTGCCAAATACAGATTAGGTTTTTAGGAATTCTCCCCTCGGAGATTTATTTGTTTGCCTAACTGCCCATGTACAGGATGGTGACAGAGGGCTTGTGAGTACCACTTTAGAAAGTAGAAATTCTTCACGTGGGGTTGAAGCTTTTCACATTAGCACCTGAAATTGTAAATTACATGGCTAATCTGCGTAACAGGGAGTTCATAGTTCCTGACAGAAAAATAACTTTTCCAGTTGTTTTTTTTTTTTATCTTTCTATTCTATATTTTACCAATGCCAAATATACATGTATGTCCAAATTATTTCTTTATTTTTTTTAGAAAATGTTCCCTCAGAAATTCATTTCTTTACCCTCAAGTATCAATCAATCAATTAAATACATGTTTTGTTCACCTTGTTTAAAGGGCTTTAATATGAGTACCACTTAGGAAAGCAGAAATTCTTCAGATTAGGTTGAAGCATTTAATAGACCTTCCATAGTACAAGAGAAAGTTGAATCTAGTTTTTATATTCACGATGAGCTTGACATAATATTACTCATTTGAAACCTTTGTTTTAAAATTTCGAATCCATGGATTCCTATGGAGGACAGGCTGGAAGGAAACTTCTAAATGTATTAGATGAATTCTTTAATTTGCTCAGGTTCCAGCATGTCATTTTCATTGAAAATAAATACTCTCTTTGTTTTTGCAGGTTTTCATTGTCTCTTATTTGGCATGTAAAAGTTATCCTCTACTTTGATGTCTGCAAGAGCTTTAATTTGTCTCAGAACATTTCTTTTATCAGTAGATCTTCCACAAATCCTTGTTATTTTCACCTCATTGATGCCCATGATTTCATTGCAAAGTAAGGACTATATAAGCTTCAGCACTAAAATAAATAAAATCTTCTGTGTGATTGAAGCTTTTTATAGCCTCCTTGCTATCTTGGCGGAAATTGAGCTCTTCTTTAATGTTAGTAAGTGTACCAAGTGACCTTGCAGGTTTTTTATCGTATAGTAGTTTTCTTGTGTCCTTTTATCAGTAGATCTTCCACAAATCCTTGTTATTTTCACCTTGTCGATGTCCATGATTTTCATTTCAAAGGAAAGATTATGGCCGGAATTTACAAAGGTAGTTTCAATTCAGACCATGGTTTATGCAGATTTCGTGTTATAAATACGCTTGATTTAGCAAGTACACTTAAAAAGATCAATTATGAACGCGTGCCGGTCGCGCGTGGTTGGCAAAAGCGCTAACTTTACGCTAGTTGCCATGGTTCAGACCATGGTTTATTTTAATTTAAATAAACCATGGTCTAAACCATGGTCTGAACCATGGCAACTAGCGTAAATTTAGCTCTTTTGCCAACCACGTGCGACCGGCGTGCGTTCATTATTGGATCATTTTAAGTGTACGCGCTAAATCAAGCGTATTTTTACCACGAAATCTGCATAAACCACGGTCTGAATTGAAACCGCCTTTGTGAATTCCGGCCTATATAAGTTTCAACTGAACGCTGAAATTGTTAAAGGCCCTGTATATGATTGAAGCTTTTCATTGCCTCCTTGCTTGCATGGTGGAAATTGAACTCTTTAATGCTGGTAAGTGTCGTATAGTAGTTTCATTTTCTTCTGTTTTATCAGTAGATTTTCCACAACTCCTTGTTGTTTTTTTGCCCATGATTTCATTTCAAAGGAAGAACTATATAAGCTTCAGCACTGAAATGAATAAAATATTTTGTGTGGTTGAAACTAGGTATTGCTTTGATGCTGGCATGATGGAAATGAAGAAATAAAGATATGGGAATAAATTACAATTTGGTCATCATAATTTCAAAGTTCCACAAGTTAAATCTTCCACAATTTAATTGATAACACTACACTTCATTGACTTCTATCATACATTTACATTTACTCTTGCTTTCAACACCTAGTGCCCACATACAATGTAGTTCCATCACCATACACATATAGTACCTTTGCCAGTATTTAAAAATTCTATTCTTCTGTACTGTACTTCTATACTTTTACCAATGCGAAATATACGTATACAAATTAAGTTTTCAGAAATGCACTCATTGGATACAGATTCCTTACCCTTTAATTGGTTTGTTTACTTGTGAGTACCATGTACTACTTGGAATATTCCTTTTTATCGATATATCTTGTGCAAATGTATATTATTTTCACCCTGTTGATGCCTCTGATTGTCATAACAAAAGGAGAAATCTGCTTCAGCACTGAAATTGATGAAATCCTCTGTGTGATTAAAGCTCTTCATGGCTTTTACTTTTGTATGTCTGAAGTTAAACTCTGCCTAGCCCATCAGGTTTGATAGTGGCACTGGCGACCTTACTGATTGCTCATTGTAGAGCAGTTTCATTGTGTCCATCATTAGGAAATAATAGAAATAATTTTTTTTTTCTTATAATCATTTCAAAGTTTCACTAATTGAATCTTCCACAACTTAATTGATTGCACAAATGCACACTATGCTGACCTACATTGTTAAACTACGGTCTTCATCATCTTCCATCACATGTAATCTTTAATTCTCACATGGAATACCTACATGTAATAGTTGCATTCCCATAGACGTACAATGCCTTTTACAGTCTTGTTCTTACTTATTTCTATTCCTCTTTATTTGTACATGTATTTCCCATTACCAATACATACAAGTATGCAGAATATGTTACTAGAATTTGATTTGATTTTAATTTATTTATTTCTCTTTATGAACTTTCTTTCTTCAAACATATTTTATAAACTGATTACAACATAACAAATATGAATACATTATCAAAGTAAAGTAATTACACTGTAGTTAGTGTAAATGAATCATAACGAAGGATTGTCATATAAGCAGATTTTGATGGTGTGACAATCCTTCACAAAAGATAGGAAATACTATTTATCGAAAAAAAACCCCAACTTTTTGTTGTATTCAAAGTAACTGAGAAATGGTTCCTAACTTTCTAAATACATGCATATGTTTATTCTACCTTGTCCATGTTTAGGATCATGGAATAGGGCTTCTTTGCTTCCGCATGAATTCTGCAGTTACAAATTACAGAACGATAGTCTGATTTGGTCTAATAGTGCCTTCAAATCAGCACTTGGACATCCTGTAGTGCTGCAATGGTATGTGTTCCTTCTTTATTGTTAGACCCAGCGTCTTGTTGGCATTAGAAACAGTCTTGTCGATGTGCTTATATCAGACCTGTTTAAGTCTTCAGAGGGTTCAACTCTGAGGTAGGCATGTTTCACTTCACTTAGATGTAGGTCCAAATTCCTTGTTATTTCTTGATGATTTCTTTCCAATACACTTCAAGTGATACCATATTAGGTATCCATTACATGCCAAAGTGGGCGACTCGATGTTGAGAACATCTACGAGGTCTTGCCCACTGGAGCACGGTGGGTACTGGTGACAATGTGGAGCCGGCATTTGCGTAGGTCGCTACCAGCCGATCTTTCCATTCTCTAAAAAGTTCAGGGCGTCTGACTTCATTCGGAAATGTATAAAATGAACATGCTGCCAAGGGAGTGCTCTTGCAGCCTGGTTCCACACAATTTGCAGGCATCGTGCATTGACTTGGAAGTCATTGGCACAGGCAGATCTGTATTTTTGACAAAAAAAACTTGATATGGTGATGGCTCGGAGTATAGGCTGCGTTCACTTATGACGCGCACGTAGTACGGATGTGCTATCGAACCGATTGCAGCATACTGTCTATGGCGATCATTTTTCTATCGTTGTTCTGAGGGGGAACCTGACGTGCACGCAAGCACAAACGGACATGCATTCAAAAACCCTTGCACGGAACTCCGCTCGAGTTGAGTTCCGCGCGTCAATCGTTTACGTTGCCAGTTACATACTTCAAACTCCTTAACCAGTAATCCCTAGCATGCTGCATAAAGTTATTTTGGGGTAATTTTATGCACTATAGCTGTACACAATTTTTTTTTTTTTACCTCAGAGACTCTAAGTGTGTGTGTCTAGAGTCTGCCCTTTTGGCCGAAACTACTTGGAGTACAAGATCCAAATCATCTCTTCTGAAAAATTTCTGCACACTTCTGATATCCACATTTCTTTGAGAATCATGGTAGGCATGGTCTTGGGGCAGACCTCGACATCACTCTCGACATCACTCTCTTTGATTAGATATCCTTTAGTACTCCTACAAGCCATGTCATGATTGCGATGATTTTAGTGAAAAGACCTGACGGATCGTCAGGAATGAGTCAGTCACCTTCAAAGTATTGTTCCTAATTCCTGCATGTATGTTCCTACATGTATCTTAAGTGCAGCACCAAATCAAAGGCCATGGAGAAATCCATTAGTGTAAGATGAAATATTTTATCTAATTAAGATGAATGTAATAATACTGATCAAGCACTGGGTGTTTTGGATTTATCAAGATATATTTAGTGTGAGTCATATGCCATAATGTCATAGCCAAGCATGGGGGGGGGGGGGGGGGGAGGCATTTCATCAGGATACAGAAATAGTAGGCAGCACACCAAAGACAATGTATTAGACTAAGTACAGGTGGAAACAAAATGTAAACCTCTTTACTGAGATTTGACCAAAAAGATAACTTCTTCCGCTAGTAGAAAGTACATCCTCCCAGTCGTCGTTTTGGAAATGTGCGCTGTCTTAGTTCTGCTCTTACCCACTGTAGCTAGCCTTGCATTCCAGCTTAACCTCTGCTTCTTGTCACCGACTACAAACCCAGATCTGTGTGACTGCAGACCTCCTCAGAAATTGTAAACTCAGAGGAATTAACTGTCATTTACACTCAGCTTCTCAGACACTTGCCTCACTGTAATCCTTCTCATGGTCAGGTCAACATTCTCCCTTACAAATATCTATTCACCTTCAATGCTTATTCATTATATGATTGTTGAATTGTGTCCATGTACCTTCAATCGTACATTTGATATTTATTTCTTGTGTATATTATAAAAAAATCACATGTGAAATTTTCCTAAGTGCCCCCCCATGCCCATTACAAAAATAAATATAAATAAGATACAATGTATGTTTCATTTCCATTCCTTTTTCACCATTATTTCTCTTTATTTTTAATTAGAACATTTTAAAGGATTATCTGAGGAATCATTATTCTCAGAGTAAGAACACAAGGCCTCCAGTCCCCTTCCAGTGATTCAGTTAGTGACCATGAAAGTGCCCTTGCCATACCTACAGTATGGTGTCTGTAAACTGAAAATATGAAAAGGAAAATTCTAAACCCGAGACATTTTAGAGATAAAGTATGTTCTCAAAGGGGTATTGCCAGTCAAATTGAACAAGGTGAACAAGGTTCGAAGGTGAACATATCTATTTATTTTCTCTTGTACTTAATTGATTACAATATTATCAACCTACTGTTATAAAGTTTTATTTGTATAATATGCGAGTGCAATAATATGAGGAATGTATTCTTTGTATTAGGACCTTTTAGATAAACTTGAAGTATTAATTCTCTGCTATTATGTCATGAAGTGTTTTGACACAAGGATTTAATTCCTGTCAGTCAGAAGAAAAACCCAGAGTGTACCAGTAATTATTTTCATCAAAAGAATGTTCTATATGTTGGGGCCAGTTTATCAAAACTGTTGTATGTCACAATCCTTAGACATCTCCTTCAGATGCATCTTATATACTTTTATACATGTAACTATTATTTCAATGGATGTCAATTAACTAAATATGTTATGATAGTAGTAGTTTCGAGAAGCCGAACCATGGGAAGTTCTGTCTTGGCTTACCTGGAAATTAAATGAAACTCTGGCCAAGTTTCACTTTTGATGAGATTGTTCACACTCATACTAAAATTTATTTTTAAAAATTCATGAAATTTAAGATTTAATTATTTTTTAAACACTTGTACGAGCATACTTTGAGAGATACATTGAATGAAAGCATAAGACAGTCACATATTTTTTCTGTATAAAGAAGCAACATACTGCATAGTTTTTATTCTCCAGTATAAAAATGGAACAGGAAAAAACAAGGTGTAGAATTACAATAGAAAACAGAACTATTCTATTTCAGATACAAATTCAGCCACTCATTTTATAAAGTATATATTGTTTATTGAGAGCCAGAAGGGCATTAACTCATACTATAACACAGAGTTAATGCCCTTCTGTCTCTCCCCAGATGGTATGTTCTGATACATGTACCTCAGTCACATTGTTAATAGACATAATCAGGACCCTGTTTCATAAAACTTATTATCAGTAACCACTGCCACATATCTATGACAAATTTGCTCTTAGCCAATCAGATGCAAGTATTTCAGTAGCTTATAAATGTTATTGTAACTTGTCATAGATATCAAGTTTTATGAAACAGGGCCCTGGTCCAATATCAGGGTGATGTTGGTTTACTTTTAGTTTTATGTTGCTCTTTTCATTTACTGGTGTTTGTTCCATAATTTGTTGGAATCTTATCTTTGAACATTCTCAAAAGATCCTACATTGGAAATTTGTTGAGACTTTTTGGAAAAGTGAAAGTAGATTCACTATTTATTTTATTTATTCATGCTAGATCTATGGACCAGTTAGACAACATGGATTATAATATGTTTTTATTGGCTCAACTGGTCTCTATGAAATTTTTGAAAATCCACTATCATGCCAAACACTCCATGGATTGGATTTAAAACAAAAATTGTATTTTGTCTGTTTCACCAATGTGACTAGAGTATACATTTCTTAGATACAATTATGATCTTGATTAAATATTGTTAAATATTTTGTATTATGTACAAAGAGAAAAGAAATAAAGATGAATTTCTAAATAAATTACCAGTGTTTTGTTTCTTACTTGCATACATGTAAATACATTGTATTCTCCAGTTTTTCTTGATCACATCTTCTACACATTTTCTGTGTAGTGTCATATTGTACAACAGAGTTGCAAATAAATATTTGTCATCACTAACCTCACAATTATTGGCAAGTCATAAAAACCTGGATTTTTTTTTCCTCACTGGCCAGTACAGTACATGTACCTGATAATTGTCTCTGTTCCTTCATTATTATCATTATTATTATTATTATTTATTATCATTATCATTATTATTATTATTAAAGTATTTGGCGTCACCTGTGCCTTGGAGGGGAAAAGCGAACTGAATCACTGTAACCCTTAGGTCCAGCTCTCCTCCCGATATAACTGACTGGGATGTGCAGGTGTACCACTACACCGGGGTTTCCCCCTATTCTTATTCGAATAGTGCAGTAGGTTCTTAACGTGCAAAGGTGGTGACTGTCCTTTACATGGGGCCTCCAGTTAATGTCCTATCCAAGGGACGGAGTGTTTTCCAATGTAACATAGCCTGTGTCTACGAAACAAGGGAGGGGCACGTCAACACACAACGCAGGCTTCAGTCATCCGCCCGGGGTGCATTCGAACCCACGATCTTTGGTTCGACAGGCAGACACTTTACCGACTGAGCCAACTCGCCTCCTGTTTTATTCATAAAAATAAATGAAAGTTCTTGTCTGGTAAATTTCAGATTACTGTCCTTTTCTGCCATAATGGAACATGACTGTGTTAGGGTTGAAATTAGACAACTGAATACTGATCAGGATTCCTGTAAATGTATACTATCTATCTCCAGTACTATAAAACAAGAAACATTTGCATGCATTTAATGTACAACTGACACAACACTGATTTTTTCACAATTAGAGAAAGTCACTTGCTGTGAAAATGGCACTTAGAAATCATGAAAGATTTATGTCGCAAATGTTTCTGGTTTTGAAAAATTGCTATTTGGATAAGTTGCGTAGATATTTAAAGGAAAATTTCAAGATATGTGTGCTGCTTCAGTGTTGTATGTACAGCGTCTAATTATAGTTACCAATGAGATGAACATATACAATTTTGAATGATTTTTAACATTTCATGAGTTGCTCTGTAGTTAAATATTTTAAGACAAATGACCACATTTTGTGGTTTGGCTCAATAACTTTTGATTCAGAGCTCTGAAAAATATACCAGATGCATAAGTAGAAAGAGCAGAATTTTCTGCGTACTCTACGTCCATTTTTGTTGCATGATCAGATTGCGTTTGATGCCAGGAATTTAAAAAATGAGATTAAGCTTTAAAATGCTCAAATTGGCAACATATTAAGAAGTTCAAAATCATTGTTTTTAAACAAAATTGGCAATTTTTATTACTTTTTGACAAAATTTGTGACCATGTGTATTGTTGCCAATTTAAAGAACAAAATGTGATCAATTTAGCCCTTAAATAATTCCTGTCCTGAAAGGGTTAAGGTTGACAGACATATTAGACCATAATATACCAAAAATATAATAATTAGGCCTAGTAATAATACATATACATGTACATGTACAGTGTACATGTATCATGACAATAATTTCTCTGTTCACAAAGCCTATAATATAACAGATTTTATACATTGTACACCTGCCATGGTACTTGCAGAGAAAGGTACAAAGGGCAGGGCTGAATTCATCAATATATTGTCCAATAAATGTACATGTAACCATGACGATTTGAGTAAAGAGGGACAACATTAACATCTACAACCAGTAGGGTGCTAACACATACAGTATTTGATAACACTGAGTTGATGCCCTTTATGGCCCTCGGATAACAATATAGAAAAACAAATATTTTAGTGCAAACAATACGAATAGATAAATCAGGCTTTATACATGTACATGTACATGTACATGTATACAATTATCTTCATTATATTTCAACAATGACACTACCCTTTTAGGGGGAAATTATTCCCTACCTGAGGATACACTGACAATTGCTTTAAATATCATGTGTTTAAAAATACCCCTTCAAAACATATATATTGATATGTTGACGATACACATGTACACATGTACATACACCAAAAAAAAAAAATCTTAGTAAATAAGAAACGGGGTGGAATTAGATCATATTACATGCTATGTATACAGATGAGTTGATAACTTATGCAATCTAAATTCACCTGTACAACATATTAGTTGGTGGAATTAGATAGATATTACATGCTATGGATACAGATGAGTTGATAACTTGTGCATTCTAAATACACCTGTACAACATATAATTTGGATAAAAACTTTACTTTTTGTTATAATAATAGCACTTTAAAAAACGAGAAAAAAAAACCTGAATGACATCCATGAATTTGAATACATTTTAGAATATAAACCCATAAGGAATGCAATATAAACAGCTTGACTTCAGTCAAATAAAAGGCATGTGCACATGACAGTAATTCAATCATACTTTCTAATCCTAGAATACGTTCAAAAATACATAGCAATTCACAAATTGAGTAAATATCATACATTTATATAAATAGATGAATACATTAAAATGTTAGCAAATGGTATCTCAAAAAAGGCTGTTATTGTGAGCTGAATGTTTTATTACACCAATGGACGAAAAGCATGAATAAGCGAGACAGTGATTTCAAGCAATGTACATGTGGTTGTACCACAAGCTCTTTAAACTATCTTAGTTACAAACAATTAACCTTTTAGCTTTCATTTGCTTGGTGCTAAGCCCCCCAAAAAAGAAAGAAAGGGGGGGGGGGGGGGACTCGAAGTTGTATAGTATGTGTTGTTAAATTGGAAAGTGGTATGCTGATAACTTCACACTTTAAAGGACATGTTGTGTAGTAGCTATAGAGTTGCATTTTTAACTGTCTAATTATGCATGTACATGTATACAGGAAATAAGAATATAACGCACTGTAAGGTTTTGGAATCATAAAATAATATCACTTCACTCAATATTGATGAATATCACACATGTACATATATACACTGTATGCTTTATAGGGCACTACACACAAATATGGACATATGGAATACAAAAATGTGACAAAAATGTCTCGGTCCAAAGGATTGTGGATTTCTCATGTGATGTGACATGAGAGCAAAGCAATCCTTTTCATATGGTATTTCTACTATGATATTCTGTGCCTTCATATTTTGGCAAACTGTAGTTCATAGAAGGTTTCTTTGCACAGGATTCAAAGCAAATTTAGCTACTACACTTTCATTTCTTTCTTTTTTTTCTCCTTCAGATTTTTTCCCCTTTATTTAATATAAAAGTATAAAACAAACTATTCTGCAGGCATAATGATACAACTAATACAAAAATAATAGAAACATTTATGCCACATGACTTTGTCTCAAGCACAGTTTACAAATTAAATTTACAATTTACAAAATGTAAAAATATTTTCTTGAATAGATATATAAATAAATTCTGCTGAATTAAATAACTTAACAGTAGAAGTTCATAATCATAAAACAGGCCTAGGCACGTTGATTTGTATGTCAGGATACATGATGCACAGGCTGAGTAATCTACTGCCCTCTATGGTGAGGACTAGCGTGTCTCCTTTTGATGTGAGCTTGATTTCTTTGAGTTGTGCTTCAGGAAGATCTTTCGAAGAAAAATATGAAAGAATACACATAAAAACTTCTTAAACTGGTAATGTTACCCTGTTTATATAAAAATGCAAATAAAATAAAATAAATAAATAAATAACCTGACACAATAACAATATTGTATAGTTGCGTCTCTTTGTACATTACATTTAAAATTGTTAAACTAGCTTCAACTCCAGCAGCCACTACCACTTCACAGTGCATTACATGAAAACAATTCCTTGATGTTGATGGTGATACAGTCCAATCTGCTTTAGCGACCACCTGTATAAAAAGACCACCTGTCAATAAAGACCACAATTTTTGTTTCCCTTTAAAAGTGTTTCTCATTGAAACATATATTAAAAGGAACCTGTCCATAAAGACCACCTGCCCATAAAGACCGCTTTTCTTGTCTCCCTTGAGTGGTCTTTATAGACAGGTTTTACTGTAATTTGTTTGACCTGCCTGATAGGAACTCAAGTAGATGAATATGCTCAAAGATGAGAAACCAGGGGACCTACAGCTTTCAATCCTATCTCACTATAAAAATAATGAATTTTACCAGATTGTAAGTTTTCAGTTTCTAAAAATAAGTAAAATCTCATGCTCATGTATATCAGCTTGCTCAAAGCAGTAGTTCAAAGGCACATGTACAATCAATGTGACATTTCTACTTACAAATAATGCCCTTTTCCTTGAAGGTGAAATCATCCACACCAGCTACTGCCATTTCTCCTTTCAGAGGTAACAGAAAAACATCATTCTCTGGAAAAAATCAAAAATTGAAATAAAAAGATCCTCTAGTCATAGATGAAAATATCAGTTTACTTTGTCAAAAATCTTATTTAAGACTTAATGACCAACTTAAAATGTTGATGTAAATAATGCAAAATAGTCAAAGCAAAAACTTCATTGAAAAGGAGCAGTGCTACAAATACTTATTACAATTTTATTTCATTCAATATCTTCATTATTGAAGAAAAATTTTGTGAATTACTGCCTACATTGTATATTTGTTCTGTAACTTGACATCACTTTCGTTAAATAGTAAAGTAAATGCAAAATTTACATTCAAATTGAATATAAGACAAATTTTTTGATGCACCAGTAGGAAAGGATGTGCCAGAATGAGGCTAATCAAGATATATTGAAACCTGCTTTTGCAACCATCTGTATAGAAAGACTACCTTTCTATAAAGATCACATTTTTTCACCCTGAACATTCTCTCTCAATCAAACCTGTTCTTGTCTCTCTTTAGCAGTGTTCATGGTAGTGCATTATCAGGTTAGCCCCATTTGTGCTACATGGTGATTTTAGCTTGAAGCAATGCACTTTTAACTTTGAAAATCTTCTTTGAGGATAGCAAAAGTATATATTTTCTAAAAGGGAATTACACAAGGATTGATTGATTGATAAATGATTAACGACACCAACAACACTTGAGTGTCATATAAGTGTCGAACAATAATAATTCTATTAAGTTTTATATAATTATACAATAGAAGTTTTCCTTTCAGATTTCACGCCAAAAAAATAAACGTGGATTGGAGATTGTCGATAATAACTAAATATGTTAACTACTTCACCGGGATAACTTCCCTGCTCTTTACGAAAAGAGAAGCAGGTTCTTTTACGTGCAAATGGTGTGACTCTCCTTTACACAGGACCGCCGTCTTAGAGTCTCCTCCGAAAGACTAGGCAATTGGAATGAAATGCCTTGCCCAAGGGCATACCTGTTGTGATTGGGATTCAAACAGTTTCCTACTTAAAATCTAATAAAAAGATTAATCTCTTTAAGAAAATTTACAATGCATAAACGTGAAACATCACTGAATAATGTCTTAAGAGAATTACACAAGGAATCTTATCTCTAAATACACACTCAAAAATGGCATTATGTTTAAGACAAAAGGGGTACATACATGTAATTCTTAATAAGAAAATAAATTATATTCTAATTGCCTTGTTGTTTTCATTATGGCTGTGTTTACCTGAGAGAACATTAGAAGCAGTAGTCCCTTGTATAGCCTTAGCTGCTGAGAAACCCTGGACAGCATTCTTCTGAGATCCTTTGGTTACTTGGTCCGTTTGCTTGGCTTGGAGGGCCTTCTTGATCTTAGCTGGATTTCCTGTGCCAGCTGAGGAGTGAAAATGGAACAAATATTCCTCAAATCAGTACAGCAGAACAGTTCGCTCCACTATCAGTAAGTCCAATTACCAAGTGGTCTATCGTCAAGTGATTTAAAGAGCTCATATGTTTATTTTTTCCGACCCCCAATTGCAAGAATATGGTTTGTAAATAAATAATAAACATATTGAAATAAAGGTTTCTTCAATTTTAGCAAATAAAATAGATTTTTTTTGCATAAAATGTACCCGTATTGAGCCAGATTTCTCAAACAGACTGATAAACATTGAAGCAGGGTTGACCTGCTATGACGTCACTGGGTAGAGTTGATAAATTCATCCAGGTCAATTCATCCGTTGCATAACGCGCGCTATTGAGATCGTGTGTAAAAACAACAACATCAACGAGAGTCGCTTTCTTTTGGGGGAATTTTTACGTTTTGTGGCAAAATGCCACGAAATTGCATTGTGGGTGGGGGGGGGGGGTGTTACAATACTTCGAAGAACCCCAACATCAGTTTCTTCACCATTCCAAAGCTCAATAAGCAACGGAATTCGTGGGTGAAGTTTGTGAAAATTCGGCGAAAAGATTTCACAGTAGCAACACACAGCAAGCATGCACGAATTTGTAGCGACCATTTCAAAAAATCAGCCTTTGAACGTCACTGCAAGATTGACTTTGGAGATGTAGCTGGCCCAAAATACAAGGCTAGTTTGAAGAAGGATGTCTTGCCCACAATACAGAGCATCAAGTATTCAAAAATACCAACAACAAGCCGCAGGAGACCTCTGTCGGAAGTCAGACTGATAACTAAGATGAGCAATTTTCGCCATATTGTGAAAATGTATTGTTGGATCAATGCCGACATGGTCATTCTTGCGCTGATTTTGTGGACTCAGTTCGAAGTCATAGTATCGTTTTTTTCCAAAAAATGTCAAGTGACAAGTTAAAACCAACCTTTATTGGGTGTTTCACCAGATATTTCACTGCTGTGACCAATATTAGGAAGAAAAGAGTGATTCTCGTAGAGTAGCTCAGTCTGTTCTTTTCTTCCACGGTAGTGTATCAGATCTAGCCCAGTTCTCAAGCGGAGCAATACGGGGTTTCACCGTGTCGCTGTACATGTATCCTACCATGTGTACGGGTCTGACTACTGGGTATGATTGCGTGCCATGTGATTTCTTTTTAACCCATGGTTTTGAGTATCAAAAGATCTAATATCTGTAGACATTTAATCATATATCTCTTCATCAAATTTTGAGATATAAACCATAAATAATTGTGAATACAAATTGTTCGTATCGGCGGCATGTGTGTGTGTGTGTGTGTATGTGAATATCCAATCTTGATGATGGCCCAGTTGGAAAGCAAGTCGGCTCCGACTTTTTAAAGTTTTTGTGTATGTAAACTTGTGCGAACTGTCTGAAAAATGGTTGCTTGTTGGAATAAAATGTTGTAAACTAGTTTTCATATCATATTTAACAAAACTGATGGATTTGGAAACATAATTTTGAAGTATAAAAATCATGTCGACCAAAGTTTCTCTTCACTCGCGGTTGCCAGTCAATGCTGTGTTGTGCAGCAGTACTGCAGAGGTCATACAACTTTGACATCAGTGCTAATTTGCATAGAAAAGTAAACAAAGTAGGATTTTGCCAAAATTGGACTGCGAGACAATTTCAAACCCTCAAAAAGGTGATTTTTATTTTTAAAAAATTGCACTTTCTAGTTGAGCTATTTGAAAAATTTAAAAAGGATTGTTTTCTTTGATACACAGATTTTAATATCACCAAATAAAAATGCATACCACTTCTTTTCTCAATATATGGCCTTTAAACATAATTGTCCAATGCCTATTTGGTCCACAAATTATTTAGTCCATCTTCTGGTTTGTATAAATTCAACGGTCTATTTTCACTTTGTATACATCCATTTCTTTGGAGGCTACTGCATTTGATAGCTCTGGGGCCCGTTGCACAAAACTTGCGTTTGAACGCAACTCAGGAAAATCAAACACAACTTTATTTTCAGCCAATCAGAATTGCGCATTAAGGACTTGCGTTTGATTTTTAGGAGTTGCGATTAAACGCAAGTTTTGTGCAACGGGCCCCTGTACACAGTGATCCTACATTTGCTCCAGCAAAGAGTGCTCTAGCTCTACTTTGTCAAAGATATAGGGATGAAACAAGGAATTTGGTTAGTAAAGCAAATTGACCTTGTAGTGATTGTCGCCAGAGTGTTTGTCTCAGAACCCCACATACCCCAAAGAGAGAGACAGAAAGATTTTCTTACCAACAATTACAAGGAATTTGGTTAGTAAAGCAAATTGACCTCGTAGCGATTGTTGCTAGAGTGTTTGTCTCAGAACCCCATATACCTCAAAGAGAGAGAGAGAAAGATTTTCTTACCAACAATTACAGCTTTGTCTTTGTAAGCTTTGGCTACGAAAAACAAGGCTACGTTGTAAACAAAGACCAAAGAAGCTCTGGAAAACATCTCCAACCTTGACAAAGTGTTAATGAGAACCTGTAGAGAGTAGAGAGTGACAAGAATAAGGTTACACCTATATGTGTATAAAATGCAGGCTTCTTGGCACAAAAAAAATTCACTCATGGTTCAAATTGACAGAGATATGGCTTTACCGAATCCCATGGGGGTGATCTGAGAGGACCAAAACAATTTTGCAGGTTGAAAGTGTGCATTGACACATTTCATTGGTCCATACTGAGTGACATATGGCATCCCAGGGAGGTGGTTTGGGAGGACTAAAACAAGTTTGGAGATAGAGTAGGCACTGACTGATTTATTACCCTTGTCAGTACCCTGTTGGACTTTTCCACTCATGGTTTTTATTTTCTGAAATTCTTCACCCTTGATATCTACACCAAGGGCGTTATGTTCTGGCGAAAATGCTGATAAAATGTACAAAAAAATCTTTGTCGCTCATAAAATTGAATGATGCAAGGGTGAAAGAAGAAAAAATGATGCTTGATAAATCATTCATCCATCAGAAAGAGAACCGGTTAAGAAAACAAAATAGAACAAATAAGTTACTGAATTGATTGCATACAATTGCATGGATGTTTAATTGTATCAGAATAAAAAATATCTCTACAAATATCCTCTTACATAAATTGCATGAACCAAACTCAACTGTATCTTAAAATCAAAGAAGAAACATGGAATGCCAATTATGAACTCACAGGTAAGAGTACTTCAGCTTTCATTCTATCAGACAGCTGGCTCTCAGAGCTTAGTCTTTTCTGCCAGACTTTGGCTCTCTTCTCAAAGTCCTGCCCTGCCTCAGCTTTGAACTGTAAACAAAGAGAAATGGTAAATAATGAATCCTCTCATTGCCATCTCATTGTATGGCAAATTACATCAAAGCAATAGTTGATTTCAATCAAATGAGTTTCATTCCTTGAAGATATACATGAGGGGCAGATCCAGGATTTTTTAAAAGAGGGGGCCAGAGCTGGAAATGTACACAATTAAGGAGGCAATTTCTTTTATTGTGCACTCAAGGTATGCCAGTTGGCGATTTGCCCCTGTACATGTAAACATTATGTGAGTCTATGTTTACATATCTAGCACAACCAGGGCCCTGTTTCATAAAACTGGTTATCGATAACAACTGCCTCATTTCTATGACAAATTCGCTCTCAGCCAATCAAATTCAAGGATTTCAGTAGCTTATAACAATTATTGTAACTTGTTATTGATAACAAGTTTTATGAAACAGGGCCCTGAGGACATATATGTCCTGGCAAATTGAAGAGCAAGCGGTCATGAACTTATTGAAGCTTCCCTTGATTAATTCCCTATACCCCCTCCCCCCATTTCCTCCTTTCTGTTTTTTTTCACAAATTTGTTTTAGGAAACTTCTTCTTACCAATCTCCTACTGGAATCATTATATTATTTTAAATCATACTCTTGGTAACCTGGTTTAGATTAGTTAACTAAAAGATAGGCTTTAACTTTATTCAACATCAAGAAAAGAATCTTTTAATTGAAAAAACACTTTGTAACTAAAAAAAACTATGTAAAAGGAAACCCATGATAATATTGAGTATGTCCTCCAGTACGTCAGTGATCAAAGAGATTGATAAATATTCATATTATCAGGTTTACACATAATAAAATTGAGTATCATTTAGAACGTGATGAAAATATGATATTTTCGACTTACTTTGTTGGTGATATTTTGGATGGTTGATTTCTTGATTCTGATTGCTTGGCAAGCTCCTAGCGCATGAGCAGCACATGTGTTATCAATGCTGGTGAAGAGACCTAAAAAAATTAGGCATAGAAAAAAAGAGAGATCATGACTTAGTATATGTAGTTTATTGAATCAACAAATTTCTATTGGGTCCATCATATTTGACCTGCAGCAACTACTACAGAATTAAACAAGCATGAAGTACTGCTACTTCTGAATGTCAATGCTGTTTGATTTCTTTTCAGATTAATACAGGTTAAAAATCTAAAATGAAAATTTTGGGGGGGATCCAGTGAAAATACTATGTGGTCTGAAATTTGAAGAGCAGAGAAGATGAAGTCTGGCTTCAAACCTACAGAAATTGCACATGGAAGAAAATGAAAGTTATAAAAGAATAAATAAATGATGGGGGTGGATAAGAGAAAGCAGTTGCTTACCTTCTTCACCAATCCAGAATGGCCATCTGTCTACATCAATGACTGCTATAGATTCTTTCTCCTGTGTGATCTCAACTCTGTCAAATTTTCATGTGAGAAAAATCAGAAATAAAATAATATAATAATAATAGTAATAGTGGCTACTTGTATAGCGCACAGGTCCACCTTTTGGTGCTCATGGCGCTTAGAGAAAAACACATAGACAATTCTCCTAAAAATAGTAAATTAGAATATTGCAATAATTACAACAAAAAGAAGAAATAAGTTTTCAGTTGTGATTTGAATGTTTCTGTTGATGACAGTTGACGGCAATTAATAATCAGGTATTATTAATTTCTTCAATTATAAAACCAAACATTGGGTATGATGGCTAATCATTTAATACCAAACAAAGCTTATACTATCTCAAGCAAAATAAACACCCAACAAAAACCATAGAAATATAAATTTATCACAAAATGCACAAAAAGATACAGACTTGTCTATCTAGAGATTTCTTGCTTTACTTCCAAGATTATGACAAAGTGGGATTGCTTAATATTAAAACTACATTGAGGAATTATGAAAGTCTAGAACATTTTTTTCTCCAAGAATGACAAAGAATGGGAATGACTTGCCCCTATCACTTTTATATAAAAATGCAAATGCTGCCTTTAAATCAGCTTTGGCAAACCCAATTAACCTTCGCTCCAAAAACTAGCGAGTACCTACAATCAAACCTCCAGTTAAAATCGTCCCTGAGGAATATTAAGGTGAACAGAAGTTCAAGATCCAAGATCTAGAAAACAAAATCAAATAGAGCCTATACCAAGAGAGACTTTCTTCTATCTTGTCTTGTACCCACCAAATTCAAAGACAAAAATCATTCTAACGACTTACTTGCCCCTGGTGACGATGACCACCTCCTCTGACTTGTCCTCCTCCATGACAAGCATGGTCCTATCTGGGATTAGTAAGACGGGATACGGGATACCGGTATCCTCCTTGCACTGCTTTACAAGGGATGCACACGCATCTCCTTTCCACTTACTAAAGAATGGTATCTAAATGAATGATAGAGAAAAATAGTTACGGCGGACATTGATAGATAAGTTAGGGTAATGAAAGCTTGTGCTGCTTTACAAGGGATGCACTGCATCTCCCTTCCACTTACTAAAGAATGGTATCTAAATGAATGATAGAGAAAAATAGTTACGGTGGCTTCGATAGATTACTTAGGGTACTGAAAGCTTTTGCTGCTTATAGAAGAAAAATGCAGGCAAATGTCTTTTCCACTTGCTAAGGGTTGGTACATGTAACTGAATTGATGACAGAGAAACTAGATAAGTAATTGTAAGTAGTTTGGGTCAGAGTATGCATTTGAATCATGCTTCTTGATGAAATGTTGACACAATGTAAACACAACCTATTCCATACCAAAATAAACTGTACTGCTACTGCTACGTCAGGTCTATAATATGGTCCATAATGCTTACCTTTTCAAGTGCAGCTAGACATATCCTATGCATGAGTTCCCCTTGGTCCAGTTTGCCGCTGGTATCAAAGTAGCGCTGTCTGACGTAGTAATCCATCAGATCTGTTGACACAACCTCCCCTATAGCCTTCCTCAGATTCTCCTCCTTCAGTAATAGAAACTGAGCTCTAATTACACCAGGGTGGAGGGTAACAATAATAGCAGATATAAAGATTGATGCATAGATTATTTGATTTGTTGATACATGCAGTGGTGTACCCCACATGGGAAAGGAAAGTGAACACACTGCATTTCTTCTTTTAAAAAATAGTTGAGATCATACACACATTTTATCAAACTTTGATGATCTCTTTGCACACAAGTATTAATCCTTATTTCTACAGATTTACATGTATGTAAATCATATCATTTACTATAATCTTCATAATTAATATCCCTTTGATGGTACATTATCTCACATAATAAACTGTTTAAAACAACAAAATGTAATAGAATTCAAAACGGCAAATGAAAGTCATCTCAAGTAACTCACTGAGCTGATGACTGAACAGTCGCTGTTACAGGGACATAGAACAGAGTTGAGATTTCTCCAAAGAAATCCCCAGGTGAGAGGTTGGCGACAGGCTCATCGTTTGCTGACAGGACCTTTACATGACCCTTAATCAGGATATAGATACCCTTGGCTCGACCACCTACAAACATTTAAAAAAACATTGGAAATTTATCAAATACTCAGCATGATCATAATGCATATTACATCAAATGAGTCTAAACAAGCAACAAGTTGCCAGAATTCACGTTTCTGTTTTGTGCATTTTCCGAATATACAGATTCCAATCTTTCAAATTACTTATACATGTAACACCTGTAGTTAATAACAAAGATATTGAGAGAAGTAATCTATTCCCCATTTTGCTTGGTTGCCCAGATTTGCACTTATACATGCAGGGGGTCTGAAGACGTTGAGTTACTATACTTACTACAGGTACCATTAAAATAATTATACTTGACAATTACCTGTCTACATGTACAAATATTTAACACAGAAAATACATTTTGACTTTACACTCTCCAACCTATTATAATGTTTAATTGATAATGGACATATAATATTATTCTGCAAACATATAAACTTGAATTTGATATTAAAGACCCAAAAGTATTTACATTTGGTTCTAATGGGGTGTTTGAAACTCACAGAGTTACAGATCACCAAATAGTGGAATTACATGTAGATTTAGAACTGACACTGGGTCTCACATGTAAGTTAAGTGTAGATTAATATACATGTATATATGTAAAGAGAAGGTCGAGTTCTGGTAAAGGTAAAAATAATTTGTGAGCTTTCCCATTCTTTCCATGTCAGTTTGGAAGAACATCATAGTACATGTACATCCTGAAAATGATTGCTCTTCAAATGCCCTCACATTCTAAATATAACGAGAAATAGCTGAAGTGTTCGGGCCGAACACTCAGGCCAGTTGTACATGCAGTCCCATATACCCATTTCTGTGTGCAGTTCATGTGCTTTTCAGCAATACTGGGTCAATCTCGTATAATTTTTATGATTCCAAAACCTCACCGTACACACTAATTCTTGTGTAGACATGATCAACCTTTCCTAATTGCCTTGAGATAGTTTCTTTCACAATGTAATTGCATGACCAGAACTCAACTTTATCTTTAAAGATCCAATATCCCACAACATTTTCCTAGTCCTTTGGTTCGATGACACACACATGCTCCAGCAAATATTGCTCCAAAGTCAATTTCTTTCACTATCTTAATTTCTAATTTCAAGTCTTCAACCAAGGACCAAACACTATACCTCATCCTAGCTTCAACCCTAAACCTAATGTCAAAACCAACTGCAACCCTAGCCCTATATTAGGCCGGAGAAAAAAGTTGCCATAGCAAATGTCAAGTCACCAGCCCTACAGGTGCATACCTTTTGTTAAGATATTGATAGGGTCATGATATTCCACTCTTTCTATCAACTTCGAAGCAGCTGCAACCATCTCAGCGTTGATGGTACCAGGAGAGAAGGGGAGACTGTAGAGGCATCTTTGAAGCAATCTTCTCTCATCCTTACTTAGATTCAGCCCACCTCTATCCTCCTGGGGCTTGTTCTTGCTATTACCTCCTCCCATGATGACTACCAAAGAGGGAATTTGTTGAGGCTAAAAGTAACCAGTTGAGGTGGCATGTGACGTGACCTCTATTCAGATGTGTTTTTCTTAATCATTTTAGCTGTGAAGAAAATAAATATTTAAAGTCATTTATCAAGTATTCTTTATAAAACAGAGTAACCCTAATCGTCAAAATACTCTTGTATTTGGAGGCCCTGTAGAACATAATAGAATACAATACAAATACATGGGTGTTACATGTACATGGTGAACTAATCAAAGCTGTTTCTAGGAAATTCTAAGAAGAGATAAATAACTATTATTAATCACTACTAAAAGAATCTTATAAAAAGCAATACAAAATTTCCTTTGAGAAAGAAAAACGAAGCAAGGTATACTAATATTCTCAAAAAGTTTTCAGCAGATTAAAAAAATGAATAATTATTTGGAAAATACATCCAACGTTTAGCTTTATACTCCTCCAAACAAGTACATCTCATTATCTTGGTGAAACGAATATGGGCCATTCTCAGTCACATGTGTGACCCAAATCCTAAAAAATAGTTCATTTAAACCTAATTTTCCAGTATTTGTCTTGTAGTAGAAGTCTTTCCTTTTGGATATTTAAATATCAATCTTACTCCTAACAGATGAAGGGTAATTATTTGAAATGATAGTACATCATTTTCTTTCAGAGGTCAAAGTTAGGTTGGTTACGTGTGTGACCTCGCACGAAAAAGGGTCTTACTTGATGTTCAAACCTACTGTTCTCGTTTTTCCCTTAGAGTCCAAGTTTCCACTATTCATTGCTGTGTGGTGGGATTGCTCTGAACAGTTTGGAAGCAATTTTCTATAAATTAGTGAACATTCTTTTCTCTTAGAGGTGAAAATTGGGTCGGTCACGTGTGTGTGACCACTCAAAAAAGGTCATTTTTAAATGTCTCTGCAAAAAAGTTACGGTTGGGAAATTACTTTTTCTTGTCAAAGAAAGGGAAATCTTTTTTACATATGAAACTGGTGATATTAAGAAATCAATAAAATGTGATCTGATTTTCCGGCAATGAGGCAAAATTCGATGGTCACGTGACCGTTTGTTTCCCTTTACAAAGAATGGCCCATATCAACCTTAACATTGACATGTACCCTAAAAAGACATTTACTGTACATGCAGGCCCAATACACGGGTAGGACCAAAAGGATGAAGGACCATAAAAAGAGGTCCCAATTATTACCACAAATGATCATAACAAAGGAGAGGAAACGATCTAAAGTAAATAACCACTAGCAAAAATTCCAAAACATGAGGGCAAACTAAATGGAGTTTAGGCAATTGGGCTCACACAATTACTGCAGAAATAAAAAGCTCTTTCAATTCAAATGAATTAAAATTTTAATGAGTATACCAATTCTACTGTACAATGTAAAGTATAAAACAGAACAAAATAATAAAATTGCAATATTCTGCAAGTTCAAACAATTCTCTGAATCTCACCTTTGTTCTGTAATGACCTTCATCTTCAGAAATTTTGTCCAGCTCTGAAAAGAATAAACATAGAACAATATTTCAAGAAAATGAAGGACTGAAAACAAAATGAAAACTTGGGATCTACTTTATAACAACAAAAAGGTGCAATGCATGTCTATTGTTGCCCATTCAACTAAACAAAACCACATTATTCCACTCTCAACTTGCTTCATTCTCAATCCTTAAAGGACATACATGTACCTAAACAGTGAATAACCATACTTGAGTCTTTATCAATCTCATTAACAAAACAAAACAAAAATGAAAATATGCATGTAGATCTATCTCTGATAGTTAATTGATACCTTTGTCAACAAAAAGTGTTTCAACTTTCCAATTTGATGAAAATATACAGCATTATTTTAAAAGCAAAGATTACCATCACATACAATGAATTTACAAAGCATATAGCTACAACAAAAGTGTAGAACTCTAAAGGTTTTGGATACAAATAGCAAAGTAAAAGAAAATAAAAATAAAATACCGATAATAGATTTTGGATCCTGTTTTTTAATGAGGGGGTGGGCATGTTCAATTTACATCATCCATGCACTGACCTAACCTTTGACCTTGGTCAACCTTTGACCTTGGTCAACTATTTTGTGCATGGTCCTCAATACTAAAATGAACAAAAAAAGAAGGAAAAACTCTTGTCATATTATTATATCATGTTCTAAATCTCTTTTTCATACAATCATGTCCATAGGCCAGCAGATTACACAAAATGCTTTATCAAAACAGGAAATACCTTTTGAAAATCTGTCCCCAAATTAAATTAACAATCAAAACCATATTTCACACATTATCACAATAAATGCTTCCCTTTAATGCTCAATGAAAGTAATGTAAGTGCGTGGGTTACACATCCGTCATCACATCACATGCTTTACCAGGACAGGCTTACTCCAAATCAATATTTTTCCAACCTACATGTACCTGATCTAAATGTGGTTGTTTTGACTACGAAAAGCCTATGCCTTATATGGGCATTGTTAGAGCTCCAAATGATAGGGCATGTGTCTCTACACTATGACAAAGGTTTCAGCTTGGGGCCTTTAGGCATCACTAGACTTCAAAATAGTTTTTGTCAGTGGGATATAAAACATCAAATGACTGAACATAACAATATGACTTGAATGCAACCATTACAAATAATCTTTCTGCCCCTCTGTGGTTTTGTTTTCACATTAAATGTACACAGTACTAATTAATACATGTGTTCAATCAGTGCAAAAACTATTTGGAATGTGGTTACATGTACCTGGTAATTGAAACAGTCCAAATAAGCATAACATTTTACAGAATTTTAACAATAGCAAAAATTATGAATTTTCACAAGGAAGTGACTATTTTTCAAATGTGTTTTGCATACATGTGATGACTATCAAGAACACCGACAATCTAAAGACGAAACCTGGAAGCTCTCTAGAAAATTAGTTTTCCTATGATTTTAAGTGCATCATAAGGAATGGAAAACTAGCAATTCCTGCTGCACACTATATTCACTGATGTCATACAATGTAGTTTTTTACTACATTTCTTGCTGTGTAGTCTGTACTGAAAATATCCTTGTATTAGGCAAGACATGATGTCACTTGTCAGGTGTACTGGTAGATTAGAGACAGCCATTTCTGGACTTCTTCTAGAGAGCTCCATTGGTCTTTGTAAACTTGAGGAAGTTTGCACAAATTCTTTGCCAATTGTGAAAAAAGACAGTCAATATTGTTATTACAGATTTCAGTAACAGTGCAAGGGATAAAAAGTCCCTCCTCAGTCCACATACAAATCTGAAGCACTGAATTTAAACTATAAGTTAAACTAAGTAATGGAGCAAATGAGCATTTCACAACATTGTAAACATGCAAGTACATGCAGACTGGAATAAAGATGGTTTTCAAGGCAGGGAGCGCACATAGTATTTTGACCAAAAATTTGACGTTTAAGGTTGTTTTTAACACCAATACAAAAATAATAATTAACAACGAAAAAATTACTTTACCAATCAAGAAAGCTACATAATTTACATTATTAAGATGAGTGGTTTCATTTTTAAAAATCCTCATTCAGCAGGCAACAGCTTCACAAAGATGGTGCATGCATCGTAGTGCAAAGATACATGTACCAACTGAAGCTACAATGTTGTACATGTACATGTATGTATGTAAAGCAGCGACAGCTCTACAGATGCAACTTTATTCACAATTAACTTGATGTGAGAATTGAAAGCTAATATATACAACAACTTTCGCAGTGTGACACTGACAGATCTAGAAAGATAAATCATTTAGCAGCCTTCCGACAGGCAGCTACATGTATGGGTCACCTTGCTGTGCCAGACTGCCTGTACACTCTACCCTGCACCCAGTTCAAAGAAATTATACACATCGTCAACAAATAGCTTTAAATATCTAAGGGAGGTCCTACTAACAGCAGCCAACAGCAGCCAACAGCTGCCAACAGCAACAACCTAGAAATTTGACAACAAATCCTGGAGCAGCCAAGAGACAAAAGGCTCCTTAAATATTGCTACGTGGTTATTTGAAATATTTTGATACAAAATCAACATTAAGTTAATTTAGGGCCTAAAATCAGCAAAATAATAAATTGATAAAAAAATGAATGATCAATATGGTTGGCAGCTTTTAGTAGATCGAACTCTTGGCGGCTTTTGGTAAATCGATTACCATGTCTTGATAACCTCTTGGCTGCTCACGCTGCTATTGGCAGCTTTTAGTAGGACCCTGCCTTTATCCTGACTGCAGCAAACAAATATTGCTATTTTAAATACTCCTTCATACCCTGCATACAATAACCGACTGGAATAATCTACACAACTGTCCTAACCCTGTGAAATCAATCCTCCACAAAGTAACTTTAAAATAGCAGTCCATAACCACTTTTTTTAGCAAAAGAAACAATACACCAAACTTCTCTCTCTCTCTGTGTAAAGAACAACAGTGTACCCAACCCTGCCGTTTGACCCCTTTTAGGAGTGTTGGACAATACGGGTCCGCAAGGAACAAAGAAAGAAATAAAAGATAATTAGATTACAGAGGCTGATGATTGCCAAAAAAGAAAAAAAAAAATCATTTTAAATGACTTTTTTCTTTTTTGTATCGTTCGTTATGTTATTAATATAATCAGCCTAAGATTCGCATCGATCAAATCAAAATTCACTCTTCCAAGGAATACTTTTTGTTTTGTTTTCACAGTACTTCTACACTCAAGTAATCTTTTTCAACAATATGACTTCAGAATATTAAAGAATAGAATTTTTGCCCACATACCGAAATAACCCATTCGTAGGAATTTTCATCTTTTAGAAATAATGTAGATACCCAAGGTACATACAAAGTGCTCTTTTCTGCAGGGCAGGCAGAACATGCAACAACAACAATCTTTTCAGTGTTTTAGTATAAATAATATCTGTAGATCAGGTCTAGATTTACATGTATGACAAGGTGACCAAAGTTTGCACACATTTCAAAGTGTTTAGAATGTACTTGTATTTCTGTTAATTACCTGTTTCATAGAGGTCTACCGTATGCCATTTTGCATCTATTAAGTATTAATTGTAATCTAATTAAATTCTAATAAATAAAATATATTTTCTTTGCAGCTGCTCCATAATAACTTAAGTTACATGTATGCTATATTAACAATTTAAACAAAATGAACATTCTAGACTATAATCGGGTAAAATTACAAATCATTCAACATTAGGGTAATTCCATGAAAATGTCCACTTTTGGTGAAAAAACAAAGTTTATTTTGAACATTTTCCTTCTATGTCACTTGAATATGCATGATTTGAACTTTATGGAACAATATTCAGTTTTTTAATTTTTTGAATATTTTGACCCAAAATGGCCATTTTTTAACCCAAAAATTAAATTACACATTTTTATGGTAAAATATGGTTTATTACATATTGAGTCATTTTTAGAAATTTCATCTGTTATAATAATAAAGACAACCAAATCTAGTTAGGACTAAGGGGAATTTTATGTCTATTTACAAAAATGTTAAAAATATTAATATTCTTCTGATTTAATGGAGGTCAAAGGTCAAATGGATTTTTGTCCCGTCTGTCACGTTTTTTAAGGTACTTTTTGCATTTACAATAAATTAGACCATTGTTTTTTAATAAAATTTTGCAGTCTTGCTCTTTAGTAGGGGGAAATTCATTTCTACAGCTAACTTGGCGGAATTTTAATTTTATGAAGATAATTATGATTCATAAAGTAATGTCCCGTCTGTCACGTTTGGCATCTACAGCAAAAATATGTATGGATGGGACTACATGAAAATTTTCCGATGGATGAAAATTAAAATCCTTTTGCTATTATGTTTCATGATATTAAAGATAACCCTTTAATCCCTTTAGAACATGAGAATAAGGTATTTAATGCTGGAAATTTGATTGTCTTTAAATATTCTATTTTGTGTACAATCTCAGTGTGTCCCGTCTGTCACGTTTTTAGTGTCCCGTCTGTCACGCTCACTTTTTGGCATTTTCCTCCAAAAGTAAGATGAAATTTCAAATGTATACTAGCAGGTTTAAAAAAGTTACCAACAAGTGATAACATGAATACACATATTTTGTTTCAAGATTTTCCAGTGAGGAGAGCTTAGTCGAAAAGTATCGAAGCAGAAATGGCTTGGTAAATTCATGTCCCGTCTGTCACGCTGAACTTGAAGCCCCACCCACAATTTGTGGGCGGGGCTTGAAAAAAAAGTTTCCCCCCATTTTGTTGACCAAACCCTATAGATTACATCTCTACATCAAATTAAGCATCACTTTTAAATGAAATATGAAATATCAAGTAAAAACATAAAAATGTGAGGGTTGGATGTCCCGTCTGTCACGCTGGAATTACCCATTACAGTTTCATAAATACTGCAATCTCAAAATTTGACAAAGACAAGAACACACAAGCATGACAAGTGGCAAAAGGCCATTGACATCAATTGGCATTGCCCTTTCTAGACCAAAAATTCTGTCTCTCGTTCGTCAGCTCTTCACTTACATGTGTAGACCAAAAATTCCGTCTCTCGTTCATAATTTTGACAGGGTCGGCCATTCACTTAGAGACAGAAACGCTCCTATCACTCTGCTGTGCAAACTTTCTGAGAGCCGACGATTCAGTTAGCATGTAGTCGTAAAAAGGCTTGTAGACCCCCCTTTCAATTATCTATTACATGTGTAGATTTTCCGCCAAGGCCGAGTTCGCCCTTGTGCCGAGTTAGCCTGCATCCCGTTTGAAAATCGTGCAGCCGTATTCAAAAAGCGCCGTGTTGTACATTGGGAAGGGGTTCACTCGGAAGGGAATATCGTATTAAAGGGAAATCCAACCTTAATAGCAAGTTGCTATGAAAGAAAGGGGAAAAATCAGAGAAGCAGATTGGTGAAAGTTTGAACAAAATCAGACAAGTAATAAGAAAGTTATGATTTTTAAAAATTTGTAATCACTATAGGTCTACATATGGGAATTTCAAATTGGCCGAATAGGTAATGTCACTGTGATGTAGCTGTGGACAACTCCCCCATTCGCTCCAACACACAAAATGACTAAAATGTCACTTTTTTAAAAATGTATTACCCTGTAGGATCTTTTTCTTCCATGAGGACCTATAACAATATGCTATCTCCAATATATTTTGAGTACTGCCCTGAGGGTAAAAGCGCCTCGAAGAAAACCGCAAATTAATATTTTTGTGTACGACAAATGAGAGAGTTGTCCACAAATACATGTATGTCACAATTGACTGACCAAATTGCCAATTTGAGATTCGCATAGATGTAGTGATCTCATTTTTCAAACATCCATAACTTTCTTAGTCCTTGCCCGATTTCTTTCAAACTTTCACCATCCAGTTTTTTTTATTTTTCTACTTTCATACAAATCATCTTATATTACCAAGATTGGATTGCCCTTTAAATCTATGTGTACATGTATGTTGTCTTTTTCAAATTCCACCAACTTCTTTTTCTGTAGGACTTTAAAATTCAATATGTAAGTTTGACAGATATTCCTTTGATATTTTATTTGCTACCGTTGATTTTCTGAAAAGTGTTCGGAAATAGGATCCACTGCCATAAGTGGCCCTGCAAATGCTATTAAAGGGAAATCCAACCTTAATAGCAAGTTGCTTTGAAAGAAAGAGGAAAAATCAGAGAAGCAGATTGGTGAAAGTTTGAACGAAATTGGACAAGCAATAACAAAGTTATGAATTTCTGAAAGTTGTAATCACTATACACATGGGAATTTCAAATTGGCCGAATAGGTAATGTCACTGTGATGTAGTCTAGCTGTGGACAACTCCCCCATCATGCCCATTCGCTCCAACACACAAAATGACTAAAATGTCACTTTTTTCAAAATGTATTGCTTAGTAGGATCTCTTTCTTTCATGAGGACCTATAACAATATGTTATATCCCATATATTTTGAGTACTGCCCCGAGGGTAAAGCGCCTCAAAGAAAACAGCAAATTAATATTTTTGTGTAGATCTACGACAAATGGGAGAGTTGTCCACAAAAATGTCACAATCAAATCACCAAATTGCCAATTTGAGATTCGCATAGATGTAGTGATCTCACTTTTCAAACATTCATAACTTTCTTATTCCTTGTCCGATTTCTTTCAAACTTTCACCATCCTGTTTATCTTATTTTTCTGCTTTCACACAAATCATCTCATTACCAAGGTTGGATTGCCCTTTAACCCCCGGTCCCCGCTGGTGCTTGCGCTTCCTGCCGAAGAAGTCCCGGCGGTAGATCACTCACTACAACACTTAAACACTAACAGTCTACACTACCAGTAGCAGGGTCTAATATCCCGACCAGACAAGATGTCATTCATTAAAAACTGATGATTCAAGAAAATAATCACACAAGGTGACGAGAAAAGTATACAAAACTTACAACTTATAAAGTCGACTTGGTCATGATCCTGCTGTCAATGAACTTCTGTAAGTTCTGCATGTATCCATCCGGTCTAGTCTTCGCGTGCGCGTCACGTATGCGTACAATCATAGGATATCATAGACGTATACTGCTATAGATCCGTCTCAGGCCCCTAAAGCTCCGCCATTTTGTCAGAGACATTTGAACACGATTTGAACGCGCCCGAAGCCCCCATTAACATACTATGAATTATTCATTTCTTAAGATGCTCCCAACATCCGTACATGCTCTTCATGCAACAGAAACAAAAACGCGGGTCAGCGCCGAGCATGCGCATTGAGAGAGGTCAAGTACACTTAATTAATTCATATATGTTAATGTATTCATGATATGGATTTTGACGACTTACCAGTATTGGCCAATCAGTGCCTTCCATTTTTGATTAATTATAATAATCAACAATACAATTGAAATGATAAACAGTGACAAGCTATTTCAATTCACTGTTGAAAAATAAATATGAAATCAAACTTGGTTAAGCTGTGTCACAAGAAACGAATCCATATGTGGGAACTTCTGACAGTAAAAAAAAAAAAAATGTAATTATATTTCTTTTTTGTTGTTGATTTTTTTTCTTTAGCAAACTTGGAATTGAACTCCCGGCCCCACCCCTAGGGCCAGACTTACCAGCTCCCCCCCCCCCCCCCCCCCCCTTAAAAAGAATCACTAACTCATGCGGCAAGGGGGGGGGCAGAAATATTGGAAACTTTCTTTTCCCCTTTTTCTTCCCATCTCTCTCACTATCTCACATCGTTGCCTTTCTCATTATCATAACATCTCACAAGTTATCTCTCTCATTATCTCTTAACTCTCTCTCTCTCTCTTTCTCTCTCACACTCTATTTCTCCCTCACGTTCTGTTTCATCACTCTATCTGCAGTTAGATTTGATTCATTGAAAAAAAAAAGAAAAAGAAAAGAAATACATGTACTATTGGATTACTGCTAGTTGAATGTTCATAAAACCAATTTTAATTGCATAGCTTTTCACAATAGTGTAATTTACCATGTTTACAGTTTATGTGATGAAATCTGCAATTATGATGCCCAGTCGATCTAAAACAGATTTGCTCACCTTCTGCTTGATTATTTCTCTACATGTTATCTTCGATCACAAACCGATTGTTGTTTTACCTTATGTTTTTTGCATCTTTTTCTTGCATCTATGTCATTTGTTCAATTGTGTATTCCATCATCCACTATTTTTAACACAACGTATATTTATAATGTATTTGTTCTACTAATATGAAAGGGCCCTATAAGTATTATTCTAAACTTTTATAGAAATAAATCATATAATGCCCTACACGAAAACTTCAAACATATATTTTATATTATTAACAAAAAGTACATTTTCATCACAAATGAATTATTAAAATCAAATGACCTCACCTGCTACATGGAAGTATTACATCTTTAAATCTTATTGCATTTGTTGATTTATTTGGAATTTTTGAACACATTATAGGTTCCTGTTATACTTCGGGGAGTTTATAAAATGATGACTTATGCAACATAGAATACTTGAAAATCCTGATGAAATCATTAGGATTTTTCATAACAAATTTAACCTAACTCAGTGCAGTATGCAGGATTTTCTAAGGGAGGAGGGGGGGGGGGGGCACACAAATGCAAGTCTGTCAACTTTAGGGAACTGCTTGAAGGGAGATTCGTATTTTTTTCTTGTTGCAAGCCCTCCAAAAGTCGCTCAGTGGGGGGGGGGGGGGGGTTGATTTCATGATTTCATGGGGTCCAGTTTTCCTCCATAATTCTCTGACAAACAAAAGAAGTTCTAAAAGGGGGCACAATAAAAAAAAAAAAAAAAAAAGGAGGGGGCACAATGTATACTGTTCTTTCAAAAAGGGGGGGGGGGGCAAGGGCTGGGATTGCCTCCCTCCCTAAATCCACCAGAGAAATTTTTATGAACCCGATAACCTTTTTTTTTTTTTCGTCAAGAGTTGTCAGGTGGCAGTCTGCCCCTCTGCCCCCCCCCCCCAGCTACACTAGTGCCCTATCTCCAAAACCACAAAGTCTGCATTGAAACGATGACCAACTAATGTACATTTCAGAGTCCTAAAGATTGTTGGTTGAAATTTGATCCACACATACCAAGGGCATAATTATTTTACTTGAAAATGAAAGATGGTTATGTTAATTTTCTCTACATACATGTAAGGCTCTAGAGCTAGATGAACTAACCTGTTTTTTTCAATTTCTCAATACTGATTGTTTTTGACATTTAGTTTTATATCATATAAACAGTATTACAGACTTTCCCAAAATGATAATTTCAATCATCAGATATAAGATCAGTTCATGGGATTAATTTTTTTTTTTTTTACATTTGTTGAGATGCACAATGGATCAAAGCATTACCTCATTGGGCCTGGCAATCACTTCAGTAATGTAAGACAAGCTAATACAGTAGGGCAATTCAAATCTGCACTAAAACATACTCATTCAATTGATTAATATAATTATAACATTTCCGGCAGGTTTCCTACTTGTTTCTCTTTCTCACCCTTTCCTCAGTGCATTGAGACCTTTTTCAAAGGTATAATACGAAATATAAGAACTGTTCTATTATTGTTATCATTATTATTATCATTATTATCATAAACATTAGGGGCCAGGCAATGTCCCTAGTATAGGCCATCTCGAAAAGGAAACCCTCAAATCAATAGGCCTAATGAGCTAAATACATCTACATGAAAGAATTGGCTGTATTAGAATTTATAAAGTGACATATGGAGGGGCGGTTGAAGGTGCCACATGTGAAAAGCTTTAGATGCAGTATCCTTTTCCCTTAAATGAGCTTCTTACGCTTCAGACTCTCCGGAATACGAAGGATTTGATCTGTTGTAGCAGCCATCAAAGATGAAGAGGTCAAGTTGAACTCCATGCATGTCTGTTGAATGAAATGAGAAAAGAATGGAATTAATCACGTTGAAATCACATGATATGCAAATCAATGAACACAGTGGCAGTTTGGGGGGGGGGGCACTTCCGGCCTCCTCCCTTTTCAAAGAGCAGTGTACATTGTGGCCTCTCTTTTTAAAATTGTGCCCCCTTGAAATAATAAGCTTCTTTCTTTTTTTTTTTTGCTTGTCAGAGAATTTTGAAGGAAAATTGGACCCAACAAATCTGACAACCCCCCTTTTTTTCTTCTTCTTCTGAGATTTGTGCCCCCCCCCCCCCTTTACAAAATCTATCTTTGTGAATGAACCAAGGACATCCTTTAGTACCTCAGTTGTGGGAGTGTATACAAAGAAACTTATTCATACAGCTGAGCCTACCTCTCTTAACTTCAGCAAGTCGGTAGTTCTTTCTTCCTCTCTGTATTGTCTTTACTCAAAGTGGGACATATGCCTTCAGCATCTATTGTTACTGAAGAAGAGAAGCATCATCCTGGAAAAATAAAATAGTTCATACATCACATAATAAGTATTTATACTCTATTCATGCTGGCCTCATTGATTCTCAAAGAGAATACAAGTAAGACATAGATTCCTTTCACAGAATCTATCTGAAATTGTAATGTCTTTCTTCAGAAATATTTCAAAATAAATTTAAGTACATAATTTTTTTTCATTTGATATTCTACTTGCTATTGTTTGTGTACATGTATTATTGAAAAGGGTTGAAGAACACTCTCAAAGGAAATAACATAATGTATTTACTTGTCAACACATTTTAGATCCCATAAAACCCTCTTATATTTATTATATACTTCGGATAACATACATCTATCCTTGATACTATAAGTATTAGCTCAATCTATCATTCCATCTTTAAAATCTGTAACTCCTCAACTGGATCTAAACATTCCCATTGAAATAACCATGGAACTGCCACTTTAATTGATTTCCAAGATTAGAGCTCTAGATCTAGAACTACCATACCTGTCATGTAATCAGGGAAATGAAAATGAAGTGGCATCTTAGCAGATTTACATTGCATTTCATCCATCATCTCCAATAGTTAGTGGTAGTAGTACGTTCAGCCATGCGTTGATGGGTAGATACATGTAGAACAAAACACTTGGTAGGTCTGCATATTCTTCATTTCATGTCCATCTGAAAAAGAAAAAAAAATTGAAAATGATAATTGATGGTGATTCTCTTTATTACCTTTCAACAATTTTTTTGGTCCTGCCTAAAAATGAAAATGACTAGCCCATTTGATTTTGATTTCCTTCCCTGCTACACTAAGTAAAAATAAACAACAAAAAAAAAAAAAAAACAACAAAAAACAAAAACAAAAAGAAAACATGCATGTCCCGACTTCTCTTAAAGTTCGTTTTCAAATTCAATCAACTTTAACTTTTAGTTTAATTGGCTAAAAGCTAACAACACTATAGAGTTTTATTCATTTTAACATTACAATGAGTTGAATCGGGCAGAACTAGATAGAGTAAAGACTAACTAGACCAGGACCCCCCCCCCCCCCATTCATAATTCAATCACTGACCAGGCTTTCTTCCATTAGGCTAGTAATGTGCTTTGCCCTAGACTCTAGTGTCTAGGACTATGTCTAACTGTTACGATTAGATCTACATGTACGTTAGATCTAGACTTAGACCACCAAGTAGGAGTCTAGATCAAATCTAGTCTATGTAGATTCTAGGACTTGCCAAGACAAGGCCTAGGCCTACGTCAATGACTAGCTAGGCCTCGCATGCCCCCCTCCCAATATATATAAATAAATAAATAACCAATAATATATAGGCCCTACAAAAAAATAACCCCCCCCCCAAAAAAAAAAAAAAAAAAAAAAAAATCCTCAGTAGATCTAACAACAGTTAGACCTTTGTGTAAGTTAGATAACAGAGGTCTAGGCCTACATCTATTCCAGACTAACTTGTTAGGTCTAACTGTCAGATCTATAGCTTAACTAGATCTAGACTCTATGTCTACATCTAACTTAGATAACCGATTTGTCAAAGAATTTTGGCCTAATCAACTAAATTTGAAATGCAGATCTACGATAGGTCTAAGTTACATTCTACTCTAACTTAGACATAAAATCAAAATCATGGAACTTGTGAACTGCTGAAATCTTCACACCAGAGCTTGAAAAACTAAATTAATCTCGACAAGCCACCTGGTCCTAGTTAATATGTTAATGTCACATTAGAGTCATATTAGATATTTTTCCGACTAAGTTTTGAAATTATGTGTTCCAACAGTTAGTTTGGATCACTGTCATTGACATTGATGGGGATGAAATTGTCTGGTAATGTATTTGATTTTATGACACGGTCCCGCCCGAAACTCCCGGTAAGCTGTCAAGAGTGGCAGGGGTGGTAATGGCAATCGAGCTGAAACATAAGCTCATAACGATAGAAAATGTAATGAAAGTTTGACAACAGATTGCCCATATTTTTATAGCATACAGTACTTTCAAATACTTTCAAAATGTACAGAAATTCCAGGAGATCCCTCACTTTGGTAGTAATTCATATGATTGTTATTCTATTTATGAAATTTAAGCGTAATTATAGTTGTACTCACCGGTAAACTTTTCACAAGAAATTCACACTTCCTGCGGGTGACGTCATTACATTGACTTTACACACAGCGGAAGTGACGAAAAAGGTCATATTTGTTGTCGATTAATTCTTTTGGATAATTGTAATATTCATGAGGTAAGGTCCAATCAGAGCTGAATATTGTCGGGATACGCAAAGCAAAAATAAATAATGCATGAAGTGAAATCGGATTTTTATGCTAATGGGGGCTTCGGGAGATATGAAATGTCTCTCGGGGGGCGGAGCCTAAATACGCTTAAATACGCTTAGATTGAATGGTGACGCTGTAGCTTATATGCAAATGAGGCAAATCCGCGCGTGCTACCTTTTCGTCTATACTATTTAATTTGTCTATGATCCGTCTATGACTATGGTCAGCAGTCGGGGCGCGGCCGGGCCTGCATTATTACCTTTGTTGCCAATTATCCGAGCTATCGTTAAACCCTAAACCGTATACTGCGGGCGCAATGTACCAGCATAGCCATATAGGAGCATATATAGCATACAAAACTAACATGGCATAAGACAATCTGCACAATTCGTCATCAGTCGCACAAGGGCTTTAAATTAAGGTGAAACTTGACTGGAACAAAATCAACACCGAGTCCCATTGCATTTCGAGGACTAGTCGACTGCAGATCCCTTGTAAAAAAAAACCCAAAAACATGGATTTCACGGCTCGGTAAAACCATGGTTTTACAATGGATCCATGGTTCGGTAATAAGGTGGTAAATTGGAACAGACTTACCATGGTTTTACCATGGTTTTGAATGTGATTTTATCATGGTTAAAACTAAATTGACCAAGATTTAATCCCCAATAACCAATGGGATTTTACCATGGTAAACTATGGTAAAACCATGGTTTTACCATGGTAAATTGACCAAGATTGACCAATCCCCGATAACCATAGTTTTACCGTGATTTAATCCATGATATATAAGCATGGTTTTACCATGATCAAACCATGGTTCGGTGAAACCATGATTTTACCATGGTATTACCGATCCATTGTAAAACCATGGTTTTACCATGGTTAAACCACAATAAAATCACGGTCAAAACCACAGTAAAACCATGGTTTTACCACAGTAAAGTTTCGGCGGAAACCATAGTAAATCCATTGTAATTCAAGTTTGAAATATCAACTGCACGGTTACATAACTTCCATATATCTAATTTAAGTATTATATTACATAACAAATCATACATAACATGGTTAATATGAAAATTAAACTACTAATCACACATGCACAAGTCATAATCATTATAACATCATAAATCACAATGCAGTATCATGGCCGCGCCATAGCCGCTAGTTACCTATGGGTTTCAGTCTTATATACCAACCTGAGAATCTGTTACTTGTGGTAATGGTTAGTTAAAAACAGTTTCTGTTATTATTTGAAAATATGGAAAGTGACATTAAAATTCACTCAAGACATATCTCACAACTAATTTCATAATAAATATTTATGAAAAACAATAATATTGCATTTGCCCTTTTCTTAAAATATTGAATTTAGTTTAAAATTTCACAAATATGCAAATGAAATACATGTATTCAAATGAGTAACTATGGTATTTCACCATGGTAAAACGACGGTTTAACCGTGGCATTACTACCATGGTTTTGTAACCATGGTTAAACCATCGCTGAAATGATGGTTATATTACCATGGTGATTCAGCTATGGTAAAACCATGGTTTAAATCATGGTTTTATTACCATAGTTTTTATCATGGTAAGACAATGGTTTAACCATTGTATTACTACCATGTTTCTTATCCATGGTAAAACCATGGTTGAAATCATGGTTGTATTGTTTCATGTCGGTATACTATATTCAAAATATGGGCTTCAAATATTAATTCTGTAAAGAGATATTGCAATTTTAATTACACTCTCTATAAGCGACTCGTGAGTAGACTACTCGACGCACCCGTACGCGCTCGCCAAGATAAAGGCTTGCGCGGAACCCAACTCAGAGTTGGGTTCCACGCGAGCATTTTCATGTTATCCTCTATTTCCTTGAATACTCATTAACTGTTGACCTATAGAATACCAGACAAAGTTCTTTGAGGTTGATTTTATACTTTATAGCTGTACACAAATTATTTTTTCAGGTGATTGGTACTGTCACTGCAGCGGTCTGCAGTGAGAATATTATAGTCATAATTCATATAGTTTTGTAAATCATAGATTTTTATGATATTTTTAGTTATGGGACTCTTGTTCACATTTGGCATATCTCTAATCTCTTTGTACATGAAATCCCATAGGAGGTGCTCTGTGTTATAGTATATGGGGAGAAATACTAAGTTGTAATGCACATAGTAGGCACACCTTTATTGTTTTAAATTGTATACCTTGGCCAAGTTCATTGTCTACTAGGTGTTAAACCCTGGCTAGTACCAGCACCTTTTTAGTCCGAAAACAATAGTCTTTAGGTCTGCTCAGTGAGTCATCTGAGTCTGCTATATGCTCTTCTTAATATATAGAGAGAAAAAGCTAAAAGCTATCAGTTCAAGTTAGAGTAACCAGAGAGAGAGAACTCCAGTTGATCGTCATATAAAAGTAGTTTCTTGCAGTTCGCACAAGAGTGCAAAGGTGCAATCTGTTCAAAGCCTCCAATTGGTGAGTTTTCCCTTAATTTATACTTTTCTTAATTTATACTTTTCTGTTGATATTTTAGAACTGAATACAATAAATAACGTATTCATGTCATATAATTGAGAGTTTACAGTAATAGTGATACATATGTACATTGTTCATTCAAAGATGAATTGAGAACGTATACCTTATTGAACTATATATATATATATATATATATTTGTTACATTCTGTCATATGCAATTAGGACTCTACTGTTCAGGTATTATTTTATACAAAGTTTTCACTAGCAGTTTTGGTTGATATAGTAATACTTTATATATGTTCACATTACCTGTATCGTTTTGGCAGAATTTGGTCGTAGTTGTTTAATGTAATATCAATGTTCCTTGGTAGTATAGTAAAGTTCTTTGGTAGTATAGTAAAGTTCTTGATAGTTTAAAACCAATACAATCAGAGTCTTAGATTTGCACCCATTAATTATAATTCATCATGAGAAATATTTAGTTCTAATCAAGTCATTTCAATCCCTGATACATAATACCGAATATGTTTATATTTTTTCTTAGTGAGTTTATTAGAATCATTGCTATGAAGTGTATCCATCGATTTATCTTTCATTTAGTAGTAATTACTGTCTAGTCCATTATATCTTTGTGGAATTGTATAACTCAAAATATATATTTCTCTTTGTTTATATTTCAGTATTTTATCTTGAAACCTGAAGTTGGGATGATGAATAAACGTTATTTCACATAAGCCAGCAACGGTTTCACGAATACATTTCTTTTGGAGCGTATTAAGTTTGAAACTCCGACCTGTTTGCCAAGAGGCGCAGGGCGGCAGCCACAGGTACACTTTAACCACTGTGACTGCTTTCACTATATGGTTTAACTGTGGTCTTAGTGACCGTGATTTCACCAAGGTTTCACCATGGTTTTATTACCACGGTATATTAACCATTGTAAAACCATGGTTTACCCAAAGTTCATCCATGGTTTAACGAATGTCGTGGATTAAAAACCATGGATTATGAGCGATCCATTGTAAAACCATAGTTTAACAATGGTTTCATCATGTTTTTTACGGTAAAACCATGGTAATTTTTTACAAGGGTTCCTGATTAAGAGGTTTTTAGTCCCTCGGTCTTTCCTCCATGACATTTAAGCTAAATTGGGTCTGCATATAGAGCCTACTTGTTGTCGACTGTACTGGACTAAATTTACCAGCTCAGCAATAGACCTCTCTCTCTCTTTTTTCCCTCTCTTTCTCTCGAGTCTCCTAGATGCCCCATCCAAATATGATATCCAAATTTGCTGACCAGAATACATTTTCCTGGTCTAACTGTCACTGAATGGCCTTTCTGTAATTATCTAACAACTAGGACCCATAGCGGTTACATGGTAGACTATGCAGTTATACTTTTGATGTATCTGGCAGTAGGCCCTATTTATAGATATACAGCTTACTTTCTTTAAAAAAAAATAAAAAATCACAGTTTGTGACATCGGCAGTGTTATCTATATTGTTTTACTTATTTTTGTTTGGCAACCAGTTAGGATTAACTATTTTCCACATATATTATGGGTTTATTACCATGGTGTTTTAACCAAAGTAAAACCGGCATGGTTTCAATAATAGCTTTATAACCATGGAGTTTAACCATGGTAAGATGTACAGTGGTATTACTATTATGGATTTTTTTTTATTACCATGGGCCTTGGGAAAATCATTGTTGTATTACCATGGTGTATTAACAAGGTTAAACTGTGGTTTAATCATGGTTTTTATTACGATGGTTTTTTAACCATGATAAAACCATGGTTTCAATCATGGTATTATAACCATGACTGTTGACCATGGTAAAACGATTGTTTAACAATGGTGTAATAACCATGATGTTTTAACCATGGTAAAACCAGAAATTTAAACCGTGGTTGTATTACCATGGTGTTTTAACTATGATAAAACCATGGTTTCAATCACTGTTTTATAACCATGGTTGTTGACCACGGTAAAACGATTGTTAACCATGGTAAAACCAAGATTTAAAACATGGTTTAATAACCATGGTGTTTTAACCATGGTAAAACCATGGTTGCAAACATGGTTTTATAACCATGGTTTTTTACCATAAGAAAATGGTTAAACCATGGTATTAGTACCATGGCTTTTTAACCACGGTAAATCCATAGTTTGAATCATGGTTTTATAACCATGGTTGTTGACCACGGTAAAACGATTAAAACGAAAATTTAATTACCATGGTTTTTTAACAATGGTAAAACCACAGTTTGAATCATGGTTTTATAACCATGTTTTTTACCATGATAAGAAAATGATTTAACCATGGTATCATGGTTTTTTTTAACCATGGTAAAATCATGGTTGAAATCATGGTTATTTTACCATGGTTTTTTAATGATGGTAACACACTGGTTTTGTTTCACTATGGTTTTATTAACATGATTTTTAATGATGGTAATACACACTGGTTTCACTATGGTTTTATTACCACGGTCTTTTGACCATGATTTGACCATGGTTTCACCATGGTTTTATGGCCACGGTACACTAACCATCTTAAAGCCATGGTTTACCCTCATTTTATCCATGGGCATGGTCATAATTGTAAAATCATGGATGATGATCGATACATTGTAAAACCATGGTTTCACCATGGTTTTATCATGGTTATGATGGTAAAACCATGGTAATTTTTTACAAGGGATCAGCGGTCTCACTCTCCATATGAAAAAGTTTAACCCTAAAACGCGCAGAAAGTGCTACACGCACCGAGAGTCCTCCTCTACACTACTTAGTATAACCCCGGCGGCCGGCCCGGGCCGCGCCGGGGCGCGTGCAGGCTGGTGTGCGTGTGTGTAGTGCTCCCAGATATAACTATACCGAATTGGATGCAAAAAGTGCTACCGTTTCCTCTCGACGAATAAGAATCATTGTTACATGAACATAGAGCTGAAAATATCTATTTTCAGAAACCGTCCGAAGAAAATTGATATCACACTCCATGTGACATTTGGCAGGCGATTGATTGCACCAACTACCCGCCAAAATAGGGGAAAATTGCACAATCTCCATTGACAAGCTGAAAAGTTGAAATTCGAACGTAGAAGTGCAACTATTTCCTCTATTAGAATAATAGCAAATTTGGTATCATTTAAAGCAAAACAATTTGAACTTTCAAAAACCGTCTGAAGTTTTTGTGAAAAACATGACTTATTTTACATAATTAGCCTACAGTCATTTCATCAAAAAGCGCTGTTTTCGATGTTCATTTCACGTGTTAAACGGGACTCGCCGGGACGCATGGAGCATGCAGATGCGCACAACTTTTCCATATGTCTAGCAAATGAAACATTTAAAGTGAAATCAAACAAATAGTTGCTCTAAATGGAAAATCCCAAAGTTCTTTGTCTTATTACAGGCAAATTTCAATATCTAATCACTCACATCAACCTCGATCCACCCCTTTGGAATCCACTGTCACTTGTGACCTGCCTTTAATATAAAGATGTATTGTTCTATAAAATCACATTAATTTAATTATAGGCCTACCGCATGTCCTTATGCGCTTTAATGAAGAGAAAGAAGGCAAAGAGGATAGAGAAGCTTCAGAAGAATAAGTTATCTCAATATACTTCCTCTAGTTACCAGTTAAGTGAGTTAACTCTGGAAATTATTTCTAAAAAGAAACGTAGTTTTCAGAAAATGTTTTTGAATGGACCGGTCGTTAGCGAGCTGATTATTAGGCCTATATCGTTCTGTTGCGCTATCTATGTACCCTACTGTCTTTCAAATTCTATCTCAACTTTTTTTCTTTCTATTTTTTAGTGATTCTAGCTCTGCAATAATCCCTGTTCTATATAATTTCTCTGTGTTCTTCTTTCTTTTGACCATTCCCATTTCTCCTTTCCTTTTTCTCTTATACTTGCTCTCTAGCACTTTTCTCTATAGGCCTATACGTACGGTCATCCATTTGTTAACTGTTGTTGTTGTTGTTTTACAATGGTTGAAAGTAATATAAAACTAAGCTTTAGAGGAATATTAAAGAAATTCTTGTTCATTTTCAGGTCAAATCTTAGGTGCGCAGACATATAGGGCTCCCCATCATACATTTTGTATGGCCGGATTTGCCACCTTTGCCTCGCGCGGAACTCCTCAATTTTGGGCAATTTTGTAACGATATCTTTTATTAGACATTAAAAAAGATGGTGTTTTTTAAATAACAAATCAGAATGATGTTGACATCTTTAGTGAATCCTTGGAATTTTTACGTCTGGACTTTTTCTACCAGCTGTAGGCCTATAGCAGAATTTGGAGCGAAGTTATGACAGTCGGCAGTTTAGCGGGGCGAAACTGAGAAAAACGCGCATTTACATACAAGAATGAGACAAACTTGAAAAAAGTATTGCAAAAGAAGACGTTTTTTCCAAAGTATTGAATATTGTTTATAATTGTATGAAAGAGAATAATTAAACATTTGATATGGCCCATTCTACCAGCCAAATTGAGCAAGTAGGTAAAAAGATATGGCGAAAAGAGTCCTGAAAAACCACAATTTTGAGCGCGTTTTCCACACAAACTGACTGGTTTTGAGGCCGTGCGAAAAAAATGAATATCGCGTTTCCATAATTATGCTTACACCTATCATCCCATGCCACTGATTTTATTCTTTTGTTACTGTTTTTTATGCTTCAGATACTGTTTCATACATTTGTTTTATACATGTTTGAGTTTAAAATAAATTGACTGAATGAAATGAATCAACACTGAGAACACTATGCACTGGCAAAACCCATTTCCCAACTCATACGTGATTACAAGTATGTAGACCCCTATGGCATGCCATACGTGTACGGATACTAGTCGTGGAGGATGTTATATTAGGAGGAACCGTACCACTCCAAAGTACGGGCCGCTCTTGATGCACCGGTGTGTGTCGTACCAATTAAGGAGTTCTGTGATAACTCCTTGGTCGTACGAGGTAGGCTCATAGAGTTACATACGCACTGTGTATGTAACTCTATGGGTAGGCTCAAGGTCCACGCCCTCTATTCCTCTTTTGTTATGCTAATGGCCTGTGGCGATTCTAGGACTTCCCCCGAATGCAGATGTTTCATCGATTTGTCATCAGTAGCCAGGAGTGGCGTAATGAGCCCAAAAATTTTAGGAGGCTGAGCCAGCAGTAAGAATTGAACTATTTTCTAAAGGGGGTACATCCCCGCCCCTCCCACAAATAAGAAGACTTTGCATTTCACTGTACCATTAAAATGTTGCACTTTTAAATATTCTATTTTGCGAGGTTGCGTAGCCAGATAATTTTATGTTTTGTAGTTTGAAACATTGCATTTTAAACCATTCTGATGCACACAAGTACCGTAATGATCAAAGTCTGAGCTTAATATCCTCCCTTTTCTTTATTCTCTTAAGGTAGTTGAGAAAGTAGAGAAGAAGAGTAGTGTGCTCTACCATGAACTCATTATTTACTTCCTTCACTTTCGAAAGAAATTTTGCGATTGTGTGTGAGCCTACATTGTTAAGGGGCTACTTGGGTATAAGAGGAAAGTTCCCCTCCTATAATAAGAAAATTGGAATAAACAAATATATCTTGCATGCAAAAGATGCATATGGAAGGGGAGATACTAAGAAAAATTCAGCCATATAAAATATTCTAAAAGACGTACTACTGTAATCAGAAAAATAATTTTTTTCTAGCCAGATGTATAAAGTGGACGTCTTTCTTTTTATCTTTCTTTCTTCTGTCCTTTTTTTTTTTCCTCCTTCCTTTTCTTTCTTTCCTCATCCTTTCTTTTCTTTTTCTTTTCCTTTCCTTTTTAATTTTTTTGGTCCTGGAATTTTTTTTTTTTTTTGGGGGGGGGGGGAGGGGCTGCAGCCCCCAACCCCCCACCAGTACACCAGTGTCAGTACCATTCTCACACGATGTTAGCTTTTCACTAATTCATCTATTTTTCCTCGCAAAGGGTCAGCAAAATCTGATTTCCTCAGGGAAAGTCACTCTTTTAATCCCCAAAATATATCTAGCCCTGGATATTGAAGAGTAAGAGAGAAGATCAGAGAGGAGGACTGAGGAAGAGGAGAATGGGAAGGAGGAGGAGGAGAGAGGGAGAGAAGGGGGGCATGGGTGAGGCAGAAAGACCAAGAAAAATGAGAGAAAATGATGAAGGGAGAAATGAATAGAGATGATTAAGAAATGAAGATTACAGAATTAGCTCTAAATTTGTTGGAAATGTACTTTTGAAAGCTTATTACATTAAATCCAGTTATCATCAAACATATCTTTTTCTTCATGATATAATTTTCATATTGATATGCCATCATATCTATTTGTATCATTAACAACATCATCATCATCTGCTAGAGTTCCATATCCCCCCTAAAATTTTAAGAAAAAAAAATGTATGAAGATGGTAAGCAGAATGATGTACCAAAGGTTTAGGGTAAGAGTTAATGTAAGGGTTAGGGTTAGGTTAGGGTTAGCAGGGGGTACTATATGGAACTCTTCCCTCATCATCAATTAACATCAGTCATCACAATCATCATCACCATCACCATCATCCTCACCATCATCGTCATCATCATCATCATAATCCATGGGCACAAATCCAGGGGGGGGACACGTCCCCCCGACCTTTTTAAAGATAGGTGAATTCCCCCCCCCCCCCCCACGTTTTTGAATAACCTTTTTTTTTTTTCTTTCTTTTTTTTTTTTGCTTGTCAGAGAATTTTGGAGGAAAACTAGACCCCAAAAATGTGATAACCTTTTTTTTTTTTTTTTTTTTTTTTTTTTTTTTGGGGGGGGGGTGTCAGAAAAAAATTTCAGACATTTCAGACAGGTACAGTGGAGTTAAATCATGTGGTAACCCCCTCCCCCCCCCCCCGAATTTCAAAACGGATTTGCGCCACTGTCATCATCATAATTATCATCATCATCATCACAATCATGACAACTATCATCATTAACACAATCATTATAATCACTATCATCCTCATAACCATCAGCCATAAATCTTTCTAATGTATAAAGTGTGGATAAAAAAAGTATATCCAACTATGGTAGCTTCTATGAAAATAGCTACAACCTTAAGTTTGTGAACTCAGAACATTATTTCATGGTAAAGCTTGAAATGACGGGGGAATCCCGATAGTCCGCGGGGCCGATAGACCGCGGGGCCTATAGACCGCGGGGCCGATAGACCGCGGCATCTCAATGTACACGCCAGTCACCAGTAATTCCGCTCAAATCACTATACACCTCTTGCAATCGAAAGCACTAACAGCAAAACTTTAAAAAAAAAAAAAAAAAAAAAAAAGGGAAATGGGAGGTGGATCGTCACCCCCTCCTGGATGCGCTCATTGATTTCGATACCCTAAACACGGAGAGAAATAATTAACGGCTTGTTTTTACACCCTTAACAGGGCGAGCATATACGAGCGAAATTATCAAATATCTCAATAAATTGTACCCTTTCCGCGGATTGGTCGTGTTAAATTTCATACCCTTTTCCCCTGCATTTAGTCAGAAGTGTGATTTTGATACCCTTTTATATGAAAAGGGTATCATGAGATATGAAAGTAACTTAGATAAGTTCAAAATCTCCCTTAAAAGATATCTGTTTAATACTTAGAGAGTGAACTCAGTGTCCAACATTACATTGTATGCACCTTCTTATTTCTAAGTTATTTCGTTTTTACTTTATAAAGCGCATAGGGACATGCAGTATTGCTATGTGTAATGCGCTATAAAAGAACCAAGTATTATTATCATTATTTTTTTATTATTATATATTTTTCGTTTTTGACACCCTAAACGCGGTTCCGCGCGGATCCGCGCCCGACCCTGAAAAACTACCCTTTTTCCTCGTTTTCAGGTTCGTGGATGCTGTACGGATTTCAATGGAAGATACCCCCCCCCCCGGGGATTAAGATACATGAATTATTTGAGTCATTATGCTTTTAACACGTAATGTGAAAATGCGTTGCATTTCAGACACCGCGGTCTATCGGCCCCGCGGTCTATCGGCCCCGCGGTCTATCGGACCCGCGGTCTATCGGCCCCGCGGTCTATCGGACCCGCGGTCTATCGGCCCCGCGGACTATCGGGCGTAGACCGAAATGACATTCATACCTTTACTTCTCAAATGCACAAAATTGTTTTCAAACCAAAAAAGGATGATTTTTAATAATGGTTGTAAGAGGTATAGCGCCACCTCTTGGCAGATGCTGTACGTGGTAGAATAAACCAGACACGGACGATGGAAGATTTGTCTTAAAATGTCTTTAAATGTCATCTTTATTTGCCACCTGTGTGTAGCCATTGGAACCCGATTGTCATGTCAGGCCACGACATGATACCATGGTGGCTTCTTGTATAGCGCTCATGTCCGTCACGTTGTGACGCTCCTGGCACTCCAACATTATTACCCTGCATGGTCATAGCTTGGCGGCCGAATATGTAGCGCTCTAGCATATCGGGTATTCATTTACACCTGGGTGGGGAGTGGCAAATGTGGATTAATATCTTGCAAAAGGACATTAATGCTGGGCTGGGATTCGAACCCTTAACCTTTTGATTAAGAGTCAAGTGAATGAACCACTATATCACAACACCTCCACAAGCTATGCCAATTCCCAAACTTGGTTGAAGGAGATTCTGACAACTCTTTGAAAACACTGGTGTCCAGTGATCGGTGACAGAAAAGATATGGATAAGGTATAATTCAACATTATAATTACTCTTCACCATGAAATAGATTTCAAAGTCACAAAGCTGCCAAATTTTGGTACACCTTTTTTAAAAACATACACTATTTTTTAGAACAAACACACCTTACATATTATACCTCACAGTATTGTTGTCTACAAATTGAAAACAAGAATAATGAAGGTCATTACACTTTATTGGAAATAAACACATTTCAAGGGTAAAGATTGATTGTTTATCACTCACTAATCAATATCTCCTTGTTGAGTTGTGTACTGTAAGTTGATAAATGTATTTCAGTGATGGAATTGCTTTTAATACTGTCTGACTAATCAGACAAAAACAATTTGGAGCTAATAGCTATAACTTTTGTGATTCATTCTGCTATATTGTATGCAGAAAACAGGATAACATCTTTTTTTAAAGTCAAAATAGTCTTTTTATCAATAATTATTTTGCTCAATTCATTCAAATGTGTTGTTAAGCATTGTTACAATACCTTATTCTTGAATAAAACTAAAATATACACACAATATTTCATTGATTTGTATCATTTACAAACAATAGTAATGTCCCTGCACCACAGTAATGGATCGAGGCATATAGAAAACCTCTGCCTATAAATGACTGTATAAGATGCCTAAGATATTACTACCAACATTTAGGAATAGAATAAATATAATAAATAATATAGACATGTAAGTATGCACGTATATTGAACTTGTCTTATTAATTATTCTTAATGTAAGAATTTTCCTCAGAACCTGAGGTATACTAAAAAAATAAAGAAATACAAAAGAGTCAAATTTCTCTTTTAACATACTAAACAATAATCTTCTAGCTAGTATTTCCCAACTGCCTTTTAAATAAGTTTATGCACAATTAAGGAGAGTAGGTTTAGGTTTATTTAGAAATATTCAACAATGCAGCTAAAAGCTGATACATTTAAATTTCCATATTAAAATACATACATACATATAAAGAACAGAAAATCAAAAGATAATTCATCGCTACCTACAAAAATATACATGTACATAGTCATAGAGTCCACTACAGTTTAAACTCAAACTTGTAAACATTAACATATACAGGAAATACATATACACATCATATTGTAATTTCACCAACAACAAAGAAAAAAAAAAAATTAACAAAATAAATTGACAATCAATAACAATTTGCTACACATTTGCCTAAGCATTCAACAAATAATTTATTAACAAAATATTTCAGAGCTATAATTTTTCTAATAACCCCTAAGCATTCAAATGATTTATTTCCAAAATATTTCAGAGATAATTAGTACAATAACTTGAACATTATTTCCAACTCCTCGATTGTCTTTCTTGAGTACAGTTTATCCCCATGATTGTGCTTTGGATGACCATCATTCACAATGTTTAATCAAATATTACAAAAAATATAGCTATGATAATGTTTGTAATTGTAAACATACCTCATGGAAAAACATACTAATATGTATGACAAAACATAATGTACCAAATAAGCTATCACTTTTTATCTAGTCTGTATTTCATGAACATAAAATTATGTCCTTAATACCATACATTATTGGGAGATTCTTCCAGATTGATGACATTTACCTTTAAGTTTTGAAACAGACCTGTACGACTTTTAAAGTCAAGTTATCCAAAAACATATTTATCACAAGCTATACAGAAGTATAAATATACGGTATATAACAAATTCTTAACTGTCATCATTGAGTGTATTTACATTAATGTATAAATGACATGTGATTATTGCAAAAATGGGAATTGAAAGAACTGCTCATAAGTACGTTATTACTTTAAATTTATCACTACTAAATGAGTATACTTCATTGGCACTTCATAGATGATTGCTTCAAAAAACTGTAGCAGCTAAAAATCTGTTTGATAGTTATAAAACATTATCAACAGTATAGCCTTCTCTAAACATCAAAATGTATAATTAAATGTGTGTAAAAATATGGCCATATCTGAGATTTGCTGTACATGATTGCATTATGAATTTGTATTGTTATAAAAGGAGTACAATAATATAAAGGTTGTATAAAAATAAAAGTATATTTACAATGATTTTTAGTTGAATAAAAATGTTTTTGTGGAACTACAAAAGACTACACAAATTTTGGTCAACAAAAGATATGTTTTACACATCTTTCACACTAAGTACTGTATTTTTTTTTGTTGTTTTGTTTGTTCTTTTTGTCACATAATATAAATGAGAGATTTTGAATCTTATGTCCTGCTACTGGCTACTGTACACAAGTGATTGTTCTTTTAAATTCAATTCAATGATAATGTAGTACTCTATTGACTGACAATGATTTCTCATAAAATCAGCTCTAGTGCATGGCTAACGCAAAAAACCCTTCTGGTAGGATGATAAACAAGTTTTGAAAATGAACTTTTGTGAACCCAATTCAAGGGGTAAGTTTGTTGTTTCATTGACATATTTGGCTTAAAATATCTTAACAACTTGCACAATGTAGGAACCCTTTTTTTTAACTTGAGGGGGTAAAAGGAGCAATTGTTTAGTCTAAAAATACAGTAGAACAGTTTTATTCTTTAGTTGGTATTCTCTGGTATTTCCTTGAACAGAAAAGATAATGTCTTGTGTTGGCAGTTCAATACAAACTCTAGTGGACATTGAATGCATAACTCTCTTCACTTGGTAGTAAAATTAGTCACCTCAAAGTAAAATTAGGAATAGAAGGTATTTATATGCTTTAACAACAAACTTTTCAGAAAGAAGAGAGGAAATGTAGTTCATTATATGCTAGTTTGTAGACACATAAGTAGAAATTATCACTGCCAAACAGGAATGGTTAGCAGCTATGTCAAAACATTTTGTAGAAGTTAAGAGAAATGATGCTAACGGAATATCTAGAGTGATGTATCTCAGCATATGCATTTGTATTTGTTTTGTCCCCCCCCCCCCCCCCCCCCCCGGTATTTGTGAATCTAGTCCTATCTTGTAGTTTTATAGATATTTTATTTATACTCAATATACAAATTTTTGTTTTTGCTTTTATTGATGTTGATTGCCTCATTTGCCTGTGTGTATATACATACTCTTCTTGCCAATATTTACAGTTTTTTTTTTTACTGATTATTGCAAGACCTTATTTGTACTTGTATTTTTAATAAGTACTTACATGTTTTAAGCAGTCTTTACTTATATCACATTTACATAATTTGTCAGGGGACCACTTATCCATTTCAGCTATTTCATGGTCTCCCATTACCATTCACATATTTTGTAAATACCTCGCAAATATGTTCCATATATTGTTTCAGAAATGATAATAAATTCATTCATTCATTCATTCATTCTATGTAAATGGGTCACAACCATTATAAAAATGACCCAAGGCATATTCAAGGAGAACATAAGTACTGTTAGTACATGACAGTTTGAATACTGGCATCTTTGATGTACTTACAAAAAAGAATGTTGGTGACTTGTCAGTGACAGTTGCTATAGTATTCAAACAACTTCCAGATGAAGCCATTGCAATATTAAAGGAGAACTTGACAGGGAAACCAGTATATACTGCTAGCTAGTGTCATTGCCAACATGTTTTTTTTTAAACATTTACAGTATGTCCACAGAAGGAATGTGGAACCATGTTGACAGAAGTTTTATATATTTTTCCTTTGGTTTTATTTTTATATATAGTAAGTTCACTTAAATCAGGACATTGGAGAAGTTAAAATAATTATACAAGGCAATATTTTTTTTTTCTTCAAACTGCTATCAAACTTACGACATCTTTCTCAAAGATTCTTGAACCGATGCGGGCCATTGTAGGTCAAATGACTGATGCATCATTTCTCAATCTGACAACAATATTATTGTACTTACAACACAAGTCCTATGAGTTTATTGATCCTAAGACCTAAGCATAACACTATCAAAGAAAAATTAACATAATTAACCAGAAAAGTATACATGATACCAAATTGCAGGATTCTATAATGAAAGTTTCTCATGAATGATTCCAAATTGCAGGTATACATTGACAAGACTTCAGTCACTATGATTTCTTTATTCATTCACTCATTCATACTCACTTGTGGTTTGGATCACTGAGATTAGCCATTGACCCTTTTCTTTTTCAGAGGGGTCTACGATGATATCCAAGAGAAAAAAGTACAAGTTAATCAAGAGGGCGTAGGTGTCATCACCTCCTGTCTGTATTGAGGTTGCAGCATGTTGGGAAGCCTCCCATTTGGCAGTGATGGCATAGGTAGGCTGGTTTCTCCTGTCCCTTCATGATGTTTCGACTGCACAGCATACATGTCTTGGTGTTGGTGAAACGAGGACCCTTTTGAGGGTGCCGCTGACATCTGTAAGCTGAGGGGTAAAATAAAGACGCGGCAGATACTGAGTGACGGCTTGAAAACATTGTCTTTGCAAAAGGACGACACGATAACATTTTAAAAATAGATACAATGAAGAACACATAGCATATGAAAGAATGGCACATGTTTCAGAGTTGCATAATCCATCCTCAGCCTGAAATTTTACAACAGAATCAACATTCTAAATATACTCTACGGTTACAAAAAATATCTAAACCATCATGAGTGATTGAATATAGGGTATAACACATGTTCATGTTATATACCGATTCAGCTGTGCGAGATGTAAGGCTTGTTACACTGGCAAGACCAAACGACATTACATAACACGAGTACAGGAACACTTGGGAAAGGATAAAAATTCCCATATCTGGAAACACTTACAATCTTCAAAACAATGTCTAAAAGAATGCAATACACAATGCTTCAGATTTCTAGATACTGCCCAAACAGATTTCCAACTCAAAATAAAAGAAGGCCTATACATTATACTGGATAAGGCCTATACATTATACTGGACAAAACCTCAACTCAACCAACAGGTGTACAATTATCAAATAACACTGTCTGTTTAATCAACAAAGTGAATGTATTGTCCACTTAGGCTCTTCACCCGATTACCTAAATTCATGACATATCTGTTATTCAGTCACTCATGATGGTTTAGATATATTCTTTGTAACCAGATTATATACAATGTTGATTCTTTAGTGAAGTATCAGCGATACTTTTCATGGTGGACTGAATTGTAGGTTTAGTTTTTCAGGGTTACACCATGTAATCTTTCAAGGAATAAGAGCCCTGAAAAGGGCTGGTGAGCTCCGCTAAGAGCTCTGTGGTTCTCGACGTTTCGATCAGTATGCTCTGATCGTCATCAAGAGAATGACTAGAACACTGCCCAGTGGAGGGTATTTATTGCCTACGGAGGGATCTGATTCACAGCCTGTTTGGCGCCAATCAGAAATTCCCGCGAATTTGATTCACGGCTGCATTCTCATTCTGGTCACTGGTGGCGCTATAATTCCTCTAAACAGAGAAAGCACCGCGCGGTGCTATTGTTTTTCTCTGAATAAAGAGCAAGGGCCAGATTTTTCGCTGAATGATTGCTCCCCTTAGAGCCGGTATTTAGTGAAGTATCAGTGATACTTTTCATGGTGGACTGAATTGTAGGTTTAGTTTTTCAGGGCTACACCATGTAATCTTTCAAGGAATAAGAGCCCTGAAAAGGGCTGGTGAGCTCCGCTACGAGCTCTGTGGTTCTCGACGTTTCGATCAGTATGCTCTGATCGTCATCAGGAGAATGACTAGAACACTGCCCAGTGGAGGCTATTTATTGCCTACGGAGGGATCCGATTCACAGCCTGTTTGGCGTCAATCGGAAATGCCCGCGAATTTGATTCACGGCTGCATTCTCATTCTGGTCACTGGTTTCAGGGCTCTTATTCCTTGAAAGATTACATGGTGTAACCCTGAAAAACTAAACCTACAATGTTGATTCTGTTGTAAAATTTCAGGCTGATGATGGAGTATGCAACTCCAAAACATGTACCATTCTTTTAAATTCTATCATGTCTTTGGCATCACTTTCAGTAGTAGCAGCATAACAAATACTCTTTACAACAAGGATTGGTCTTCAACATGTACATGTACATGTAGATACTTAGCAAATCTTGGCAAATCAATGCTGCATGTTCTACGATAATGTCTGTTAGAACCAGGGTTCTCATCAGTGCATAGCACCCTCGGTGCTAATACCAAATGTGAGGAATTTATGAAAAATATTACCAAGGAAAAATTCTTCTTGACAAGGGTAAAATGTCAATGCCTACTTTCTACCAGCACAATTTCTTTGGTCCTCCCAAACAACTCACCTGGGATGCAGCAAGACCACATTTTACTCAGTTTAAACCAAGAGTAAACAGTCTAACCAAGAAGCCAAGTCAGCTCCATCAATTAGCAGACTAACCTTGATTGCCTTCTTTCCTGAACATCTGTGAGACAAAGTGGCCACACAGCACACAGCTCTCTTTATTGGGCCAGGCTTCGTTGCCAAAGGCTTTGCGCTGCGGACCACAGAAATTGCAGATGAAGAGCTGAGTGTGAAAAGATCCTCGTGTGTTGATTATTGCACGACAACGGTAGGCCTGGAAGTGAAGATATTATTACATACTTGTAAAAATTAGGGTCTTTTGGACTTGCAAAAGACATCTCCAATTGACAGTCAGTTTGTCAAGCGGTAAAGACACCTGGGGTGATATTCTGAAAATGGTGTTATCCTTTTTGTTTGTGAGAGGTACCTTTATTTCCATTGTCAAAAAAAATCTACATCAGGACAAGTCATTGGTTAACGACTGCGCCCAGCTGGCAATGTGCATGTCAAGTACAGAGAGACATTTGTCCAAGCACCGTTGATGAGTGCTTCATCCATGCAATTTTAATTTGTTATAATAATAATAATCATCATAATAATAATAATAATAATAATAATATTCATAATCTTAATCATAATAATAATAATGAGAATGAGAATAATAACAATGATAATAATGATAATAATAACAGTAATAATGATAATAACAATCATAATAATAATAATAATAATAATAATAATAATAATAATAATAATAACTTTTATTCCAGCATTAGCGGGAATCCTTTTATCTCAGCGTATTGTTATCACTCGCCTTAACGAATGGTCGCTTCCGCCGTAACGTCAAATTTCTATTGTGATGGAATAAACCGCATTGATAGGATTCCCCCTAACATAGGAAATAATGTTGTAATAATAATAATAATAATAATGATAATAATAACTAGAACTGCAATCGTATCAGAACGATGTGCATGCAATGTCGTCCATATCTTCTATTTTGTTGAAGAAGTTGACAGGTGAAATATAAAGATATGCATTGTAAAACATGATATACATGTAAGATAAGATGGGAGAACATAATGCATACTGTGAAATTAGGAGATGATAGAATCATGAAAAAAAAGAATAGCACAATGAAAGGTAACATAGAAGATGATAGAACGATGAAAAAAGTAAAAGAAATATCCCTCTCCACCCAAGTGCAAATTGGTACCCGGCAATTGCTGGGGTAATAGTAATTGCAGGGCCCTCAGGAGGAACAGCATTGAAGCTGATGAGGTATCCCTGGGTAAACAAAATTATTATTGATATTATTATTATTATTATTATTATCTTTATTATGATGATGATGATGATGGTGATGATGGTGATGATGATAATGGTGAAAATGATGATGATGATGATATAATGATGATGATGATGATGGATATAATGATGATGATGATGGTGATAATGATGGTGATGATGATAATGGTGATGATGATGGTGGTGATGATGATGATGATGGTGATGATGATGATTATGATATAATGATGATGATGATGATGATGATGATGATGATATAATGATAGGCTCCAGTAACGTGGCTTGCACACTATAAGTGACGCATAGTATACCCAGGCACATCGGCTTTGTGTAGAATTGAAGAAAATGTCCTAAAATGGCATGTACTGAAATGACTTTCTTTGCTATCAACTTGGCTCTTTTGTTTCTCTATATGCTGTATTTGGTATCATAGGAAAGAGCATTTCATAGCCGTAATTTTGAGACCACTCTCATATTTTTATGACAATCCTATCGAAGCAAGTGATGCATGATAGATTTATAGGACAAAATGGCGTCTAAAATGTCACGCTTGACCGATTTTAAAAATCCGGCTTCGAGATTCTCTTCATTTTACCTCAAAGAATGTGCCTGCAAAATTTCAAGAAAAATAAAGATCGTTCAGGGTGCCAAAGTTAAGAAACCGATTTGCCCCATAGACGATACGTGTAATGCATGGGCGGAAACTGTGCAGGATCTGTATTATGACCTGACTTAAATCGCGATTTACTGAAAATTTTCTGTGAGACCATATACCGTGTTTGGTATCCCTGACAAGGGAATTTCATTGTGGTCATTTTGAGTTGACTGCCATTAGCGTGCCATTTGACATAAGCATATTATTCAATAATATGTAATGCAGGGTAAATTGAGGTTTTTTCGCAATAACTTTGCGATGACGTCAGCCGTTTTCACCAAATTTGGCTGACAGTTGTCAAATACATAAATACACATACTTACCAAATTTCAAAAACGTAGATTAAAGGTTTGCAAAATTAGAGCAAGTTGAAGTTGTTTCGGCATTTCCGTAAATATCGTGATTTTGACAAGCAATTTTCGCAAAGTCAGTCAGTGATAAGGTATATATTTTTTTATTTGGATGAAAAGGGTATATCTTGAAGTATCTAAATCCAAAAAAGGGTACAGATTTACCCAAGCATGACGGAGATACGGCCACAAGAAGATGGTTTGAAAATTTTAGAGGGCGCTATTTATATCATGCGTGATTACTGACGCATGAAAATTTAGCAGGGATATGTGCAATGATAAGACCAAGACACAGTGTAAATATGAGACAAAAATTAATTGATATGAGAAAGTTATAGGAATTTTTCATATTCAGGAGTGAATATTTCAAGAAATTTTGCGTTTTTCAACATGGCCAATTTCGGACTTAAATTTAGAGTATGAATATGGAATTCTTTGTAGTAATATTTTTATTGTAATGTAAAGAGCAACTCTTGGACTATCTAGAGGAATTTGTTAGGATGTAGGATGTAGGATAGTGGAGATAGGCAAGGAGAACGAAAGGCATGAAAATGGCACGAAAATTGACAAAATGGCGCCTGAACAGTCATGCATGAGTGATTTTGAAAAATGAAAAGTTCAGTGACCAGAATGAAATGGCAAGGAACATGCATATGAAATTTGAAAGGAAATGGACATCTGGAAAGTACCTAAAAAGTGATAACAAGCACTACGTGCAAAACAAATAGGATTTTGGAGGAAGAAGAAGAAGAAGAAGAAGAAGAAGAAGAAGAAGAATGCAGAACGTGAACGAAAACAAGGCAATGTCATGGGATGACATTGCAATAAATCCTTCCAGGTACCCATTTACTACACCTGGGTCGAGTGTGGCAAATACAGATAAATGTCTTGCCAAAGGAACATCTAACATACCTAAAAGATATAGAATTCCGATAAAGATAGTTTTCTAGTGGAAATAACTTCCAAAATACTATTCACATCAATTAAATCCTCTGTAAACATTTCACTTCTGAGATATTAACCTTACCCTGAGGTAGGTTGACTTGAGGACTGGTCCTAGGAATCGACTCCGACTGTCTTTGGTGAGGAAGTTAACCAAGCGGGCCTTGTCGTTGGTTTTACTGAGATGGAAGGCAGTGTTCTTTGCTGCAAAGCCGTCATGGTGCTCATACCAATGCTGGTAGTAATCTGCCATATGAAGATGACACTTCTCCAGCTCAGCGGGATCAGCTAACCACTTCTGCCTTACAACCTGATCACAAAAAAGACAAAACAAAATGACAAAAACATAAAATAATGAAGTATTTGAGATATACAGAAAAGGGTTAGGAAATGCAGGCTATATGTCACAGATCTTTATTCTACCAGTCTTGATGATGAAAACTTGATCAAGAAAACAAAAGCAAGTTTGTTCACGCTAATCAAACAACAAGTATGATGTTTGCATCCTACTGGATACTCATTTTACCCAATTTACAAAGTAATATCTTACCAATCCAATGGCATGATGAAAAAATGTGATGCATTCCACTCTGCACATGCCGCTAATCTTCCTGAGGAATGGCTTGAGTGTCCTTCGAACCATGGCCAAGTGAAGCTTGGGGATGGGTGTCTTGGTGTCCTTGTCTCCTAGAAGACACTCAAGCTCTTGTTCTGTCAAACCTTTCATACAGCATTCAAGGTAGCACACAGTCTACATGCAAGGAATACAAACAAATTAAATTAAAAAAAACTGAACTGAACGGAACTGTAGTGAATTGACCGTAAGGCCAATTCTTTCAAAGTCATGACCTTGGTCATGGATGCCTTGCCTTAGCATTGGCCTGGAGGGTTCCAAGTCTCGATCATCTCCAGAAAATCCAAGGCATTTCCAACGCATGTGAAATTTTGCTATAAATGTTGTGTAATTTTTTACTGTGGCTTTTAGGAAGCAGAAAGTTCTTAAGTATGTTCTCATAAAGACTTGAGCATTCCAAGCTTACATGTATGCTTCATCCTTTCATCAGTTTCTTTTAATTTCTAAATACCAATCATCTAATGATAATACTGGGTAGTTGGATTGATACAGTGCTTTTTTCCCCTAAGGATAAAAAGCACTGCATAATGTTATTACCCTACATGTAGATTTATTTGGACTACTGTAAATGTGGAATATTTCGCGGTGTGGAAATTTTCTTGCATTTCGCATAGGGGCGAAATTAAAACACTGAAATTCACCTTACTTGGTCTATTATTCGCGTGAAAATTTCCACTTCTACAGGTTTTCAAGCATTCAAGGAATTTCTTCATACTAGGAACCCTTTAATTTCACCTTTGTGAAGAGTTGCAAAAGTATAGATAAAAGGTCATTATTAGACCTATGGCAGTGATTTGAACCCAGTACCTTGTGATCCCTATTCTAGTGAATCATGCCCTAGACCATAACACCTCTGTTTTGTTAATTTTGTTAATTGAATCAATTTCCATGCTAATGCATGCTCAATGAAGTGTGTTTACTGGACTACACACACATGCCCCTTTTTTCATTTAGAAAGTAATTTCAGTATCTAAACCAGCAATACCTCTATACAGCAGTATCATTTGAAGCTGGTATTGTGAGTGTGGTATACCTACTTAGAGTAAAACCTCAAACAGATAGCAAAAACTTTGAAGATGACTGCTCCCTTACCTTCTCTACTAGCCCTGTCTCATCCTCCATAGTTAGTCTATGTAGGATGTCACACACCAATCCCTCTAGGTTGTCTGGTAGATCCCTGATCAGCGCAGTCAACGCTTCAAATGCTCCAAAGACTCTCAATTCTTCACACGCTAGGGCCAACCAAAGGGCATTCTCGGCTCCTTGGGACCTGGTCAAGAGTTCCAGCTGCTCCGCATCAAGTTTCTATGAGAAAATGATGGCAGTCGGTGAGCTACATCACTGTATTCTACATGTACAACACTACGGGGTCTTTTGGAGTGTAATGGATAGTTTATAAAGATTAACAACTTTGTTATTACAGATATCGTGGACATGCACGATTGTTAAAGGTAATCCTGAAGGTTTGGTTATGATGGAAATAAAAATTTAGCAGGATCAAACTGAACTTAAAATGAATGTTCAATACTACAAATAAATGATAACTGCATAATCTGGCTAACAAATTTGGTAGAAAATGTATAATAGCTGAGAAATGGGCAATGAAAAAGAGCAATAGAATATGTAGTCTTTAGCTACGGTGATATCAGGTAAGCTTTTTCACTAGTGTATACATTTTGCTGATCCATTCTACTTCATAATTACTTTAAGCTCATTTCCCTCAATGAAAGATGGACATTTCTATGCTTGTAAATGGAATTGCAGAAACAACATTTTCTTGATATCTTCCCTCAATTCTGCATGAACATCCTTTGCTATAATACAGAGGAAAAGTTAGTTACACGTTTGATTCTATAGTACCTTATTGAACTGAGCAAAGTAGTTCTCCACAATGGTCACTCTCGCACAGTGGTCAAGATGACCAAGCTCTAGGTACTGAATGGTTGGCACTTTGGCTTGAATGTCGGACATTGTGTGCTCCTCAGAAACAAGACTGAACACCATATAAACATTGCCCTCTAGAGATTCAGGAATCCAGTCTGACCATTCAGCATTGTCAAGTTGCAGCTAAAAAGGTGCGAAAGAAAATATTAAATGAATTGGTTGGTGCAATCCAATGCTAACCGTGCAGGCTACTAAAGGTCTGGTATTTGATCATGCTTCAACTGGCCCAAAAGCCCTGTAAATAATTACTTCAAACAGCATTCATGTTTTGCCTAATAAAAAAAAACTAGCACATCAATGATGTGGCGCTCATCTGGCATGCAGCAAAGAAATTGATGCAATTTGTACTTTGAACACAGTAGACATTGTAATGAATCGATGAAATGTACATGTATTGGTTACATGCATGTACAGATGATGAAGTGCCTATTGCAGATCTGGCTAAATGTGGTTTTGGAAGGAGACAGTGACATGTAGATATGAATGAAAGTCTGGAAATTGACAACTCAAGTTGCACGACTTCAGTTAAAAGATTTTGGGGAATGTAAATTTTAATAGTTTTACTGTGTGACAGAGAAATTTGAAATAAAGCATAAAGTTAGTCAAGGTGAGGTATCTCTACCAACTGTGAAATCTTTATTGAGAGAGATTTGAAGGTTAAGATTTGTAATAAAAGAGAAAAGCACTGAATGACATAAGTTATGCATTGGTGTAAAAAAAGAATTTGAAGGTTGGGACATTTAAGGGTGGCTTCAGTGCATTGTCCCTCACTGTTTCAAGTCTTTATTAGCTCATAACCCGCTATTGTTGACCACTGTCACTTTTGGGTTCTCGGTTCTGTCGATGATGTCGACAGAAATCATGTAGAAAGGTATAGCCTTTGAAATAATCCAGCAGCCATGGGTTTCATAATGGACAGGGCAAAGAGTTAAAATAAATTTTGTATAAATTACCATAAATAATTTTCTAGATAAAATTTCAAAATTCCGAGTAGAAGTTCAATGAACCTCATGAAAGTCTTCCTCAATAAATGAGGAAGAAGAAGCAAGTTTTGTGATTTTGTAATAAATTTCGCATAAATTAGCATAAATAATTTTCTAGACAAAATTTCAAATTTCCGAGTAGAAGTTCAATGAACCTCATGAAAGTCTTTCAGATGGAAAAAAAAAAATCGAAATCGGTCAATAAATGAGGAAGAAGAAGCAATTTTTGTGATTTTTGAATAAATATCGCATAAATTAGCATAATTAATTTTGTAGACAAAATTTCAAAATTCTGTGTAGAAGTTCAATGAACCTCATGAAAGTCTTTCAGATGGAACAAAAAAAAACGAAATCGGTCAATAAATGAGGAAAAAGAAGCAATTTTTGTGATTTTTGAGAAATGCGCATAAATTAGCATATTTAATGAGTTTCAAAATTCTGTGTAGAAGTTTCGAATCCCCCACCTAGTGCTATCATATAAAGCAAACGGAATTAAAATCGGGTAAGAAATGGCGAAGAAGAAGCATTTTGAAATTGTGGACGGACGGACGGACGACGGACGCCTCGCCACGGCATAAGCTCATCTGGCCCATTCGGGCCGGACGAGCTAAAAACGAATACAGCATGAATCTTCAAATTTTTTCTCTGTTCTGAACATTTTGGTAAATTTTCCCTTAATAAATCAGTACAGGCCTACCCCCCTTTTTTTAAACAATGATTTTGGAAGTAGAATATTGAGATAATTATATGTGAAATTCGTTGAAGCAATAACCTGGATTTATAAACTGTTGAATATAGATATTACATTTCAGTATGTGTAAACAGTTGTACCTGTGTTAAGTCATCAATGACAATAAGAAGTTGTTTTCCTTCTTCTGTGTACTCCTTGAGAAGAGCTCTACTCAGCTTGACCACATTCTCTATTGACATCTCCTTCAACTTAGCCATTCTCTCATCTGTAGGCAAAATCATTGAATGGTATTGAATAGACTTGATCTGAAGTGAACTGAATTAAACTGAACTGATTGAACTGAACTGAAACAAGTGAATGAGTAAATTACGCAATGCGTAATAAATGTCCCCGCCGGAAGTGCAGATCTGTGGAAATTAACTAGCCTGAACCTTAAAACTTCAGTGAAAAAATTTAGTGAATAAAATAATAATGTTACTGCATGCAAAAGAAGAGAATACCAACAATGCACGTATACAACTGATATATAAAACATGAAAACATTATGAACCTTCAGCCATTTTGAATAAATTTGCAAAAATTTGCATGAATAATGAATTTCAAAATTCTGTGTAGAAGTTCGGAAGCCCCCACCCAGCCCTATCAGATAAAACAATCGGAATCAAAATCCGATGTGAAATAAAGGAGAAGTAGCATTTTTCGTCAATTTTGAATAAATTTGCATAAATTTGCATAATTAATGAATTTCGAAATTTTGTGTAGAAGTTTGGAAGCCCCCACCCAGCCCTATCAGATAAAACAATCGGAATCAAAATCCGATGTGAAATTAAGGAGAAGTAGCATTTTTCGTCAATTTTGAATAAATTTGCATAAATTTGCATAATTAATGAATTTCAAAATTCTGTGTAGGAGTTTGGAAGCCCCCACCCAGCCCTATCAGATAAAACAATCGGAATCAAAATCCGATGTGAAATAGAGGAGAAGTAGCATTTTTCGTCGATTTTGAATAAATTTGCATAAATTTGCATAATTAATGAATTTCAAAATTCTGTGTAGAAGTTTGGAAGCCCCCACCCAGCCCTATCAGATAAAACAATCGGAATCAAAATCGGCCAAGAAATGACAGAGAAGTAGCATTTTCTAACATTTGAGCACACACGGACAGACGGACGGACGGACGGACGGACACACACACACACACACACACACACACGCACACACGAACGGAGCCCGTTTCATAGTCCCCTCGCGAACTTCGTTCGGCGGAGACAATAGTCTGGATTGAACTCAATTAAAATTGAATTGAATTATACTATACTACATGTACATGTACATGTATTTTATGTATATTAAACTATACTTTATTATACGATACTATACAATACTATACTATAATACTATACTACATTATACTACAACTGTATTACTTGTTACTTGTTACTTGTTGAAATAATCCCTGTTGCAGCTCACACTGGATGCTACACTGGGATGATGACGTACAATGTGCCAGAAGGAGGTGTGTGTGCGAAATGCTCATATATACAATAAAATTTAGCGTGAACCGTGCAAGTAAAAACTATCATCAAGTGGCTTTACAGCAGGGATGAAAAAATAGGAGGCCGCATTGTCCTCAGAGAAGGTAGGGCAGCTTCCTTGAATGAAGTAAGTCCGGTGCATAGAACAACTTGGCTGGGAAGATGATTCCATATCCAGATCGTACGGGGATAGAAAGAGTATTTGTAGACGACAATCGTGGCCTTGGGGACTGAGTACTTAAGAGCGTGGTCATGTCGCCCGTGGTAGGTAGCAAGACTGATTCCAGGTGGCATTGGCATAGAGACGAGATGATGGTGAATTTTAAAGAAAAGTGCACACTGGTCCAAGAGCCGACGGGTATGAAGATTATCCCATGCTAGCTGGGATATCAGATGTGTAGAAGATGTTGATCTCCTGTAGTCACACATAACGAACCGAGCGGCTGTTTTCTGAACTTGTTCAAGGTTGTTGATATTCGAGTGGGTACATGGATTCCATGCTTGGGAGCCACATTCCAGTTTTGGTCTGACCAAACTGGAATAAGCTTGAGCCTTCACTTCCCTCGAGCAAGGGTGTAGAATCCTTCGGATAAGCCCTAGGGTTTTACTGGCATCTTGCCTGATGGTCTGGCAATGCCAGTTCCAGTGAAGATCAGCTGTTATGGTAATGCCAAGGTACTTGTACTCCGTAGAGCGAGGAATTTCCTCATTGCAGAGATAATACTGATAACATGTTGGGATAGTGTTTTCGAGTAATCGAGAGAACTGCACATTTCTTGATATTAAATGTCATTAGCCATGTTTCTGCCCAGGATGAAAGCTTCTGGAGATCTTGCTGTAAGATTTGGCGGTCAAGTTCTGACAGGACTTCTCTGTGAATGACACAATCGTCAGCAAACAGGCATATTGGTGATTGCAGGTTGTCCTTGATATCATTGATGAAAATCAAGAACAGGGTTGGGCCGATGGCAGATCCCTGTGGGACACCAGATGTTATCTTTCTCCAGCTTGACTGGGAGCCATTTACGATGACAGCCTGCTGACGATCTGCTAGGAAGGACTTAATCCACATGAGTGTATCTCCGGTTATTCCATAGTACTGCAGTTTGGAGGATAGCCAATGATGTGGTACTCTGTCAAATGCCTTCTGGAAATCTAGGAAGACAGCATCTGTTTGACTACGGTTTTGAAGGACGGAAGACCAGTCATGTATTACAGATGTGAGTTGAGTTGTGGTGGAGAGGCCTTGACGAAAACCATGTTGAGAGTCCGTAAGAATGTTGTATGCTGCAAGATGTTTTGAGATGTGACTCAGCATGATATGTAAATGTACTATACTATACTATACTGTGCTATACAATACTGTACTATACAATACTGTACTATACTGAGCTGGCCTGGATTGATCTGAACTGTACTGATCTGAATTGAAATGAAATGAACTATTCTGATATTAGCTGCACTCAACTAAATAGAACTGCACTAAATTAGTGAAGTCAGAGTTGAATTGTGTTGAATGAAATTGAATGGGACTGTACACAATTTAACTGATAAAAATTGCTGTAGTTCTGAATTCTCAAGGAAGGAAACATCTAACAGGGTGTCAACAAATCACAGAACTGCATGAGAAACCCCTTACCTTCACACGATGCCAAGTAGCGACACAGCCTGGCCAGCAGCTTAGTCAGGCTGAGACTGTCCCCACTGCAACCAACCAGATGGAAGAACACATTCAGACCAGCCTGTGATTCAAAATGTTATGGAAAGTGAAAACAGCTACTGAGTCATACAGGATATTGAATTCAGCATTATTTGGAGAAAGACAGACATATAAGAAAGAAAGAAAGAGAGGGAGAGAGAGAGAGAGAGGAGAGAGAGGGAGGAGAGAGAGAAGAGAGAAGAGAGAGGGAGAGAGAGAGAGAGAGAGAGAGAGAGAGAGAGAGAAGGGAGAGGGAGTACTCCAATTTTGCTCTATACTACTTTAAAACCAGAAAACTAAATTCCTGAATTTCATGAGTTGTAAAGAAGCATAAAAGTTTCATACTAGAAACTGACTGAAATGCAATACTGATATTTTGCACAAGGATTTCGTGCCTCAAAAAAAAAAAAATCCACTGTCAACAACTGGAGAAAGTTTCAAGTCAGAAAACAATTCTAGTTTTAAAGCTCTATACTAATCAAATGATCAGGAAAATAGGCAAGAATCTCCATACGACAACCCCCCCCCCCCCCCCACATTAGTCATGCCCTTCTATCCCCACTGATAAACTGGGAACAAGCAAGCAACAAGATTTAATCTACCTGCTTGGCCTCCATGATGAATTTAGCCATCAGAGAGGACTTGCCCTGACCAGATTGGGCTACCACAGCAACGGGAGAATGTGAGTTCTTCTTCTTCTCTGTGCCCTCATCCTTTGTTTCACTTTCATCATCCTCCTTCTTCTCATCACCCTCTCCTTTGTTCTTCTCTCCTGCGTCACCTAAGATTTTACAACAAGAACATGAAAACAAGGGGAAGAAATTAGAATACTGTATTAGTATGCTTTGAAAATAAAGTTTTCAGATCTTCATTCCTGTAAATGTACATGTTCAATGTTGTTTTTTCAGACAATGATAACTTACTATAATCCAAAGGACCTACAAATAAATATAGATAAATTAACTAAATACCTATTTTGGCAAAACAATTATGATGAAATTGTATAAATAAACAAGAACCAACTCCTGCATTATAAAGGAGCATGCCTACATTAAAATAGGAAAGCAAAAAAACAAAGAAAAATTGTGTACTTACGAAAGGCCTGTTTACATTTCTCTGGATGGAACCTTGACCGCCACTGATCAGCCAAGCTTTCATGGGAGTAGTCTCCTGCCCCAGTCACATGATCCTGCAGATACTTGATCTCTCTCTCCCTGCCATAGATCAACTGACCCTTGTGACCTAGATACAATGTCTGTCTATCATTCTCTGGTGGAAGATAATAGAAGAGGAATCATACAACATCACAATCAAATGTGAACTGATTGTAGCATGAATCACAATAGCGACAACATTGAAATGGTCAGCTAGCAAGGGTTCTATGATATGTAAGCAGAATCTTGCTCCTGTTACATAATCATGTAGATATTTTCTCTCTCTCTCTCTCTCCCCTCTCTCTCTCTCTCTCTCTCTCCCTCTCTCTCTCTCTCTCTCTCTCTCTCCTCTCTCTCCCCTCTCTCTCTCTCTCCCTCTCTCTCTCCCTCTCTCTCCCTCTCTCTCTCTCTCTCTCTCCCTCTCTCTCTCTCTCTCTCTACCATGGATCAACTGACCCTTGTGACCTAGATACAGTGTCTTTCTTTTATTCTCTGTTTAAAACAAGGAGAGGATACAAACAACATTAGCCCTTTCAAGAAAATTGACATTTTGTGGTTTGGCTCAATAATTTTTAATTCAGAGCTCTAAAAAATATACCACATGCATGAGTAGAAAGAGCAAAAATATCTGCACAAAGTATGTCCATTTTTGTTTCATGACCATTTTGCGCTTGATGCCAGGAACTTTAAAAAAGAGAATAAGCTTTAAACTCCTTAAATTGGCAACACATTGTGAGGTTCAAAATCATTGTTTTTTTTAAATCAAAATTGGCAATATTTTCAACTTTTTGACAAAACTGCTAACCAGGTATTTTGTTTTAAAAAACATTACACCTTATTTGAACCACTGACGAAAAATATTATTGTTGCCAATTCAAAGGAAAAAAATGTGATAAATTTAGGCCTTAAATAATTCCTGTCCTTAAAGGGTTAAATTCAACAGATGTTGTGGTCTAGTAGATAAGCCTTGATCTGTACTGTGAACCACAAGCTACAAGGTTCAAATCCCTACTGCAGCACTAAAGTCCTTTGGTAAGACATTGAATCTACATTTGCCACACTCGATTCAGATGTAGTAAGTGGGTACCTGGTAGGATTTATTCCTTGACTGCACTGAATGGTCGCTAGAGCTATTATAATATAATAATATCCAAGGTTCTTTGGAAGCCCATAGAGACATTATATCATAATGTGATATGCCTATACAAAAACAGAATATTATCATTATTATACTAGTTCAACTGAAGATGTCTTGAAGATAGGTTGTCACATAACTTGTACAAACAGCTCTCTTGATATTATACTGTACATTCTGATACAAACGTTAACACTTCAGATTAATGGTAATGTCACTGATCTCGACTTCCAGAGAAAGAAATATAATGCAGCATAATTGATATACAATGAAGAATGACTAAACATACATGTACCTCCTAATGTGGCATCAGAGCTCAAGAAATTCATTTTTGGGATGAAAACAACTTCCATATCTTTTTCTAATGTAAATTTAATGGGAACATAATTGTTTTTTTTTTGTCAATACTTCCATCAATTCCTTGGAATTGTTCAGAATCTAAAATCTAATATTTAGACTTTCACAAGGGTTTTGCTAGATTCAGACATATAAAGGCAATAAGAAAACCTGCTGGAACCAAAATTAATGTTTCCTAGACTCTTTCACATTCAATTATTGTGAGTCTGAATAAGAGAGCTTTAGTAGGCAGGTTATCCTTCTATGAGGATTGACCAGCGTTTGAAAGTACCTTGTTCTTCTGGTGTAAGCTCGGCTACCTCATTAGGATACTTCCTATCAATGGCAAACTTGAAGAATTCAAGAACATCCTGCCCAAATTTGTCCAACCCGACAAGCTTAATCTGAAATTTAAAGAATCATGAAATACGAAAGGTACAATGTAGTCATGCAAGAAGAAAGTAAATATTCCATTTACAGATTGATAGTTTTTATAATACAGATGATTTTTTCAAACAAAAATCTGCAATTCTGCACTATAATAGGAATCTATCCAACATATATCAGCCTGATACAATTGTTCGAGAAGAATCATATGCACTAGGCCTTCATGTAAAGCATAAAAATGAAATGAGAATATGATATGACATATTCAGTTTATTCACTTAGTTACACAATTATGGTAACAACTTCCATAACAACAACAACAACAGACAGGTTGGAGGTACTTGATGTATTTAACTGATAAACATGTAGTATACTTACACAGCTTTTATCTGTTGGTTCATACTGACAAGTGTAACTGCATGCCTGTTCTGGAAATTTGGAGGCTAGCTTGGTCCTCAATCTCTGTGAATCAAAGAGAAAAATTAGATGCTGGTGACAACGCAATGTTAGAATAAACAACTCTTCAAAAATTGGCATTCAATAAGCAGCGAAAAGTTGCTCACTATGGGAAGACAAATAAATAATAGCTATATTTGAAAATGGCAATGTTTCAAACAAACTGCAACTTCCCATTTTACATAGCTTGACATGAAGATACTGAAATTAATTAATTCTAATAGTGCTCTCACATTGTGGTATTAAAGGTTATGCAATGCAAGGGGTTTCATGAAAATTCTCACTTGGGAAGTGAAAATTTGTTGTAAAGCTCTGAACATTCATAATCAGGGCTCCACACTAACTTTGTTCATAGGGGGTCCGGATTGAAATTTTCGGGGTCGGTATGGTCCCGGGGCCTATTACTGTCAAGCCAACACAGTGGCAATATTTGTTTTGTAATCACTATGATATAAACATCAAATATAAAACAAATACACAGTGGAAACTTTCCATTTTTGGAGTTTACTCATTCATTAATCCAATCTCAGAAGGAACACTCACATCAATCTGTCTAAGACCAAGATCGGTAGGGTCAGCGAACTTTGCCCTCACATCATCTGGCATACCCTCTACCTCACGGAGGAAGAAGGCTGCGTTGCGGTTGCAGAATCGGTAAGCCCCATGCAGGATCTCCATATGAGTGATAGAGCTATTACCGACCCAGCTGTACTTCTTAGCTATGTCATCAGGGACGTCATCTTTAGTAGGAACCCAGCCATATCTGACTCCAGGATAGAAACAGGAAACGGAAAAGGATATTGAAGCCACATCGGAAATCAATCTGACCACCAAATAGCTTCTTGGCATTGAAAACAGATCTGCATCTGAAGTCAGAAGTTCATGTATCAAAGTGTGATCTTTCACAACATATTCCCATTTTCATCTCTCTAAAAATCACTTAAAACTTAAAGCAAAATATAACTTTTGGTTATCAATTACATGAATCAAATTGCCAATTTTCTTTTTTCCTGGCATTGCATCCAGTACATTCAGGGAGTAAAGCTTCTGAAAAGTGAGAAGATCACATTCTATATTATCTTTCCCTGACCTTAAATCAGCATGTTTTTTCTTGGTTCTAGCTTAATCAATAATTCAAGCTAATGGAGATCAAGAGCATCAATTTCTGAGCTTTAATTGACCTTTCACCCTTTTTATACTCAGAATGATTTTTCCCTCTATACTAATGTACATTCTGCAAATGTGGAATATTTCGTGTTGTGGAAATTTTTGCACATTTGCAACTAGATGCATTTTTTTTGACAGAAACATGAAATTTGGGATGTCTGTAGAAATATGTATCATTTAGAAATTTAGATGTGATAACATGTCAGATTCCACCATCAGAGCACCTTTGCATACAAGCAAAGCTTAAAATCAATCATAAAATATAATTTGGGGAACATATAGATATTCAGATATAGATGTTTCGGGGCTGAAGAATATTTCAGGAGAAGTGGTCTAGGTGCCCATTATATGAAAAAAGGACCATTTTCGTTCATTTCCAAATAACCCCTAAACTAGATCAATGAATTTTGTGGTAAAGGCACAAAATTTGGCACACATGATGATATATTTATCATAAATAAATCTGGATATAAAGACATCTCAGATTCCCTCTTCACCCACTAAGGGCCTTGGCAGCCCTCATCTTTCAAAACAGCTCCAATCTGCACATTTTTCATTTTTTCATTTGAATGCAGTCCAAAATCACTACTATCCCATAATTTCTCTCCTCTTCATTGATAATAAAACAGATAAGATAACTGCTGCAGCTATCATCACTGTAACTAAAGGTCTAAAGCATTTCTATTGTTAATGTTGTCATAGTATTTATAAGATCTTTTTAGTTTTGGTTTTATTTTTCGTTATGGCAAAGAAAAGAAGTTTGAAAGATATCTTATCATCTTATGATGTCTCCTATCCGATCGTTAATCATCAGACAATACCAATCAAAACAACCAGCATCTTCCCCTTGACAAGACAAGAAGGATTATTGATATATTGAACATAGTGTATCACAATCAATTCAATCATTTATTTCCACCATAAAAACAAAAACACAAAAAATCAATACAAATCAGAATAATAGATAATAGTGGCGGGATCATGGAAAGCACAAAAAGGCTTGTTAAAAATGACCCCTTCATACAGAGTACATACATTGTAGAAACAGAATTATAAGAAATGAAAGAATATCAAGTGTACAGAATTTCATAACATTAAAGAAAGGTAGAAAAGAGGGGGAAACATACAATAATCTACATGTAGTACATTTAACATTGTGAATCAAGAAGATGTCGCTTATAAGATCGTATAAATTGTTTGTGGCCGTGTGAGGGCAAAACAACGTATGTCGACTTTCTATAAATACTGACTTTTTTTCGAATTTGGCTTTTTTTCGAATTTGGCTTTGTACTAGTACAATCTAACTACCGATAAAATCTTTAAACCTGAATGTCCCCCATCACTGAAATATGGCAACCCCTCCCCAGAATAAACATTCCAATTTTATTGGCAAAACAATGTAAGCAGCGATACGTTGTTTTGCAGTGCTCACTTCTCCAATTTACAGTGTACATGTAAGTCGTCACATGAATGTGTGTGTGTGTGGGTGTGGGTGTGTATGGGTGTGTGAGTTATGTGTGTAGATATATACATACATATTTATATATATATATATATATATATATATATATATATATATATATATATATATATACACACACTGTATATATAAATACGAGAGCGAACACCTCAAATAATTATGTATTTTACCATGGCAACACAGTTCCGACACATTCAAAAAATATGTCTTGCACATCTCCATCCCAAGACAAATGTGTGCCAAATTTCATGAGCATTGCTCGAAAAATGAGGAAGTAGTTTGATGCGCAAGATTTCAACCTAATTTACTGCCATAATATGCTGTTACCATGGCAATGGAGTTTCCGACACATTCAAAAAATATGTCTTGCACATCTTCATCCCAAGACCAATGTGTGTGGCAAATTTCACGAGCACTGCTCAAAAAATGAGGGAGTAGTTCGATCCGCAAGATTTCAACCTGATTTATTGCCATAATATGCTGATACCATGGCAAAACAGGTTCCGACACATTCAAAAAATATGTCTGGCACATCTCCATCCCAAGACAAATGTGTGTGCCAAATTTCACGAGCATTGTTCGAAAAATGAAGAAGTAGTTCAATGCGCAAGATTTGCAACAGACCGACCGACAGACCGCCCGCCAGACCGCCCCGACCACATGCTGATTCCTATATACCAATTCAAACTTCATTTGGCGGGGTATAATGAAACAATTTAGAGTGAAATAGTCACTATAAACCAAAGGGAGAAGGTTGGTAGATAGTTTGAACATGAAAATTGCGGTATCTAGAGTTAATAATTGAGCCTGATCGGTTAGTCACAGACGGACATTTGAAAAATTTTGAAAGTTTGAAGGCCTGTAGAAAATAAGTTTTTAATTGAAGAGAGATATTTTATGTTTCATTGTTAAGGGCATCACTAAAGGAGTTGAAATTTGATAAAATTTGGTTTCCATGGTAGCCAACTAAAATTATAATTCATAAAATATTCAATGTCACGGACGGACAAAATGCCTACTCTTAACCGATCAGGCTCAATTCATGGATAGAAAGGATATGCATTTTCTTAAACAACGAACTAGGACATTAAAAAAGTTTTCAAGTATCTTTTGGTTTCACAATGAGGTACTGTATTATTTTTGAAGATCAATCAAATATTACATTGAAAGTACTCAATTTTCAATCATCATACATTTTACGTTTACGGATGTCTTGTCAATGGTTGCAAATAAACGAAGGGGATCGAGCACACTTTGAAGCGGACAATGAAGTCCTGTACGAACATCAGATCCAAGATTTGAATTTTAATGGTTCCTTTAATGTGACGCATCAATTCAGCGTTCTCGTTGGTCTTGATAAGATAGTTGATGAATTCTACATATCGAATTCCCCCGACAATTGATATGAAGCTGTGCTTGTATGCGAAGGTGCTTTGATGGCAGCCACTTCGAAAGATGGCCGACAGGGTTCTCATGGGCAGAATCTGAGATGTCTCCACATCTAAATTTGATTTTGATACATATTTCTGTATACATGCCAAATTTGATGTTTCTATCACAAAATGCTTGTAGTTTGGGGCTATTTTTGAAAATTTATGAAAATGGCCCTCTTTTCTTTAAACGGGCACCTGAACACCTGGAATTCGAATTCTAAGTATCAATTTGCCACAGATTCACTTGCCACAGATTCATTTTGCACTGTGTTAAAATGAAAATTGCCCTGATGATGGCCATTTTGAAAGATGGCCCCTACGGCCCTCACTGGCCAAAAGCGAGATGTCTCCACATCTTGATTTGCTTATTTATACATGTATCTACCTGTATGCCAAATTTGGTGCTTTTATCACAAAATGCACAACTGGGGAATATTTTGTTACTATGCCGCTCAACTATTGTAATATTTACGAGTAAGAGTTAATTTCCCTAACTTTCCCTCACCTTTCACCAAGCATGTTAAGGAAGAACGCTTCCCCCTCTGTATCCTCATGGCATCTGTCAATCTCCTCCATACAGGTGCAAAGAACCGTCCTAGTCGTTGAGTCTCTGGGCACACCCCATCTCAAATCACACTCAATAAAGTAGAGCCGTCGCTTCTCACACCACTCTTTAAGCTCAGGAAACACCTGAAAATAAAGAAATATGATTGTTGTTCATTATATTTCAGATTTCTATTTTAAAACCGCGATCTCATTTTGATCAGAGGAATCTTCAATTCAGAATCGTTCCTTTGATTTCATACATCAAGTCAGGGGCAGATGAGGGGGCACTTCCAGCCAGTCCCCCCCCCCCCCCCTTTGAAACCCAATGTAAATTGTTCCCCCTCTTAGACCTGATGACCTTTTTTTTTGCTTGTCAGAGAATTTTGGAGGAAAACGAGACCAAAAAGTCAGATGACCCGTTTGTTTTCCTTTTTGCGTGTCAAACCATTGGTGCCCCCTCTTTTACAAAATCCTGGATCTGCCCCAGCATCAAGTTACTCCATAGATACAATAAATCCTGTATACTTTCTACTTTTTACATACATGTATCACAATGAAAAAAACAACAGTTTGGGTTCAAGTCACTCATCAGAAAATAGAGCCATGTCTTATGGCACTATTAAACCTAATGCACACTGTACATGTACAATATGACTGCATCAGATTTGGAAAGAATTTGCGATATCATGAAAAGTGAAAATTTGAAACTCTCATTCAGGTTTTTTATAATAGTCCAATGATACAGGTACTTCTTAGATACATGCACATTCTATTTTGTTGAATATGAGGATGAAAGAAAAGGATAATTCTTGTAAATTTGAGGGGGGAAAGGTGATTCATTTAGCCCCTTAGAAATAACATACCTCTATGGGTTGTAATAGCCTTTATGGGCACTTTATTTCGATCCACATCAATCCTACATGTACATATATTGCCCTCAGTCCAATGTAAGTACATCAATTCATAGATTGTGTAAAAATATGCACAGGCTTCTGATAGCTCTTGAAAGGTGACATCTTCATTGAATGCAATACAATTATCTTTGGGAAGTACAAGTTATGTAATTGCCATTCTGATTCTGACCACAAGGAAGTCTTAAAAAGATACTAAAGTTATTCCTATCTACAATTTTGACAAGTTTACACTTTGAATAAAAAAGTGAGGTCTAGAAAATAGGAGGACCATGAATGCCACAATACAATAAGTGGCCTTGAACCTTTACAATTCAGTTACAAACAATGTTGATCAAACAATAGCTGGACTAAACAAAGAATTTCTTGCATGCATGTTTGCAAACCCTTGCAGCGACATGTACATGTACATGTACAATGGCATACCTGAGGCTACATACTGTACAAGTATGGTACATGTACATTCACTGCATGTAGTTGTTTACTTTCTGATAATAATCTGTATGATACAAACAAATATAAGTAAACACAGCTTGTGTTTCGAACTATCAAAATATGTTTTATAAAGATTGTGATCTAAAATACGTGATTGGAAATTAATATGAATTGAATTAAATCAGTGACTTGATTTGATAGTGATTTAAATCAGCACTGATTTTCACTGCTAACCCTCTTTACATAATGTATGTTTGTGTCATCTGTCAAATGCTTCAAAAGAATTGTAAACACAAAATCTATTGAAAGGTTATACATACACATGTATGATTCAGGAATCATTTCCAATTTTATAGATGCATACACATCTACATGTATTCACTGGAATGTAAATTTTACACTGCATGCAAGTGATTTTATAAGCACATGTACTTACATAGAAATGTAACTCCTGATTTACAACTTCATTGAGTTACTGTACTCTTTCACAACCTTCATACAATATTAAACATCAACCTAAAAGTAAACATATTGATGATACAAGCTGTGTTTACTTATATTTTCATTTGTATGTGTCATCGAGATTATTTTCAGAAAGTAAACACACTAAAAATGCACCTCCACTGGCCTTACCCTTCAACAAACACAGAAGTACATGTAGCAAACTTATATTCATCACACATTTTATTCTAGACAATAAGCAGGGCTCGACACTAGCGGAGGTCCGGAGGTCAAAGTCCCCCAAAATGATGTGTTGGACCACCAAATTTAAAAAACAAGGAAATGGAGGTCACATGGTGACCACCAAAAATTTGAAATCGCCGATCCCCTCCCAAATCGAGAAAAGAGCTAGCTCAACGCGATGTTCAAATGCGTCACACATTTTCACAAAACATTCGCGTGTTGAAGATAAACAGCGAGTGCTAGTGATGTGCATGTACTGTGTAACATGATTGCTCAAATTAAATTTTGAAATCTTGCATTTAATTTGAACATAAAGTCTGCCATGTAAAAGTTGGTTAGACATTTCAAAAAATTGGCTTAAATTTCACTTTAATTATAGCTCAAAGCTGAAGCCTCATGCCACAATTCGATCTCTAGTAAAAGACATTTGTATTATTTTATTTAATTTGATTTTTTGTTAGATTCCTATTTCAAAAAGTTGGTTTTGGTGTCAAAATATTGAATTTCTCTGAATATCCTTCCTTCTCAAACACTTTTAAGTCACATGACTCAAATTCGCGATCGCGATAGCAGATTTTACGATCGCGATCGCGATAGCAGATTTTTGCGATCGCGATCACGAACATTAGTCATGTGACTATACATGTACTTGAGAATGAAGAATAATTGAAGAAATTCAATAATTTGACACCAAATCTGAACTATTGCAACAGGAATTCAATAAAAAATCATATTAAATGAAAGAATATAAATGTCTTCTACTGGAGAATGAATTAAGGCATAACATTTTAGCTCTGAGCTAGAATAAAAGTGAAATTCAAGTCAATTTTTAAAGTGTCTAACCAACTTTTATGTAGCAGAATTTATGTACATTAAGTGCTAGCATTTTATAAGAGCAGATTAAGGTGAAAATTTATGCTTCAATCATCATCACCTCCCTGATCATAGCGATCTGAGGTCCGGTTTCTCAGGCTTCACTTTTTTTTGCGGCGCAAATTAGTGCAGTCGTTAATCAAATGGGAATATTTTCGCGAGCTGTGAAATTTGCATCCCAACATCAACTCGCAAAATCCGCGAAAATTACGGCTTTTACATACAGTACGTGAAAGTGAAAGGTCAAGCACATGTCATGAAATTGAAAACAATACCGCAAACAAATAATTCTAAACGTTTGAAAAAAATCTTATTTATTTTATTATTTAATGTGGACCTCCAAAATTGAGTGTGGTCCACCAAAAATGAAAATAAGTCAAATTTGGAGGACCAACTGGACCACCAAAATTTTCAGTCAGTGTCGAGCCCTGCAATAAGGCTCCAAAAATGTTTCCTGGCAAAGTAAATATTTTTGGTTTTTAACCATTTCCTTTAAGCTGTATACTTTGATCTTCCATGTTCATCGCTTCATAAAATATGCTATATCATGAGGTTAAAATTGCACTGCTATTATTCTTTGTACATTTGCAATATGAATAGAAAATGCAAGCATGTGTGTAAGATGCAGCAACATTTTCTTTCTCTTGAATGAAATAATGTACCTCAGTAATACAGTACTTTGGATCACTACTTATTATCATCAACACCGAGACCTCTTCTCCCATCATTTTCTCTGGATGGAAGGCATCAATTGGTATCAGGGTTAACAAATGGTGACACCCTAATCACCCTGCAATGTATGCATCTTTACACCTACATGTAACACAAAATGTTAGGGTTAGAGTTAGAGTTATAGGTTTAGGTTTAGATTTATTTTTAGGTTTGGTTTTAGGTTTAGATTTAGGTTTAGTCTTAGGTTTAGGTTTAGTTTTAGGTTTAGGGTTAGTTTTAGGTTTAAGTTTAGGTTTAGGTTAAGTTTTAGGTTTAGTTTCAAGGTTAGTGTAGGATGCCTATTTTGTCATTTGTGTTTGACTATGTTTACACTTCTTTTAAGTTGGAATTTAGTTCAGTTCAGTTCAGTTTTCCACAGGTGTTTTGTTGTCATGCATCTCATCAGACACTGTCCTACTTCTCTTGTCACCTTCATTCCTTTCCTATTCAGATGTGCCCATTCACTCCATCCTCACATCTGGTTCTTTTGTTGAACATTCTTCATGATTACAAAATCACCCCAGTCATTGACCCATCTTCATCCTAGTTATTTCGGATTGGTTCTTGTATTGAATTGGGTTGATACATTTTAGTTGGATACTTCCATTTTCTTTACGTTCATTGGTTAAGTATGTTTGAATATTTATAATGTTATGTTGTCTTTGTTACCAATTTGACGTGGGCCAGGCAGCCCTATGTTATAAAAAGAGAACATTAATAAAAAAGAATAGAAGAAGAAGCTCACATACATCAGAGAGAGCACTACCAGACTTCACCAAGTTTACATCTCTTTATTTCTCATTGTCTCCTGAGTTCCTGTTATGTTTGATGCCTGAGTTTCCTGTTATACCTTTGAGACTGTTTGAATGTTTGATTTACTGCATGAACTTAATTTTACAACCCTACAGTTAGGTTTAGGTTTAGGTTTAGGTTTAGGTTTAGGTTTAGGTTTAGGTTTAGGTTTAGGTTTAGGTTTAGGTTTAGGTTTAGGTTTAGTTTTAGGTTTAGGTTTAGGTATAGGGTTACCGAAAACCTAACCCCTTAACCCCAAACAATGAACAATACTTAATCAATTATTTAATCAAAGACCAAATGTGCCTGTATGCAAGATCAGATACATTGAAGATCACTTGCATCAATTTTTGCCTATTTGTGAGGGAGATTGTATTACAATGCTATGTGAAATCAACCATACATGATTGATATGTAAATCATTATCAGGACAGAGTTGACATTAATAGTAAAAAGCTACACAGAAAAATAATTGTTACCTAAAAGTCACAAGACTATACAGGGCAGTAAATTTTAGTACACCTTCTTCAAATCTAGAAGTTTGATAACTTGTTAAAAGGAGAAGGGCAACAATTTACTAAAAATATAGACATTCCATACCTTCTTCACCAAAATTTCTCTCTCGTTCTGAAAGTCATGAAAAGTCGAAGACACAAACAGCCTTACAACTTTCCAACCAGTCAGAGACTGAGTTAGATTGGTGTGAGACAGCGGGTAGAGCTGGCACTGGTCATCAATCTCACCCCAAACTTCTTCTACCACTTCGTTGACTGTGGTAGCATTGGTGGGCCACGGCCACTTGGTGGGGGTAGACGCAGCTTGACTTGGAGGCTCGGTGTGTGCACCGTGAGACACTAGAATTTAAAAAGAACATCATTTAATTGCAACCCCCAAAGTATGCATAGAGCAGAGAGCAATTTAGCTCTAGAAAAATCAGCTTTTTGACAACTTTAAAAGAAGCTGGAAAGAAAATGAAAAATTTACTCGTCCAATTTTTTTATATGATGTAGAAAAAATGTTGACGTATTAATTGACCAAATTTCATCTTCAGACCATGTGATGCTCAAGGTAACATTCAAGGTTAAAGCAAAGATCAAGAGGTCATTGACCTTTATGTTGTCTGAAAATGGAAAATAATGACAGATTTAGATAGCTTGTGTACATGTAATTACCTTTCTAAATATGTCATTATAAAAAAAATTGACCTAGTAGTAACAGAGACATGGTCATTTAAAAATTTTAAAAGTGTCCATTTTTGGGCAACATGCCTGTGGAATGCGTACCGTAGCACGAAAACCGTCTGGCCGATGGGGCTAAAAGTAAACTTAAAATTTTAGCTTGGGAAGAGTCGATTACCCCATATACATACATGTACATGTACATGTACCAAATCTAGGCCAATTTGAAGGGGGTACGGTTTAACCTATTGGGTGATCTAACACGGAATAACCCCTTTACTGACTATCTAAAAACTACAAGTTTTCATGATTTCTACACTGAAAGACCTTCATGTATTACATTTACAAGTAGTTTCACATTTGTAGTGTAAATTCAACTGATGGCTCAAAAATGAAATGTATGACTATCTTAATCAGGGACATCATCTTTTTTGGAATTCTTGGAAAAAGATTTTATTGCTCAAACATGGTTTATATATCTTATACACAAAATTTTGGGGTTCATAATCCTAACCAATGCATTGCAAAATAATCAAATTATGCCGAGTCATTGCAAGAAACCATGACATGATGCAATACCTCGCTGATCATAAACTTTGAAGACCAGGAGTATGGTTCAGAATGTACAATTGTAAGTTCAAAACATTCATTTTCTGATAACTTGAGCAAGAATATCTTTTATGATTATTCTTCTTTTTCTCTTCTTCCTCTGCTTCTTGAATAGCAAATTCTTCTTCTTCAAAATGTTCACAATGTACTTAAAGTACCTTTTGTACTTCTTTGTTCTTCAACTGATATTCCTAATAGGCCTAACATTTGCTTTGTAAAATCATTAATTGAAAACACCATGCTGTATTGTAGCCCCCCCCCCCCCCCCCAATAAAGTTCCAATGTTCAGAAACATTTAATAAAACATTAAACAGCAACCCAATCTTGGTAATACAATGATTTTTGTGAAAGCAGAAAAATGGAAAAAAACAAACAAAACAAAACAAAAACAGGACGTTGAAAGTTTGAAAGAAATCGGACATGGAATAAGAAAGTTATGGATGTTTGAAAAATGAGATCACTATAACATGCGAATCTCATATTGCCAATTTCTTGAGTCGATTGTGACTCTCCCTTTTTTTGTACACAAAAATATCATTAATTTGCGGTTTTCTCCAAAATGCCTTTACCCTCAGGGCAGTACTAAAAATATATTGGAGATAGCATATTATCACAGGTCCTCATGAAAGAATAAGATCCTACTGACTATGGAGTAATATTTTTAGTCATTTTGTGTGTTGGAGCAAATGGGGAGTTGTCTGCAACTACATCACCGTGACATTACCTATTCAGCCAATTTGAAATTCCCTTTAAACATCGTATTGAAGCAAATGACATTCATAAAATCTTGATACTTTTAGTTCACTATGAAGTTCTGGAGTAAAAAGTACTCTGTATAAGAACAGGCTAAGCACACTTACCCTGAGCGCCATGACTTATTCCACCTGTCTGTTTTGTAGAGGCATCATTATCTTTCTCCTTGAGATCAGAATCCTTCTTCTCTTCGTCGACCAATTCCTCATCCTTCTCCTTATCCCCTGCAGTCCTTGCCTCCTTCTCACTACCCTCCACCTTCAAATCCATTTCCTCATCATTCTTTTCTTTTTCTTTCCTGATATCATTCCTGTGACTGGCCTCTCCTGCATTGCCCATTGGACCTACTGCATCCTTACTAGGTTCATGTGCCTTTGGGGCATCTTCAAGAGTTCTTTCACCACCATAGGAAACCTGTTCAGTCCCTGACTCTCTGCTCTCCTTGGATTCATCACCCTTCCCTACCTCACCCGTTCCACTTTCCAGTGCAGTTCCACTAGAGGTACTCTCCCTTTTCTCTTTATTATCTTTCCTCTCCGACTCCATACTGCCTTTCTCCTTGTACTCTAGACTTCCTTGTTCATTGAGACCACCAGATTCTGATCTGCTCAAGTCTGTTCCTCTGTTGGATCCACGATTGCCGATGTTGCCAGAATCATTCACAGGAAGTTGGGATCTAGAAAGTGGGCGGGACCGTCCTGTGCCCATTGTATTGGTGGAATCTGAAAGTACAGGATTTAGTCAGGAAGGAAAAATATATGATGTGATAAGAATTTTTGTTGATATAACTACTGTACTTCATTTATTTAACCTTTCGTTTTCGAAAGTATTACATGTATATGCAAAACAGTTCATAAAATGAGAATTGTGGTTTCATACAAATGTACATCCAAATGTATTTCTGGATCTACTATAACTATATGGCTCTCCACATACTCTACAGGCTATTGTCTTGGTGGAAACTGAAAGTAAAGGATTTATAGTCAGGAAGGAAAATAATAATTGTGATAATATACCACTATTTTGAGTATTTAACAATAATAATTAAACCCTTCCTTTTCCAGAGAAAACATGAAAAATAGTTCATAAAATTGTAACTTTATTGCATGTTTATACAACAAAATATGGTCCTGGATCTATTTTATGGCTCTGCCTCTCCTACATGTACATACATCTACAAGTACAATACAACTAATAAACGCATAGCAGTACATACATGTACAAAATGTATTAATACATGAAATGAAATGCATCGGTTAATACAATGTTTGGGGATTGTGAACAAAAAAGGCACAGAAGGGGCATTTGCTGATAAAGCAAACAAGGTTATAAACAAAAAATAATGTGTGAGGAAGATGACTAGAAACAAATATGCAGAAACAGAGCAAAGGTCAATGTCCTCTATAAACTGTATCAGCCTACATGTACATGTACATGAAACAATACTCAAGAGCAAATGTAAAATTCACAAAAATCATCTTGGAAGCTTCATGTATGTGCATTCAAACACCTGTCCCATATAATGCAATATGCAAATAGTATGATTTGAAAACAGTACTTATTTGTACAAAAACAGAATACAATGTTCCCACTAGACAAACAATAATTACATGCACATTCTGTAAATTAATCAGACATTATTTTTGCCTTTTTAAAAAATTTGAAGAACGAATATTGCTTGAAGGAAAAATGCAAAAACTTGCACAACCAGGGCATTATCCGCAAGTTTATATAAACAAATTTGGAAAATGCTGAGTCGACTCGTAACAATCATGCAACAGTGACACAGCCAATTTGTCTTTTATGACAATCCAGACATTTTCTGAAAGGTACTGTAGACCTCTAGCAATTTGTAGAATAGTTTGTTAGAATTTGAAATCACCATTTTATTAAATGAACACATCTATATAATAATAGCAGGAGCTTTTTCGGCGGTTCAGCGCCGTAAACTTTTTTGCCGCCGCTCCTCGGAACGCGCCCTTTGGGGGAACAGGTAGCCGAGGTGCTGAGGCAGTGCAACGCCGGGTTCGTATTTCGCGAAAGCCCGCCGTTTGGCTGCAAATTATGATTTTTCATAACAAGCGCTATGGACAAAGACAACCTGGATGGCTTGCAACCTGCTACGCCCACTGCCCGCCTGTACACGAACGTACACGAACGTACACGAACCGTCTAAAAATAGCAATATGGCCACGAGTGCTCGCAAATACCACCCATCCAGTACCTGTAATCCATGAGCATTCTGTAGCTTTATACCAGGCGTCCGTATTTCTTTCCCAGGAATCAGTTGGTTCTACAACGGGAGAAACACAAAATTTAAAACTCTGAATATTTAAATGATGATCTTGGACAGTTTTTCTTGCAATTCAGATCTTTCATAATACCGAAAGAAGGACACAGAAGAAGAAAAACAAGAAGGTTACAATGTCCGTTAAACAGAAGAGTCTTCACGGAAGAAATCGCCGAGCTTTGCAGCCACCAATCCCAAGAAAAAAACCGTACCGTATTGCATCAAGGAGACAAATTACAGACTTCGCGGTATCCACCACAATGGTGCATTGCTCATGGTGGAGTTCCCTGGAGTTAGTAATCGATGAATATGAGTAAAAGACGAGTGACTGTGATCATTGTGACCAGGGGCGGATCCAGGATTTCGTATAAGGGGGGGGGGGGGGCACACAAATGCAGGATTGTCAACTTTGAAAAACTGCTTGGAGGGAGACCCATATTTTTTTGGTCTCGCCAGCCCTCCAAAAGTCGCTCAGTGGGGGGGGGGGGGGGGGGTTATGGGGTCCAGTTCCCCTCCATAATTCTCTGACAAGCAGAAAAAAAAAAAAAAAGGTTTACTGGTCGAAAAGGGGGGGGGGGGCACAATCGCAAATAGGGGGGCACAATCGCAAATAGGGGGGCACAATGCAATGTTTTCCCTCAAAAGGGGAGGGGCACGGGCCAGGATTGCCCCCCCCCCTAAATCCGCCACTGATTGTGACTACTAAGATTATGCCTGTAAATACTAACATCAATTAACCAAAAAAATAATCTTAACCACTCAGGCCCAAGAAACCTTAGTTTTTATTTACTCACCCAAGACATGACCCAAAATTAATGTATTTAAAGATCCATCTTGCAATACAATAATTGTTTAATATTTGTTTGAAAAGAGTTTTGTTGCAAAAAAAAAATTACCATTTACAATTAATTCTGAACTATGGCCACAGAGGTATAATTAAAAAAAATATATCTTCAATGATACAGCACTTCTTACATATATCAAGCTGTAATTTGCAACTTATAGACAAAAGCACATATACATTTCCCGTATTATTTCCCTTATAATTCAGCAGCTACCTTTAAAAACAAATATCTAGCATTCACCAAAATAGATTTATTGCATTTTGCAACAAAACTCTTCACATTTTTCCGTCCACGTAAGGGTTACTTTTGCCTTTCCAACTATTATGCCAAATAACAAGTCTCATTGTTGCAATCAAACTCATCCTAATTTCAATAGTGCCCGTGGATTTCCACGGGTTCCACTAGTACATGTATAATTTCACTGATCCTCATTAATTTGTACCAAATTTTGTTTCTCCTTCAAATGTTTCTTCTCAAGCTTCTCTCACGGTGAAGGTGTACAGGAGGTGGCCGGAATCTGCTCCAGCTCTGGCCCTCTAATTAGAGTTACTGTAAGGCCAACTGGCCAAGTAAGAATAAATCATAAGTTTCTTGTCCAGATTTTTCAAAAATGAAGATGGTGTTCCATATGTTATCTGATATTTGATATTTTTCCTGCACACACAAGCATGACAAGTGCTATTGGCCATTGGGTCAATATCGATCGCACAAATCTTTGAAACAATATTTTATCATAGCATTATACAGCTGATGCTCAAAACAAGTTTAAACTGCACAATAGTCTCTTATATTATTCTCATCGTCAAGGTTTTATTAGATTCTACTTTATTTCATGTCTAATAAAACAAAACAAAAAATAAATAACAAACAACTGAATCGGCCTGCAAAAAGGAGAGCTGGAGAGGGCAAGATCTTTTTGATCTTGAATGATCAGCTCAACACTCCTGTGGAGTAAAGCAAGTCGGGTGGGTGTGCGGAGAAATAATAAAAATAATACTATTGATAATGCTTAGCTTTGAACAATTTGGGGTCTTGAGTGTTTACCATTGTTTCAGGTAATGAATTCCTAGATAAGTGTGTGAGTCAGTTTCAGTAAATTTAGTATTGTTTAGTGCACATGAGTGTGATTTAGGTTTACACGCATTTGTTGCCTTTAAGACATACATGTAACATTTATCCAAGTTGAATTTCATTTGTCACATGTGTTATTTCCCACAAGCACAGTTGGTCAATATCTTTCTGAAGGATTTCAGCATCCTTATCTGTTGCAGTTGTTCTATATATTACACATTAATTCATCCGCAAATAGTCTAACTGTAGGTTTTGGGTTGTCAGGCAGATCGCTGATGTACGTTAAAAAGAGCAACGGACCGAGAACCGTACCTTGTAGCACTCCGGATTTAACTTCAGTCCAGTCTGAGTGCTGATCACCAGTCACGTCACCTATATGTATGTATGGCAACTCTCTGTTTCCTACATGTATACATCGGAAAATCCTTAATTAGTTCTTTATCGGGCCTCTAATGCCATAATGATCAAGTTTCAGCATGAGCCTCTGGTGAGGTACTAAGTCGAAGGCTTTATGAAAGTCCATTATAAATACAATAACATGACAAGAAACTAAGAATTCATTTTTATTCTTCCTACATGTAAGTTTACAGTTCGTGTGAAAATGACACTGTTCTGGTTAAAATTTGGATGAGATTTTTGGTGCATAGTCTAACTTAGGCAGACCCGGAGAATAGGGGACCAGACGCGTGTGCTGTATTTAATACAGTACTGTGTGACAATATGCCAGACGTGCGTCTCTTAATGGAATAAACCGTACTGTCATACACAGTATTGAATACTATTGCGCGTCCGTCTGGTCCCCTATTCTCCGGGTTTACCCTAACTTAGTTACTGGAACAGAAATACAAAACGTCCAGTGAAATTACATTGTTGAATTCTGATTCTCCTGGACCTTGGCTGGATTGGCCGTAGACCGAAAATTCTGTCTCTCGTTCGTTAGCCTCTTACTCTTAGTCTTATTTTGGTTAGGGTCAGCCCTCACTTAATGACAGAAGCGGGCCGTTCGATCTGCTGTGCAAACCGAATACGCATTGACTCACACACTAATAACACTTTGGTTGCGAGATTTTCAAACAGAGAATACCTTGGACCCTGAATTACCTGAAAAATGAGCTTTAGTTTAAACGGATTATTCTGTCAAACTGGTAAGTGAACAGATCCATATTATAACACTTTAACAGAGAGCCTAGGCCTAATCTAGACCTATTTGATTTCTATAAAAAGTATAAATATGAAACTATTAAAAAACAGCATTTTCCAACTAGATCTACATGCCGACTGGCCGTCGGCGGCCAGTAAATGCACAGCAGAGTGATAGGCCCGTTTCTGTCTCTAAGTGAAGAGCCGACCCTACCAAAATAAGAGGCTAACGAACGAGAGACAGAATTTTCGGTCTAGATTGGCTGCTGCAATGCAACTCTCGATCTCGCACTCTCTCTACCACACACACATGGGGCGCTTGATAGCGACTTGGTAGCGACTTGGTAGCACTCGGTACGCCAGGTTCTCTGGCAGAGTTTTAACCCGCTATACCGATGCCGATGGTAATAATGCTCTTGCAATCCAAGTCCAACCCGATACAATCCCCTCAATTGAAGAAAACCTCATCATTCTACTTTTCAATATCAATTCAGGTATCTTGAAAGATAATTAGAGTCACTTACAGTATAGGACATACGGTTCGTTAATAACCTTGCTAGCTGTCAGCAGGAATGCATGAGCTTCGCGATATTTAAGGCCTTAAGGGGGTGTGGCTTCTAGCAAAGATCTTAAAAGAGAAGATAGGACACTCCGCCGATTTTGTACAGGGTATAACGGCCACTGAATGCTCGCATAACATTGTCAATTGCCTTGAAATTGCCATGAACATGATGAAACTGCTTTGAGATTGCCAATAATTGTGACATTTTGATTTTTTTTTCAAAATTAGTCACTGTTATGATTTTCTGAAGATGAAGACCAAAACAAGATTTTTAATACTTTGTTTCTTTGAAATTGAATCAAATTGCATTGTCGGTACATAGGCCTACACTGTAAAAAAAAAATTGCCGTTTATTCACGGGAAATTTCCTGGCAGTCAGGATGCCGGGAATGCCCGTTTTTCCACAGGACATGTAAAATAACAGATTTCCGTTTTCTGTTAGATAGTAGAAACTTAATTTCTAACAGGAAAATCTATGTAAATTAAAACGGAACCATGGGAACGATTTGTAAGCTAGGGTAACTTGTTAAAATATGAGAAAATCGTTTTTTAACAGTGTTTTATTGTAAATATATGCTGACTTCCGGTAAACCAACAAACTTGCTGTTGTTTTACAGGAAAAAGACTGAAGATTGAAATAACGTCAATAACTTGTAGTTTCAAGGGCCTCAAAGTCTATAGTTTTAGTTATACAGATATATTTTTATATAGTGTAACATTATCCCATTCTCTATCTTTCTATCCTAGACCTGGGCGGTATTCTGAAAACTGTTTTATCTCAAATATTGTTGTATCTCCACACTTAAAGGGAAAGTTCACCCTGAAGATTACTTGAGTTTAAAAAATGCAGAAAAAATAAAGAAAAATATTGGCGAAAGTTTGGACAAAATCCGTTAAAGAATAACGGAGTTATGGACTTTTGAAATTTTGATTTTGTGACGTCACATGCGAGCAGCTCCTCCGTTATGTAATGTGATAAATATTCCATAAAATACAGTTTTCTCAGAAAATTTAGAATATTTTCGTCTGTGCATTTGATATATTGTCAGAAATGTTATTCAATACTAGATTCTGAAAAGAAACAATATTAATTTATCGTGGAACGTTAAAAAAATGCGAATATATGGAATATTTATTACATGACCGATGGGCAGCTGCTCGCATGTGACGTCACGAATCCGAAACTTTAAATACTCATAACTCTTTAATATTATTTGACCGATTTTCATCAAACCTTCGCCAATATTTTTCTTTATTTTTTCTGCATTTTTTAAACTCAAGTAATCTTCAGGGTGAACTTTCCCTTTAAGATAAAATTGGTATTCTGAAAATTGTTGTAACTTTTTTTTGTATCTTTGTTCACTCTGCACATGATCCTAATTTACATATGCGCGCTAAAGATAATATCATGAGATAACTGGTATTCTGAAAATTATTTTATCTTTTGTTTTATCTTATCTTCCATGGTAACTACGATAAAGCTTACAACAGTTTCTAGCTGTTGGTTGTATCTCATGATCTCGGCAATTTTTCTAGCTCAGAATCAGACAGTACATGCTTGAATAGCAAGATGAAGACTGTATGTGATTCGGAGCGTCTTTCAAAGTGGGGGGGGGGCACCAACAAAAATGGGCACTTTGGGGAAAAGGGGGGCACCTACAAAGGGTGAAAAAAAAGGCGGAAAATGCCACTTTGAGACATTATTATACCGCTACATTCTGATTAATACACTATCGAGGATCATTTTCGACACATTATTGTTTATGTCTTAACATGGTTCTAGATTTAAAAAAAAAAAACAATTTTGCAGTTGAGTGTAATGGTCTGATTCAGCTCTGGTCTGATTATTCATTTACGAGCGAGCGAACCGAGCGAGCAAAATATTGAAGATATTTTGAATAGCAGCGATTTTCCTAATATGATGAGGCAGTGGTAAATGCGAGCGAGCGTAGCGAGCAAGCTTTGGAAAAAATTTAGAAAAAATTGTCATCCTTCCTGTTATGATTTAGGAGCACTGCTCATTCTTGTATAATATAGGGAATTGTGCCCCTCCTGCCCCCTGCTCCACTGCCTCTCATTGTGCTGATATCAGTAGGGGAATCTATTATTATGAAGCCTCTCTGATTATTTGGAGCTAGGTATACGGCTCTTTTGTGGACTTTAGGGCACACTTTGCAAGCGACATCAGAGTATATAGGTACATTCAGTGGCGGATTCAGGGGGGGGGGGCAATCCCGGCCCGTGCCCCCCCCCCCCCTTTTGAGGGAAAACAATGCAATGTGTCCCCCCCCTATTTGCGATTGTGCCCCCCCCCCTTTTCGAGCAGGATTTTTTTTTTTTGTTTTTGTTTTGCTTGTCAGAGAATTATGGAGGGGAACTGGACCCCAAACCCCCCCCCCCCCCCCCCCCCCCACTGAGCGACTTTTGGAGGGCTGGCGAGAGACCAAAAAAATATGGGTCTCCCTCCAAGCAGTTTCCCAAAGTTGACAATCCTGCATTTGTGTGCCCCCCCCCCCCCCCCTTATACGAAATCCTGGATCCGCCCCTGGGTACATTATATTAAATATATATAGGCAGGGCACTTATCAGAAGACAAAAGGGGCACTTATCAAAAGGGAAAATAATACTATTAGAAAGAAAAGCGGGCACTTAAAAAGGGACATTTATCAGAGGTGAAAAGGGCACTTATCATAAGGAAAAAATGCACTATTAGAACGGAAAATGGGCACCAATCAGAGGAAAACAGGGACACTTGTCGGATTTCAAAGGGGACACTTTTCTGAGCTTTAAAAGTGGCACTTATCAGAAGGTGAAAAGGGCACTTATTAGAAAGAAGAAGGGGCAGTCATACGAAGAAAAAGGGTCACTTATCAGAGGTGAAAAGGGCACTTATAAGAAGGGAAAATTGTACTATTAGAACGGAAAAAGAGCACTAATCAGACGAAAAACAAAGGCACAGATTTCAAAAGGGGCAGTAATGTCTGAAGTTAAAGGTGGCACTTATCAGAAGGTGAAAAGGGCATTTATCAGAAAGAAGAAGGGGCGCAATTATACGAAGGAAAAGGGGCACTTATCAGAAGGAAAAATTGCACTATTAGAACGGGAAATGGGCACTAATTAGACAAAAAGGGGCAATTGTTAGATTTCATAAGGGGCAGTAATGTCTGAGGTTAAAGTGGGCACTTATCAGAAGTTAAAAAGGGCACTTATTGGAAAGAAAAAGGGGCTCTATGTGAAGAAAAGGGGGCACGTATCAGCTATGAAAAGGGGCACTTTTCATAGATAAAAAAAGGCACATTTGGGGTACTTGAAAAAGGCACTGTGCCCCCCCCCCCCGGGAGCGCCGCCTCTGATGTGATTCAAGATCTCATAGAGAAGACATTTTAAAGAAATTACAGGAGGAATTCGATGATTTTACATCAATATGTGACTTGGTTCGAGCAGAAGAGGGTGAGCCGTTATGTTGATTAATTCCAATTCCAATGACAATGACAATGACAATGACAATGACAATGACAATGACAATGATTTTATTTCCCATGTCACCCCTTCCAGGGTATTGGAGAAACAATAATTCACAATCAGTTTGTATACACAAGAACAACTATATACAAATATATACAATATTTACAGTATGTCTGCGTAAAAAAAAAAACACAAAAAAAAAAACAAAAACACACAACTACAACAAGCGTACAATATTATGCACTGATTTGCACAGACACTTATTCCGTAACGTGGGTGTAATGGAAACTAGAATATTGCCTGGCTATAACAAACAATGTACATGTATAAAATTAATTAAATAAAAGTGTAAGAAGCAATGAAACAAAGCTAAACTACAACAAAACAACCCAAAATATAGTAGGTGCACCTATCAGTATATACATTGTATAAACATATTTGAATATTATATATTGTACAATATCTAAGCATGGAGGGACATTATCCCCTGACAGAATTTCGCTAGATTAGTTAAAACCTTCATATCTTTAGAATTAAACAATTGCTCCATTTTCAATGAACTTGGTCTGTTTCGGAAGCACGGTTTTACAAATCTCTTTCTCATAGCATCTGTTGCCGAGCATTCAAAAATATAATGAAATTCATCCCCAATCTTATTTTGCCTACACAACGTACAAATTCTGTCTTTTCTTGCAATATTAACATATCTACCAGTTTCAACAGGAAGTTTATGATTCGAGCAACGAAATTTCGACAAATGAACTCTATTTGAAAAAGGTAATTTGATAAGGTAGTTTTCAAGACCAACATTGTTCTTAAAAATTCTATAATTAGTGCAATACGTACTTTCATGGATATTACTTCTCCAATTTTGCGAATAAATGTCTCTTAATCTCAATCTAATCGCTGAACTAAACCATGAATAAGAAACATTTCTGTTGTCATAAAATATATTAGACATACCAATCTCGTGGAGACTACGTTCAATATATAATAACCATGGGGAAGAATAAATAGCTTTGTCATGTAAAAGTTTCAAAATATTACAAACTGTATTTGCTAATTTAGCCTCTTTACCATTAACAGTTCGGAACCAAAACTTTAGCATTCGTTCCTTAATATTTAAAGACATTTCCATCCTTCCAAGTTCTCCAACAGCCATGCCATTGTGTGTGTTCTTCCGTAGTCGTAAAACCTGTTTACAGAACTGGGTTTGCAACAGTTCTATCTGAGAAATATTTCCATGTCCCCAAATTTCACTTCCGTACAGAAGAATTGGCACGACAAGACGGTCGAAAAGTTCAACTTGAATATCCAACGGCAACCTCAGTTGCCTTGATTTTATAATCAAACTGTACATTGCTCTTTTTGCTTGATTATATTGTTTATTAATAGCTCTCTTAAACTTATTATTGTAAGAAAATGTCACACCCAAGTACGTATATTCCTCTACAACTTCTACTATGTCATTATTAAACTTAAACTGCGCATATTTTCGAACTTTTCCTCTCGAAAAAATAACTACTTTTGTTTTACTAATGTTAACCTCTAGTGACCACAAGTTACAATAAACGCTAACAGCATCAAGAGCTGCTTGCAATTCATTCTCATTTTTCGCAAGTAGGATGGTATCATCTGCATACAATAGTGAGAAAAGTTTCAAGTATATATCAACACCTTCCGAGAGCAATGAATTGTCAATTTTAGTAGGTAATAAATCAACACCATCATATTTTTCTCTCACGAAAGATACAAAATCATTAATGTATAACGAGAAAAGTAATGGAGATAGGTTTTCGCCCTGCCTAACACCAATTTTACAATCAAAATATTCCGATTTCTCTGAATGTTTAATAACTCGAGATTTTAAATTTGCGTACATGCTTTTAATTATATTGAAGAGTTTCCCACTTATTCCACTTTGTGAAAGCTTAAACCACAATGAAGTCCTATCTATAGAATCAAAGGCCTTCTTATAATCAATGAATGCACAATAAACTCTTTTCTTTTGAGATAGGTATAAATCTAAAAGAGAGTGTAAAACAAAGACATGGTCACTGGTCGAATAATTTTCTCTATATCCTGCTTGTTCCTCTCCAATTATATTATTATTATCTAAAAAGTAGTTTAATCTTTCATTAACTATCGATGTAAATAATTTACCAATACAGCTGAGCAAGGTAATTCCTCTATAATTATTAGGGTCTTTCGGTGACCCCTTTTTCTTGTATATTGGACATATAAGCCCAAGGGTCCAATCTGTTGGAATAATACCTGAATCAAATATTAAATTAAACAGCTTGGTGAGTAAATTGATCAATTGCCTAGGACTACATTTCAAACACTCATTTAATATCAGATCGACTCCAGACGCTTTGTTGCATTTCAATTTGGTAATTTGATTAATAACTTCTTCTTCACAAATAGGTTGATCGAATTCCCCAAAATGTAACAAATAATCATTGTTATGGTTTCCTAACAAATTACATCTTTGTGAAAGTAATCTATTGGTATCATTTAATTCCTGGAAATGAGTTCTAAATTCATCAATATCGACAGGACAATAATTTCCCCCCTTTTTCTTCACGTTAAGAATATTCCAATACTGTTTGGGGTCTTTCGTTTTTAAGTCACGCAAATTTTTATGAAGATTATTAAAATAGACCGAACGCGCCTTATTCACAGTTTTCTTGTATAAACATTTCACGTTTTCAAATTCTTCTTGGATCGAAGTATCCGTAGCTTTCTTTCGTTTGTTTTTCAATTTGAAAAACTGCGATCTCAATATTATACACTCTTCATTAAACCAAGGTAAATAGTTTTTTGGTTTTCTCTTTTCACTATTATTAAAGCGACGTTGCAAAGAAGTTTTCTTCACCATTTTTGCTGTAGAAGCTGCATTCATATACACTGTCTTAATCATATCATAAATCTCATCAACTGATTCTTGACTAAGCATTTCGTTTTCAATATTACTAATCATGAAATTAATGTCATCATAAACATTTTCTTCAAGCCCATTCACGAAATCCTTTGAACGAGACTTATCCCATGCTATTTTAAATGAATCAGGACCTTTGTCCCTTTTTATAGTCAATTTACTATCTTCTATATCGTACTGAGCATTAATATCAAGGTGCACATAAATTGGATTATGCTTATCTGAAACAAAATTGTCGAACTCCTCAACCACAAACTTCTGCACATATTTATAATTTTCCTGAGTTGTTATGCAGTAATCAATAACACTTGTATTGGCATAAGTCAGACTGCCGGGAACATCAGCAGTATCCCGACCATTAATAATACTTAAATCCAATGACTGAAGCTCAATTAATTTCAAACCATTGTTATTTACACAGGTATCCATGTTAATTCTCTCGGGAATGACATGATTTATGTCGTATGAATTAAATAACTCCATATCTTCTTCTTTGTCACTAAAATCTGGCAGATTCCCCGTACGTGCATTAAAACTCCGATTAAAAATAATGGTGCATCAAATGTACTCCTCAAATCAATTATATCTAAGCCCATATCTTCAAAACTGTCTGAATTATAGTATTTGGAATTTTCATGTGGGATATAAACAACACCTAATATTATACTAAAATTTTGATTCACGTCAATCTTCGTCCACAGTACATTATTGGAACGTAATTCATTTAATACTCTAATTTTATATTTGTCTTTTATGATCATACAAATACCATGGACACCTCCAAATGGTTGATTCTCATTTAATTTCTTTTTAAAATAAGCTTTGTAACCCTGAGGTATTAACTTATCATCCAAAATATCGGTTTTTGTCTCATAAAAACAGGCAATATCAACTTTCCTTATATAATCATTCAAAATACCTAACTCAAGCTTTGATCGTAGTCCACAAACATTAACACCTAGAATTTGTAGATTGGAGTGTACAGTATACAAGGGAAGTGTGCGTCCGACTCCATGCTAGTGTTGCCATGGCACCCCTACAGTCCAACATCCCTTAATTTGCCCTCGGACCATCCAAGCTTGGTGCAGAGGTCCTGCGGTACTTCCAGCACCTTTCTGCTCTCCTGCCCACCCGGCGCCTTCACCATGCAGTTAATTCTGGCGCATTATAAAACGCGTAATTTAATAACTACGCCCGAAAGTGATATACGCGCAAAGCCCATCCTTATGTTTGACATAAGGCCTTCTCCTATTGGTTAACCTACCTATATAAAATCCGTCTTGATTGGTAAAGTGTCGAAAAATGGGCGTGTCAAAGATAATATAAAGGCGGTCCGAATACCAACTTACAACAATATTAGCAAGGTATTATCTCCGGAAGATACAACAAAAGTTACAACAAAAGTTACAATTTTCAGAATACCACCCCTAAGGTGACAGAATAGAAATGAGCAAAATGAAGTATGATAGAAAAGACGAAATTGAACAAATACAAATACAAGCCTGATCATTCAGCTCCTAAAGCTTTTTGATTTTCGAATAAAGTAAATTTAAGTCTTCTTTTAAAACATTGCAAAAATGGACTGTTTTGAATATCAAGAGGAATAAATTTCTATACCATAGGGCCCTTGAAGAAAATAGAATTCTATGATACTATAGTGTTCTAATCATAGGAATGTGAAAATTAACTGAGTTTCGGGTGGAGTAATTATGTATTGTGGTATTCAAATGAAATTGCATAGAAATTCGTAATGGGATTTTATTCTTAGAGCAAAGGCAGTGCCGCAAATCCATTTTGAAAATTGGGGGGGGGGGGACATTCGCCTCCAAAATTCTCTGACAAGCCAAAAAAAAAAAAAAAAAAAAAAAAGGTTATTCAAAAAGTTGGGGGGGGGGGTGACATTTGCCTCCAAAATTCTCTGACAAGCAAAAAAAAAAAAAAAAAAGGTTATTCAAAAAGGTGGGGGGGGGGGGGAACATTCGCCTATCTTCAAAAAGGTGGGGGGGGGGGACATGTCCCCCTGTCCCCCCTGGATTTGCGCCCATGAGCAAAGGTACATAAAAATTGAAATATTATAGATGTTCACATTAAACAAATTCAGAATTTTCAATTGAAGAAATAATGGCTGAGTATGTGCATAAAAAGACACTTTAATTACAACTTTTATAGCTCGTTTATGCAGTCTAAACAAACATGTCATATAATAATCTTTAGAATTAGCCCAGGTAATATTGCAGTAGTTGAGATGTGGATACATAAGTGAGTACTATAACATTTTCAAGATGGTGGTAGGGAATATTTTCAACTTGTTTAAAACAACCATGTTTGTTTTTTTATACCTTATTGCAGATGTCACCAATATGATTATGCCAAGATAGTTTATTATCAATGGTTAAACCCAAAAATTTCAAAGTTGATATACTTGATGAACATCGGTAGGATTGTTCATAATAAGAGACACATTATCAAAATTACATTTCTTGTTTGAGAAAATCATAAATTTTTTAAAATTTACATTCAGGACTAATCTATTTGTATTAAACCACTCTGTCAGTGCCATAAGTTCAGTATTAAAAGTAAGTTGAAGAGTTTGTACATTTTCATAAGTTAAATACACACGTGTCATCTGCAAAAAGAATAAAATGAAGTATATTTTACACATAAATCATATTATAAATAAGAACGGGCCGAGGATTGAACCCTAGGGCATCCCACATCGCGTGCACTTCATTTGAGATTCACGATTATTAATTATAACATTATAACAATTTGATAACTAACTTTGAAACCTTTGAATGTTTTCATGGTGGAAGGATTATAGAAAGGTTTACGGTTTATCACCATGTGATAGTCCTGAAAAGGACTGTTTGTGATCTTTCGTGAGTTTTGGAACCTGGAGAGATGGAGTTAATGGTTGGTAGACTGGTTGGTTTTTTGAGTAGGGGGTTCCAGGGATGGGATCACCTCTGTCACCTATAGTCGCCAACCTCTACATGGAAGAGTTCGAGTCAGCAGCCCTTCAGTCAGCGGTTCTCCCACCCAAACTCTGGCTCAGATATGTAGATGACACTTTCGTCATTTGGCAACATGACAAGGACAGCCTACAAGCCTTTCTTCATTACCTCAACTCTCGTCACCCTTAAATCAAGTTCACCATGGAACGGGAAGAGAACCGCTCCATCCCGTTCTTAGATGTTCTCGTCACACGGAAACCAAACAACCACCTCTCACATCAGGTCTTCCGCAAGCCCACTCATACAGACAGATTATCACAGATATCTCCACTTCAAGTCATTCCATCACCCTTCAGTCATCCAGTCTGTCCCCAGAGCTCTAGTCAAGCGGGCTTACTCCATCAGCGATGCTGACCATCTTCAAGAAGAACTTCAACACGTCAAGTCTGCTCTCACAACCATCAACGGCTATCCTCCACACAAGATCAAGACCAAGCCTGCTCCACCTCGTCCTCAAGAACCAGCCAAGACTACAGTAGTTCTATAAATAGGCTCTACATCCCACAAACTTCAGCGTATTCTCAAGTCAGCCAAGATTGAAGTCAGGCACAGGTCATCCAACAAACTTCATGCTGCCCTCTACACTCACAAGGACAAGAAGCCCATCATGTCACGTCCTGGAGTATATACCGAATTCCATGCTCCTGTGGCAAGGTCTACATATAACATATACAACAGCTTCGGCAACTCTCGTGGAAATAATTATGATTGTGAGAAATAAAAATGAGAGAATAATGGTTGCGTAGCTTAAAGGGCAATCCAACCTTGATAACAAGATGATTTGTGTGAAAGCAGAAAAATAAGAAAAACAGGATGGCGAAAGTTTGAAAGAAATCGGACAAGGACTAAGAAAGTTATGGATGTTTGAAAAATGAGATCACTACATCTATGCGAATCTCAAATTGGCAATTTGGTGAGTCAATTGTGACATTTTTGTGGACAACTCTCCCATTTGTCGTACACAAAAATATCATTAATTTGCAGTTTTCTTCGAGGTGCTTTTACCCTCGGGGCTGTACTAAAAATATATTGGAGATAGCATATTGTTATAGGTCCTCATGAACGAAAAGATCCTACTGAGTAATGCATTTTGAAAAAAGGTGACATTTTAGTCATTTTGTGTGTTAGAGCGAATGGGGGAGTTGTCCACATCTACATCACAGTGACATTACCTGTTCAGCCAATTTGAAATTCCCATATGCATAGTGATTACAGCTTTCAAAAATTCATAACTTTCTTATTGCTTGTCCGATTTCGTTCAAACTTTCACCAATCTGCTTCTCTGATTTTTCCTCTTTCTTTCAAAGCAACTTGCTATAAAGGTTGGATTTCCCTTTAAATCAAAGTTCCCCAGAGCTGTCCTCCCAAAGCATTCGCTTGGATCCAGCTGAGGCTTGCAGCTTATCTTTGTTCAAAACTCACCTGGCCCCGACAAAGGAATTAATTAATAAGGTTGAAGATTTGTCAATCTGTTGGTTAATTGAATCTGGTGTCGCCGAAATCACTGACCCGTCTCCGTGGTCTAGTGGTTAAGGCATTGGCGTTCTAAGCCGACGACCCGGGTTCGATTCCCGGCGGAGACATTTTTTCAACCTTTGCAAAAATTCAAAAAGGGAGGACAGCTCTGGGGAACTTTGATTTAAGCTACGCAACCATTATTCTCTCATTTTCATTTCTCACAATTATATATATAAATATATAGGGTGCAGTGCCCCACCCCGTCCATTTTTCAAGTACCCCAAAAGTGTCTCGTTATTTCTGAAATTTACTGTTTTCTGATAACTACCCCTTACAAAAGTGCCGCTTTTCCTTTCTAGAAAGTGCCATTCCCCCTTTCAATAAGTGCCCCTTTTGAAAGACTTGTACAATATTTGCTCCTTTCAAGTCTGCCCCTTTGTCTCTCTAAATCCCTTTTATCTTGCAGTTGCCCCTTTTGCTCTGTAATGAGTGCGCTTTTCCCCAACTGATATGAGTGTACCTTTTCAGATCTCATATCAAATTAAATTTCACTTTTAACTTCTGATATCAAGTACCCCCTTTGATAGCCCCTCCCCTTCCTCTTTTTTTTTTTTTTTTTTTTGTTTCTTTCCATTTTTATTTCTTTCCCTTTTCACATAATCACATACAAATTATATCATACATTGAAAATAATCACATAATAACAAATTATATCATACATTGAAACAAATTATGTCATACATTGAATGCAAAGTATACATGTAAATCATGTAAATGGACTTAAAAGTTTTAAAGTTAAGACGTGCTTCAACAAAATTAGGGGGGGGGGGGAAGCAGGGATAGGCACCTAATTACATACAAATTGTATCATACATCAAACAAAGTGTAAACATGTACATGTAAATCATTTGAATGGACCTAAAACTCTTAAGATGAGATTTGTCCAAAAAGAAGAAAAACAAAGACAAGGGGAAAGGCACCAAATCCCACGAACTTACATATACTTGATCTTGTGAAAAAGGAAGGTTTTATCCACATCCCCCCTCCCCCCAACCCCCCTCCCCCACCCTTCACACACAATACACACACACACACACACACACACACGCACACACACAAAACACATACACACACGCGCGCACACACAACACACACATCACACACAAACACCCACACACAAACACCCCACATCCTTTCGGTGTTTCACTTTGACTTCCTACATCATAAAACAAAAATATGCCCAATTCAAAACAAAGAAACGTTCAACTCCTCCCACTTCTCCAAATGTACATGTAATTTTCCCCTCTTCTTCGCTAATTTCTTTTCATTTTCTCTATAACTAGTAATCAATTTTAAAGTACTTTCTAGTGGTGGAATCATTCCCTTTGACCTTGCAGAAAAAATAATATGCTTCAACAAAAAAATTACAGTATTACACAGATTTTTCTTTGAAGATTTCCCCGATAGCCCAAGAAATATCTCATCCCATGACCCTAGTCCAATTTCAGATAGCTGCAAATGTCTTACTACTTCTTCCCAAAGTGTATGAACTATTTGACATTTCAGGAATAAGTGTGGGTATGTTTCAGCCTCCTTTTTACAAAAGGAGCATAAATTATCCGAAATAAAACCAAACTTGAATAGATTCTCATTAGTATAAACAGCTCCAAGTAATAATTTAAATTGGAATTCTCGCAATTTGCTACAGAGGATGGAGCCTTTAACTCTTAAAAATATTTCTCTCAGTTCCATGGCGGTGAAACTAAATTGACTATGTCCATCCCTTACCTGTAGAACATAATCATTCTGCAGCTGCTTAATAAAGTAAATAAACTTTCCTTGATTTCAAACCCAGACAATGGTTAAACATTTTCTGAAATTTAAAAAAAAGTATCGTATTTAGAAGTATCAATATACATAAAATTTTCCTCCTTATATTTATCTGGAATAACTGAACATATGTCATGTAATTTTAACAAACTATTACCTTTAATTCCCATATTCCAAAAAATGAGTATACGGTTTCATATTTCTATTTTCCATAACATCCCGAAACATGCATATTCCCTTTTTAAACAAATCTTCATCATAAAACGTTTTATTTCTTATACACACATCTGTATTATTATGATATGATTAATATGATAGGGTTATGTCTATCTTCTTCATAAAATCTACATTTTTTCATTTCTTGCCAAACTCTTAAAAGTTCTATATAGAAAGGGGGTATGTTCTTAAGATCCATTTTACCAATATCATAGTTACATAAAAACACAAAACGACCTCCCATCTTTGAACAACAAAAATCAAATGATGTCTTCCATCCTGATAACTCTTCCTCATTCAGTAAACGCTTCAACCACATTAATCGTTGACTTTTAACGAAAATTTCAAAAATATTCATTCTCAACCCTCCGAATTGGTAATCTTGGTATAATATTTTCCTTCTTATTCTATCTTTCCCTCCCCACACGAATTCAAACGATATTCTTTCAACTTCCCTAAAAATATCATGTGGGACCACTATTAAGGAGGAGATATTATTAATTTTTGAAAGAACTTACGTTTTTAACACCTGAATTCTTCCCAAAATAGTGAGATCCCGTTGCTTTCACCAGCCAACCAGACGCTTTATTCTACTTAGTATTTCTTTATAATTCACCTCATTCTTTCTTTTAAGATTCCTTGAAAAATGAACTCCCAAGATTTTTATTTCCTCCACACTATGTCCAAACAAAAGTGAGTCAGGTTTCTCCCTCTCATTACCTAACCTAACAGAGTTTGTTTTTTCCTTGTTAACCTTTAAACCACTGACATTTTCAAAGTCTTCCAAAATCCTTTTTAGCTTTTCTATGGAACTAACATCTTTCACAAAAATAGTTATGTCATCAGCATACATAATTTGCTTGATTTCCTTGTCCCCTAATTTAACTCCCCTAATTTCCTCAGCCCTCCTTATGACTCTAGCTAAGGTTTCGATTACTAAAACAAATAAATATGGTGAAAGAGGATCTCCTTGTCTGACCCCTCTCTTTATTTGAAAATAACCAGTTGACTGCCCCCATTCATAACACAACTGCTGCAATCATTATATAGAACTTTCATCCATCTGCCAAAATCCTCCCCAAACCAAATGATTCCAATACTTTATTTAAAAACAAATGTGAAACGCTATCAAAGGCCTTCTGAAAATCCACTGCAATTAATAAACCACCTGACTCATTCATGGAATAAAAAATGAGCACAATCACAAAAAAGCACACACACACACACACGCACACCCACACACAAAGCCATATATACAGTGCAAGTCAGAAAAAAATGTTACACTTTTTTGAAATGCTTATTTTACAAATATAATAGAAATATCATACTTGTTCCACAGTTAGATAGAATCACTCTTCCAGTTTTATTTGATACCACTTTTTGTGGGGAATCAGTAATGAATTTACTGGATATGAATCAACTTATGTGTCTGGGTGAAAACCCATTTGCGCCAACATCAACAATGGCTTGCCTGATTTGGATTCCACTGCGCTGATTGACTGTGTGAATGTTGTCTTTGTTTCAGCAGGCAATCATACGACTTGGCTCAAATGAGTTTTGACCGTCTTTCAAACAATGACTGTTGTGCAAACAACAAAGGAATATATACTCTATCCATACATGCTAAAAATACTCTGTTAATCCCACATTTTTAAAACAATACTCAATTTAAAAAGTGTAACATTCTTTCTGACTCACACTGTAGTTTCAAAGAATTGTTGCTTCTTTATACATGTATACTGTGTTGTCTTAATGTTGTGGCTGGAACATATTTTCGACCTATGGTTTTATCCACGATTGTATCTTTCTTATGTCTTACAAATATACGAGCTATGCATATACATGTATATGTTACACTTTCAGTTGCCTGTTTTCAGTATTCTGATCCCTGTCGTATTAAATGTTAATGTATTTGCTGACTGGATTCTGCACATACAGCATAATATTATGTTCTGTATTGTATAATAATTATCAAGTGCAGGCTTTAGATTTCATCAGTTGCCCATATTCTGTGTGGTTGTACATGTACACGGTACTCCCCTTTTTATACTCAGTATCATAGCCTATATAATTGATTTCATGACTAGGTTATATAATATTTATATATGCTCCTCATTCTTCATTTTTAGGAGATATCATGTGTTATTGCTGTATTATATTAGGGTCAGCATTGTTTGATGTGATATTGACATGCCATTTTATTTGTGTCTATTCCTTTCTGTGTCTCAACAGAGAAGGTTAACCCTAAGTGATCTGTGTTCAAACATTCAATGTGTTTTTGCTCAGATATTATTACTAGTCTTGTATAAAAAAAAAGTGCCCCTTACTTTGATATTTATTGTACATGTATGTTACAAATTTAGGGTTTCTATTCTGGCATTGCTTTTTCACAAGAAGGGATGTGTTCCTGACTCTGATTACTAGTATTGTGTACTTGGTCGTTTCATGGTACTTTTTTCTTCTAGCATTAACAACATCTACTATACAGTTTCTTGTCCAGTGCTTTATTCACTGACTGTAGCCTTTTTTCCTGTTTTCTGATATTCAGGCCTAGCTGGCCCATTTATATGATGATATATTTGTGTCATGCATCTCATGATCTTCCAGTGTGTTGTGTGATTGTTGAGACAATTACTGGTCATGTAGGGATTCAATTGATCAATTTGTTTGTTTCTATTCTGAAGGTTACTCTAACTGGTTCTCTGTGATTTTTAGCTGCTTTTAATTGCTTATTATCGTATATTTTGTAGGCTTATGGTTTCGTCTGCATATGGATGTGTGTTTGTTTTATTATCTAGTAAGCTGAATCTTATGTTCTGTAGGTTCGATATGTAGAACTGCTAATTCAGGATACAGGAAAAGGAAGTAGTCATGTAGTTGTGATGGTTTTGAGTGACACACTGTTAAGGATATTTTATTTGTTGACAGCTGTTATTCTGGCTTAGGGTCTATACATTATGTCGAATCGCAATTATTATGTTTTAATATATAGGGACTGAATAGGACGTATATAGTGTTTATCAATGCCATTGCTGTATACATGTAGTTACATCAGTGACCTGCGAAGTCGATTACATGTTTTAGTCTGCCGCGTGGCTGTAACCCTGTTTGGAAAACAGTTTCATTGATTATGTTTTACGATATGATTTAACAATGGCATGGTTTTGGAGTTTTGTTAGTTACCAAGATTTCTTACTCGTATTGTGTTTGGAAAAATAGATAGAGGAGAACAGAAGGGAACAAATCAAGCCATAGTGTTATATTGCCATCTTGTGGCAGAATTATGATCAGTTAATCGCCCCCTGTTGTCGGCGCCGCGATGTGATCCAATCATTGCCTTAATAAAGTTAGGTAACTTCAGTAACTATTGTGATTGAAGTGTCTCCTTTGTTGGCGTAAGAAATAATTTCAAAAGTATATATTATGTACTGGAATATTCAACAAAAAATATAATATCAAAATCAAATCATAAACATTTCAAATTAAGAGATGAGAAAATGGCAGAGCGACTCCACCCCCGCCCCATTTAGGGTCTGAAAAATTAAAAGATTGAATTTCTCGATGAAGTAAACAGCTCACCATTGGCTCGAATATTTGCCCCCCCCCCCTTTAACGACAAGGTCTAGATGCGCCACTGTTCACGTTGTTTAAATCATTAATGTTCCTTAGTGTTTTTTTATAGCCTGAAAGTGATTATTCATCATATTCAAAATCATGTCTTTGTACATTCTAGAGTCACACAAAATATATTTAGGGTATTTAGGGGATTGGGGGGGGGGGGCAATCCCGGCTCGTGCCCCCCCCCCTTTGAAAGAAAAGTACACATTGTGCCCCCTTTTTATAGTGCCCCCCACCCCTTTAGAACTGATAACAATTTTTTTTTTTTTTTTTTTTTACTTGTCAGAGAATTATGGAGGAAAACTGGACCCCATAAAATCTGATACCCCCCCCCCCCCCCACTGAGCGACTTTTGGAAGGCTGGCGAGAAGAAAAAAATACGGATCTCCCTCCAAGCAGTTCCCCAAAGTTGACAGCCCTGCATTTGTGTGCCTCCTCTTTACAAAATCCTGGATCCGACCCTGCATGAAGGTTGTTTTAGATGACTCCTCTTCTTCACTTGCATACATATTATGACAAAAACAATATAACCATTACTTATACGCTTATCGTCTGACATGTGATACAATCATTTATTTGAATACCAATTTAACATAAGGAAGGCCCTTTGACCTTTTAAAATTGTGAGACGGTCATATAGAAATTTTATATTAACTGCAATTCTGCAAATGCAAACAATTAACTGTTTGCTGAGATAAATATCTATTGCACAAACATTATTTGGATTCTGAAGCGTTTATGAAATCGTGCAGGGCTGTGATTTCATAACCCCGACATCTTATCTACTCAACTGTATTTTATATATAGCGCCTCTCCAATTGATTATAGTGCTTTACCATATACAGTGTATTATTACCCCGGTCGTTGGATCCAGTTACAATACGAATCGCGATCGGTCCCAGTCGAATGTCTTTTACCATGATTACGAGAAGATATATGGACATGTCTTTATGATTAAGAGTGAATTACTGGACAAGAAAATCATATTTATACAAATTAGCAAAGGGAAACCTCATATGAGAATGCAAATCAAACCTTGGTGTTTTCGTGTCCGTGACGTGGACAAAGGTATGTGCATAAACATAGTTTCTTTTTTCTTTTCTTTTTGCATGTAGAGAGAATTGTGTACGAAAGGAGTGTCGGAGTAATCACTGAGTTAGTCGTATAGGAAAGGGAGACGATTGGTTTGATACTACGGGCAATTTCGAAAAACTAAAACAAGAAAAGGGCAAAGTTTGTACCCTAACATTTATTTCTGCTCCAAAGCGAAAATATTACAATCATCGTGGAGACCTATGGAGGCTACTGCCCCAAAGCCCGTTGTATCATTTTGATCGCGATTTAACCTGTCCTTACTAAGTAGTTTATGAAAGAGGGGTATCCATGCAACCCCCCCCCCCCCCAGGACTAAACGAAACAAACTTTTCAAAATCTTCTTTAAAATGTACTTTAAGATATTTAAGATGTTAACAAGAAAAAAAAAAGTGGCCCCGCATGTTGGAAATCAAAATGGCGTCAAAAATGAGGAAAATGGTATATAATTATAAACACCATTTTGATAATCTTTATTATCAGTTAGAGTACCCTGTAAAGCATTATATACACCTGCGTTTTGGGAAAATTTCAGATTTTTCGACATCTGTAAACACATAGAACACATAAACAGTTACCTTAAAGGCCATAATTTTTTATCTCATAATCCTTATTCAACGAAACTTGAACTTTCTGTTCAGAATGATATTCTCCTTGATTTAAACTAACAAAAATATATTTGCATCAATTTTCATTGCCATAGTAACCATTATTCATGTAAATATATTTTTTTTTTAAAGATTTAAAAAACAACAACAGATATATCTTTGAACGTATATAATTCAGTACGTGAGTTAGATATAATAACCAGGCAGTTACAGTATTGTTTGTAAATCTAATACACCCAAATAATATCAGGCATGATTATTTTTCTTTGTCTTCATCTTTATGATCTTTATGAAATTTGTATTTGTTTAGCCGATTTTCTCACTTCTTGTGCCTATAGAGATGTCTTTATTCTTGCTTACTGGAAAACCAATATTAGCTTGCTCATGTTGAATAAAATATCCTGAAAGGAGATATTTCTAGGAATATACATGTATGATACATAATTTTTGAGGTATTCAACAAATTTATGAATAATACCACTCTGATGATAGATGATTTTTAAAAATTCAATGTCGTAATCTTAGTGGCTTCAATGTACAGTGATGGTAGGCTTTAGACACTATGATTTGAACCTTGAACCTAAATAAAAAAATTAAAAAATTAAAAGAACTTGCAACACTGAATATTTCATGTGAACATATGGTGCTTGGACATCATTGACAACAATCGGATTTCACATTTCTAGGCTCATTGGTAGAACTGAAATCTGATTTAATCAATAATAAAATATTCTATAACAAATTAGGCTTTGCGTAGACGTTGTACTTTAGAATGCATATCTTGCTGGTTATATTTTTTTAGAGTAGTCATTAGATGTCATTGGTTATATATCATGATATTGTGATCTTTCAACAACAAAAATCTCTATCTTGATAACAGTTGGAAAAGATACAACAAAATGAATCACAACATAGTAATTGTAATAGTTCTGACCAATGAAAGATTTTTTTTTTTAATTGTCGAGACAGTGGAGTATTCGAATAGAATTAATCACATTTACATGAGAACAACATACACCTGCTATTGATATCAAATTCATTGAATTGATAAAGAAGTATATAAATACTGTATATAATATGTGAATATTACTTCATTGCCTGTTTTTGTGTTTGTAACTTGTTTTATGCCTCCGCCCACCGAAGGTGGTGCCAGAGGCATTATATTTTTGGGATGTCCGTCTGTCCGCCCGTCCGTCCCGCTTTCTCGTTCTAGCGATAACTCAAGAACCACATGAGGTATGAACTTCAAAGTTAGTGCTACTATGTATCACCATAGGAAGAGGATCTGATTAGATTTTGGGTATGTAGGTCAAAGGTCACAGGTCAATTTCTGAAATTGCAGGTGTTAGCCTTGTAAACGCTATATCTCAAGAACCATTTGAGGCATGAACTTTAAACTTGGTACTAGTATGTATCACCATAGAAAGACTATCTAATTAGATTTTGGGATACGTAGGTGAAAAGTGGAAGGTCAGAGAGGTCAATTCTGAAATTGCAAGTTTTAGCCTTAACGTGATATCTCAAGAACCATTTGATCCATTCACTTCAAACATGGAACTAGTATGCATCACCATAATGAGACGAACTCATTAGATTTTTGTTCACGTAGGTCAAAGGTGACAGGTCATAGAGGTCATTTCACAGGTGTATGTTTTTTTTTTAACCTTTGTTATCACCATATCTCAACTATTTTGTATTCATGACTAGGAGGAGATAAAGTGATCAGACTTTTGGGTTATAAGGTGTAAGATCAAATGTCAAAGAGGTCAATTAACATGTAATTAGAGGCTTTTATTCTGGTTATCACAATATTTCAAGAACAGTTAGGGCCATCAACTGAATTTAGGAGGAGGCATATGGGAGACGCAGTCGCATTCATTTTGTTTATTCATATGAAGATCATGTAGCCTATCTCAAACACTGGGAGTTACTAAACTTCTGGATTTTGATGTGTACCTCCTATTTTGCTCTTTTTATATTGAGATATGATTTACATTACATACAAGAATTATCTTATGATAAACATATCATTGCATATGGACGTCTGTCAATGACGTCTATTGTTTAAAAGTAATATAATTTGATAATGCTGAACTAACTTTGCTTTTCAGACGGTGATAGAAGCTAAATTACATTAAAATGATTCTAATGCTTGATGAAGTTTTGCAAACATGGGCCTATTTCTCTTTGTCAACCTCAAAACACAAATAGATCTGACAAGAGGATTTTGTGGTTTACAACGTGGAAAATATTATCCCGTGGATCCAAATTTCTACATATCCATAATGAAATTGTAGTGTCCAAAGCGTATTATGCTTAGGCATGCTACTAAATTTTTTGACACACTAATTTTATCATTTATTCAATGCATGATTGTGTAAAACTATTTGACTATATAAATTCATCATACAATACATAACATCATATTCTTTTTGTGTTAAGGCATTCAGTACTAGTATATTTCGTAAGTCTCACCTCTTCTTTGCAAGTAAATTAGGTGTGTTTTTTTAAATAAACAAAACAAAATTCGTTTTACATTGCCATCTTGTTGCAGAATTATGATCAGTTGTTGTTATCATATAATCGCCCCCTGTTGTCGGCGCCGCGGTGTGATCCAATCATTGCCTTAATAAAATTAGGTTACTTCAGTAACTATTGTGATTGAAGTGTCTCCTTTGTTGGCGTAAGAAATAATTTCAAAAGTGTATATTATGTACTGGAATATTCAATAAAAATATAATATCAAAATCAAATCATAATCATTTCAAATTAAGAGATGAGAAAACGCAGAGCGGCTCCACCCCCGCCCCATTTAGGGTCTCAAAAATTAAGAGATTGAATATGTCGCTGAAGTAAACAGGTCACCATTGGCTCGAATATTTGCCCCCCCCCCCTTTAACGACAAGGTCTAGATGCGCCACTGTTCACGTTGTTTAAATCATTAATGTTCCTTAGTGTTTTTTATTATTAGCCTGAAAGTGATTATTCATCATATTCAAAATCATGTCTTTGTACATTCTAAAGTCACACAAAATAAATTTAGAGGATTTAGGGGATTTAGGGGGGCAATCCCGGCCCGTGCCCCCTCTCCCCCTTTGAAAGAAAAGTATACATTGTGCCCCCACTTTAGAACTGATACACCCCCCTTTTTTTTTTTTTTTTTACTTGTCAGAGAATTATGGGGGAAAACTGGACCCCATAAAATGTGATAACCCCCCCCCCCCCCCCCCCCACTAAGCAACTTTTGGCGAGAAGAAAAAATACCGATCTCCCTCCAAGCAGTTCTCCAAAGTTGACAGCCCTGCATTTGTGTGCCTCCTCTTTTTACAAAATCCTGGAACCGACCCTGCATGAAGGTTGTTTTGACTCCCGGGGGGGGGGGGCACTCACGTATATTGGTGGTACGGGGACGTGCCGCTTTGATGACCCCCTTTTTCAGACCCCGATTTCCGTTCTCTAGATACTCAGTTCCGCTCAGGAGCCGCTCAGCCCCGCTCTGAAGACCCCCGTTATGAAACATATCCGTTCGCATGCGGCCGGGAGCGTGGCGGAGGCAGTGGTCGCTCGACCTGGTCTCGCGCCCTAGGCCCTTTCGTCGCGCGAGCCTTGAAAACTGCTCCAGCTAGCTAGCTACCAGCGCTACACGGCGCGGGCGCGGCCCCCGGCGCAGCCCCCCGGTTAGTTTTGTAGTTCCCTAGACCCTGTTTTTCACTCTGCCCAATAGATCATAGTTCCCAAGACCCCGTATTTTACACCTTGAAGTCAGTTCCTTAGACCCCCTTTTCGGGGATTCGTGAGGCACGCCCCCGTCAAAATATAATTCGAGTGCCCCCCCCCCCGGGTTTTGACTCCTCTACTTCACTTGCATACATATTATGACAAACACAATATAACCATTACTTGTACGCTTATCGTCTGACATGTGATATACAATCATTTATTTCAGTACCAATTTAACATAAGGAAGGACCTACGACCTTGTAAAATTGTGAGACGGTCATATAGAAACTTCATATTAACTGCAATTTTGCAAATGCAAACAATCCACTGTTTGCTGAGATAAATATCTATTGCATAAACATTATTTGAACTCTGAAGCGTTTATTAATAACTTAAATTATTGATTATTAATAACAATTATTAATTATTAATTACTGGACAAGAAAATCATATTTATACAAATTAGCAAAAGGAAACCTCGTATGAGAATGCAAATCAAACCTTGGTGTTTTCGTGTCCGTGGATATATGCTTTAGTTTCTTTTCTTTTCTTTTCTTTTGTGTATGTCGAGAGAATTGCGTACGAAAGGAGTGGTAATCAATGAGTTAGTCGTAGGAAGGGGAAACAATTGGTTTGGGTACAGTGACGGGCAATTTCGAAAAAAAAAAGACAAGAAAAGGGCAAAGCTTGTACCCCAATATTCATTCGCTGCAAAGCGAAAATATTACAATCATAATGCAGACATGTGGAGGCTATTGCCCCAAAGCCCGTTGTATACGAGGGTCATTTCGATCACGATGTAACCTGCCCTTTTAACCCTTTCGAGACAATTGACCGCATTTTGTGGTTGGGCTCAATAACTTTTGATTCGGAGCCCTGAAAAATATACTAGATACATGAGTAGAAAGAGCAAAAATTTCTGCACACACTGTGTCCATTTTTGTTACATGACAATATTGCGTTTGATCCCAGGAATTTTAAAAAGGAGAATAAGATTTAAAATCCTTAAATTGGCAACACATTGAGAGGTTCAAAATTGTTTTTTATCAAAATTGGCAACTTTTTCAACTTTTCGCCAATTCTTTTAACCATGTATATTGTTTTCAAAGACATTACCCCTTATTACAATCTTGTAGTACTAAAAGAAAAATATTATTGTTGCCAATTTGAAGAACAAAATGTGATCAATTTAGCCCTGAAATAATTCCTGTCCTGAAAGGGTTAAAGTAGTTCATCTAAGAAGGGTATCCGTGCACCCCCCCCCCCCCCCCCCCACTGGACTAAACGAAACCAACTTTTTAAAATCTTCTTTAAAATGTACTCTAAGATATTTAAGATGTTAATAGTAGACCAGCCAAACATCAAAAAAGGCTCTAGAAAAAGATTTGACGGCATTTTTGGTAATGCTCGGCATCCATGCTAAAATACTTGCAAAAATACTGAGGAATAACGTACGGGCGGATGATGCCACGCGCATTTTTGCCTAAAAATGCCATTTTTGGCTCAAAATTGGAAAGAATGTCAAAAATCACGATTTTTAAATTTTTTGACCAAATATGTAATACCTGATAAAGACTTTTCAAGTGATATCAGATTTATTTTGAGTTTGAAGTTATAAACCTTATTAATATACAATTGAAAATTGGATATTACACACACATGTATGGCGTAATGAAACATAAAACTGTGATTTACTTAAAATAATAGGTTGTGAAAACTACTAATATTTCAAAGTTTTTTACCCAACGTAAATTTGTCCATTTAAACGCTTTTCCTTGATTAAACATATCATGTATATTGTCATGTCACACACAGAAAAGAAATTATCCGATTAGGTGATAGATAATTCTTTCTATGTTATCCCAAATGGAATGATGTATTTTTACTGGATGCGCATTTTGAATGAAAAAACACTATTTGAATGTAAATCTAGAGTGTACATGTACATAAGGCAATTATCGCATATATTATCAATATAGTCTATGTTTGAAAATGGCTGTTGCTATGGAAACAGTAAGAAAAAAAAACTCACATTTGAGCAAAAAACCCATGATGCTACCGAAAAAAAATAAGTATATAACATTGACCATTATTATTTTCTCTTTTACAGGACACTCACTTATCATAAATTATTTTAGTGAAGGGGTGGTGGATGTGAACACTACATGTGTAGGCTGTTACCATGGTAACAAATGTATTTATTGTGTTGTATTTCTAACAAAATTTTGTATTTCTAACAAAATGCTATGCTTGTTTTCAACATGAAATAATGATAAACATCTAATAATTTTTGCCGCCTGTTTGATCATATTCAAAATCTTAGTTGATTGGAGTAGAGCTAAATTTGATTTATAAAAAAGCTGTTGCCATGGAAGATGTAATGAAGATGAAATCTTTCAACCAAAGAAAGAAATGTGACCTACCAATGCAAAATAAATGTTAAACAAACAGAATTTGAACAATATCAAATGAATCATATTATTTTTCCCCGTAGCTATCAGAATCAGCTTGTTTTCCTGAAAAGGCAAGTCTACCCAAAAAATGAATTGAGTTGAATCAATACGGTAAAATTAAATAAAACACTAAAAATTATCAAATTGAATAGAAATAAGAAATTTACAGTATTTTGAAGTTTTGCATTGCTTTGTGAAACAGCGATATGCATAACATGGGCTGTATTCAAATTAGTGATCGGATGATGTCAAAAACTCACTTTTCCTTTTGTATTTTATTATATGAAATTTCAAATATTTCATTTTTTTCATAGATGTGTATAAAGATTCTCTTCATTGTATCACAATAAGATAAAATAATAATGATCGTACACACTGTATGAGGAGTAAAACTTTGTTTTACATTCTTGGAGAAGAAAGTTGAAATATTTGAAATTTCATATAATGAAATACAAAGGAAAAGTGTGCTCATGACATCATCGGCTCAATAATTTGCATACAGCTCATGTTATGCATATCACTGTTTCATGAAACAATGCAAAACATTACAATGACATAAATGTCTCGTTTTTTATCCGATTTTGATGAAAATATTAACCTTTTTTGGTTTAATTTTACTTTATTGATTCAACTCAATTTTGGCGGTGAACTTGGCCTTTAAAGTTAGTAGTGGATGTGTTCCTCATGGACGTTGTCATGGTTAATAATGAGTTACACATTACGAAACTATTGGAATTTGAAAATTACCACACATTCCTAATTGAACAACATGCAAGCAAATGTCAGATTCTTAATATACATGTATATAATCTGAGCTTTCATTTCAAATCTTTCTAGATATTAGAAAGAAGTGTTTTGACTAAACAGTGTCAAATGTTTTGCTCGCTCACAAACTTTAAAAAACTGTAAAGATGATTTTTAGCTATATAGACATTAGCGCCCACCCCATCACAATTATGTCTGCATGGCTTTCATCATTTGGTCGACCACTCGGAAGTCATTCTCGCCAAGGTATTGATAATGTATCAAAATTATATTGAATATGTAAGAAAACTTGCCTACATGTACGTTATAGGATGGATCGGCCGGCCACATTGCAGTTCCCTATAACCGAATTGCAGTCCCAAATCTGCCCCTGGCAGTGTCCAACTATTTTATTGTAGTGATAATCGGTGAAGTCTGATCGGGCCTTTATTGTCAGAGACACAGAACTTATGGATGATTAAAAACCTTCTCTTTTTACATATATGCATAGATGCTAATGTGGAGCTTATTGTCAGTGCAACAAAAATTCATCAAACTACACTTATACATCAAGTTCAAAAAATAAATGAATAAATGATAAATTAAAGTCTACAAATGAAATGATTATACTCATTCTTCAAAATTATTCAAGGATTAATCATCAGTTTTTAACATTATACTTATAATTATTTAAATAATACTGAATCACATTTACCCCGAAATGTAAGTCACAATGTGCGATATAGCATACTAAATCAGAGGTTAAAAATTCTTTGATATCTGGGCTTTTCTTTTAATTTGTCGTGCAAAAGCCAAAATTTATTTCATTTTTATAATATAAGTTATCATTAACTATAACTGAAAAAATGATACATGTTATATGAACATTATAACATTTATATGTATCATTATGGTTCATTAGGAATTCACTGTGCGTTCCACAAACATAGAATTTTCCTTTCAAAAAATATAAAGTCATATGAATGCAATGGGTCAATTTCCGGGAGGTGGAACAGCATATCAGAAAGTGAGAGAAATAAACAGCAATATTCAGTGATGATTTGTCATGTATCCATACAGAGATAATGGAATTCTGTACTCTTGGGAAGGGCAGACTTAAGTATTAAGAGGGTTATGTGAAGACAATACTCTGTATAATATTGTGTATTGTATTATGTAAACACAATAACACAACCAGCACTCTAGTGGAGTAATGTACATTTATCCTTATATGCAAGTCAATGAATGTGCAAATCTGTAGAATTTTTTTTTTACCATACAGACAGCAGTTTAATCTTTGTTGGGGTATGATTTTAAGTTTTCAGAACGAAAGACAGAGATAATTTTTTAATCTTGTAATAGATCGTATCTATTACAAAATAAATCCTTATTTGTATACATGGAATTTAATTTAAGGTCATTTATTATAACTTTCCTTGGGAACAGGGGTGTCGAAACGTGTTCATGATTGGAGGATGACCGGCGAGGGGAGGGTGTGGGAGGGGGTATCCCACGCCAGGGATTTTTCAAAATTCTGTCTATAAAACTTGAATTTTAGAGCATCCCGAAATGGTTTTCTGTATGAATAAATGTTGTTAAATAATGAATTTGGATAATTATTAGTTTTAAGTTAATGTATCACTATTCTCCCTTATTTTTATCCAAAAATATTGGGGCGGGGGGAGGGGGTGATAATAAAGGCCATCTCCCACCTCAAATTTCGGGGGGATATATAGCCCCCCCCCCCCGGGATCGACACCCACATGTTTGGGAATCTCGATACCACTTAGCTATATCTTCCCTTTGCATGAAAAATCTTTGCTAACTGTTCCATGTTCTAACCAATGTTGTACATCTGACAGTCGGAGACATGCAAAAGTGGTACGTCCGGGGGTGAACAGTTTCTCACTTTTAAAATATCCCCAAAGTACCCCCTTTAAATAGGAAAAGTGAACCCTTGTACTTCAGGAAAGTGTCTCCTTTTCTTTCTAACCGGTGCCAGTTCCACATTCTTATTAAAGTCTCCCTTACCACCTATGATAAAAGCCACCCTTAACTTGGATAACTATCCCCATTCAAATCAAACAGGTGCTACATTTACCCTTGCAAGTACCCCTTCCCCTCCCAATAGTTTCTTTATAATGTGTGTTTATTCAGTAGAATTGTTGAGAGTTCTGTTACATTACATCACATCACAGTAGAATAACTAATAAAGTAGCTACACTACATAGATTTATCTAATTATTAGTAAATATTCCTTTTTCACCTCTGAAAATGTCCCTTTTGGTAATATACATTCCTTTTTAATAAAAACCCCTATTCAAATCTGATACGTGCCACTTTTCTTTCGATAAGTGCATCTTTTCCTTTGCAACAACATTAGCCGATAAGTACTCCTTCATCTATTATTCCCCCTATTAATTCTGAGAGCTACCTGTTTTACTTAGACAAGTACCCCATTTCTTTCTTTTTTTTCAGTAAAGTGATCCTTTCCCTCTAATAGGTGCTCCTTTTCATCTGTTGAGTGCCCTATTTATCCTCAATAATATTGCCCCTTTCATTCTGATACATGGCGTTTTCCTTCCATTAAGTGCCATTTTGACCCCCAAAAGTGTCACTATTTTATGAAACGTGCCCCTTATCCTTTTGATAAGTGCCCTCGTTTTTTTTTATAACAGTTCCTTCCCCTGATCAAAATGCCCCTATGAAAATCTAATAGGTGTCCCTTTTCCCATTCTGCAATAATTGCCCTGTTTTTTAAAAATAATAAATACTCCAGTCTCCCTTTTCCATTCTCATACTCATAGCTGGTGAGTATCACTTATGATATGCAAGAAGTGCCCCTTTCATCTCTGATTGTTGGCCTTTTAGCTCACCTGAGCCGAAATGTTCAATTGGGCTATTGCGGTCGCTCACCATCTTTGCAGTCCGTCGTGCTAATCTTTTCAAATTTTTCAACTTCTTCCCAAAATGCATGGCTGGATTTTAACTAAACTTGGTAGGATTCATTCTTAAGCAGTGACCGATTCTAGGACAACTACCCCCTGAAAAACTACCCCCAGGACAACTACCCCCCAGACAACTAACCCCAGGACAATTACCCCCGGACAACTACCCCTTGGTTCTGGGGTAATTGACCAGGGGGTAGTTGTCCTGGGGGGGGGGGGTATCAGGGTAATCGTCATTTTATGGGGGGAATTTTTCTAATCATTATTTTTTAAAAAAATCGCTCCCTCGCCTTAGTAAAATTAACATTCCCTTACTGAATACGATTGTAGGAAGAAAATCCCGTTTATGTTACCATTTATCATAAAAAAAGAAGTTTAAATAAAATTTACATTCCCTTAAATACTATTGTGCCCCCCCCCCCTCCGCTTCGTAGTAAGAAGATCCCGTTTATGCTATACATCAAAAGAGAAGTGTAAAAAATTTTGATCTCTCGCTTCACTCGCTCGCCTAATCAATATTAACTTTCCCTTAAATACGATTGTTCCCGCCCCACCACTTGCCAAGAAGATTCCGTTTATGCTACAATTTTTTCTTCAACGAGAAGTATTACTATTATTTCCGCTCGCTCTCTATGCTCGATCGCCCAGTCAAAAAATAACATTCCCTTAAATATGATTATTATTAAAATCGAACATTAAAAATGGGCTTGCTCGCGAATATTAAATAAACACTCATTTGATGTGGAACAAGAGTGATGGTAGGTGGTGCTTAATTAGAAGTCGGCAAGAAAAAAAAAACTTATTCAAATTAGATTTGTTAAATGAAAATAGACTCACGGTTGACACTCGTCACTGGTTGAGAACAAATTATTCTATTACTTGCTTCTGCACCTGCCCTCCCCCCCCCCCCCCCCAAATAATGATGTCGTCGTTCACAAAAAAAAGTTTTATCGGTAATCGGTGGCACACAGACTCAGTTTCGTCGGTAAATTAGTGGTCTGGACACCCCCTCCGCCAACTCAGAAAAGCCTAGCGACGCCCCTGGGTCTATCCAGTCTTTCATGATGACGTTGTACTTTGAACCCCACTAGGATGACTTTTTCCTCTTCATAAGAATCTGATGTCACTGGCGGATCCAGGATTTTTCAAGGGGGGGGGGTGAACTCTCGATGTGAAAGAGTGATAAGCGAAAAAAAGAAAGAAAAAAGAAAGGCCTCTGCCACCAAAATAGGGGGCCGAAGTCCTAGATGTCTATCAGGGACAATTTTTAAAAGCTCTGCCAAAAGCCTACCCCCACCCCTGGGCCCACCACTGAATGTCACAGCCCGCTATATTATGCTCGCTTGGAAATTAAATGAATATACAGACCATCACAGACCCTCACACTCAACTGCACACTGTGATCTAAAGCGAGAAACAAATATGATTATTTGAACCTTTCCTGTAGGGTATATATTGTCGAAAACTTATGTATTCACTTTAACGTTTCCAATTATGCCTTTCCCTTTTCCCTAAAAAGTGCCTTTTCTGTTAACCCCCCTTCCCCAAGAAGTTCTTTTTCTGCTGCTGTCTACTTTACACCCCCCCCCCCCCCCCCACCCCAAACACGAGACGCTTTGCCGCCCTGGTCTGTGACCAATATTGATTAGTGGCCAACTCGTGATTTTAAGTCGTTACACTCTACATCAACACTGATTATACAGTATTTAGTTGCCAGCTAACCTTAATGAATACCATAGATATATTTATGTATATGATCTTTGTGAGACCTTCAAGAATAAATTTCAAAAGTAATCTGAATTTTTACGGCTCTTAGTAAACAATCCACAAAGCTACAGGAACTATGTATGGGGTATTCATTTAATACGGGTCATGTTTCCTTTTTAATCATGTAGTCTCATTAGTACATGGATGTCATCCACATTAGGCTTAGCATTACATAATAATTATACTCATTTTTTTTTCTGGAAATATTCATAGCAGTTCATTATTATTGCTTTTACTTGTTAAGCTAGTTTTTTTTTTAATTTTTTTATTATGTGCCTATATCATTATAAAAACTGTTACAAATTTATGCTATACCTTATTGTTTATTCCTGTTACATCAGGACCATGATGCAAAACGGTTTTTACTGATCATGCTTTTATCCTGTATGAATAAGTTCAAATAAATAAATAAATGAATACATAAATATATAAATAGAATTTTGAATGAATCAAGTAGCAGGTCTTGTCATCATGTTCAAGGCGAAAATTTTGGTATCACCCATTCTACTGGGGACACAAATCTTCTCGCTGTAGATTTGAATCAAGTAAACAGAAATTCTAATATAAAGACAGCACCACTTTTTGTATTAGCTACCACTTTTTGTATTAGCTACCACTTTTTAGTAACAGCTATAGTGGTCACATTCACAGCCAACGAGCAGATTCTAATCGCTGACGGTGTTTGTTAATCTGGTTGCTATGTATTTTGTATTGGTTAGTTAAATTTCTTTCTTTGATTGACAGATGTCATCTTCATTAATATTCTGTTTCCATGGCAACCTATTTTTTTTTATTCATCAAATTTAGCTTTATTCCAAACTAAAGTTTTGAATATAATCAAACAGGTGGCAAAAAATATAAGATGTTTACCATTATTTAATGTTGAAAACAAATATAGTTCTGTATTTTATTAGAAATGCAACAAATACATTTGTACCATGGTAACAGCCTACACATGTAGTGGTCACCTCAATCACCCCTTTGCTTAAACAAATTATGATAAGTTAGTGTCCTGTAAAAGAGAAGATAATCATGTACAATACAAATGTATTGATATTTTTTTCGGTAACATCATGGGTGTTTGTTTTTGTGCTTTTTTTTTGCTCACATGAGAGTTTTTTTCTTACTGTTTCCATAGCAACAGCCATTTTCAAACATGATGGACACTTTTTATAACTCTTATTTGGGTTCTAATCAAGTGAGAAACTTTTGATACATTATTCTAAAATGTTACAACGTGTTTTTGTACTTTCTTAATCACGGTTACATGACATTTTCTGAAATTCTATTGTTCTTGATCCGTTACCATGGTAATAGCCCTTGTGTTCACGCCCACTTCTTAATTTAGGGTAAAGAAGCATATCTTGATAGTTAATGGTCCCATCTAACAAAAAAAAATTCATTTAAGATTATTTTTTAAGGGGGGTGTGGACATTTCAGTTTTTGGCCCATAGACTATACTGATAATACATGTACATGGGATAATTGCCTTATGTACATGTACACTCTAGATTTACATTCAAATATTGTTTTTTCATTCAAAATGCGCATCCAGTAAAAATACATCATTCCATTTGGGATAACATAAAATGCGTTATCTATCACCTTATCGGATAATTTCTTTTCTGTGTGTGACATGACAATATACATGATATGTTCAATCAAGAAAAAGCGTTTAAATGGACAAATTTACGTTGGGTAAAAAACTTTGAAATATTAGTAGTTTTCACAACCTATTATTTTGAGTAAATCACAGTTTTATGTTTCATTACGCCATACATGTGTGTGTAATATCCAACTTTCAATTGTATATTAATAAGGTTTATAACTTCAAACTCAAAATAAATCTGATATCACTTGAAAAGTCTTTATCAGGTATTACATATTAGGTCAAAAAATTAAAAATCGTGATTTTTGTCATTCTTTCAAATTTTGAGCCAAAAATGGCATTTTTTAGGCAAAAATGCGCGTGGCATCCGCCCGTACGTTATTCCTCAGTATTTTTGCAAGAGTTTTAGCATGGATGCCAAGCATTACCCAAAAATGCCGTCCAAAGTAAAAAAATCATCTTGGCTAGTCTACTATTAACAAGAAAAAAAAAAAAAGTGGCCCCGCATGGTGAAAATCAAAATGGCGTCAAAGATGAGGGAAATGGGCTTTTATTAAATTTCTTACAAGGTCCCATTGTACCCTTTGGACATCTTCCCCAGTAACCTTTTGTATGATTATTAGATTTCATTGGAACTTAGTCATCGTATTTAGAATCATTATGAATCATATATCACATCTAACCCTATGGTCACCTTAATTGCTTATCAATTAGAGTACCCTGCAAAGCATAACATACACCTCCGTTTTGGGAAAATTTGAGATTTTTCGACATCTGTCAACACATAGAACACATAAACAGTTACCTGATAGGCCATAACTTTTTATCTCATAATCCTAATTCAACAAAACTTGGACTTTCTGTTCAGAATGATATTGTCCATGATCTAAACCAACAAAAATATATTAGTATCAATTTTCGTTGCCATGGTAATCATTATTCAAGTAAATATATATATATATATTTTTAAAACAGATATATCTTTGAAAGTATATAATTCAGTATGTGAGTTAGATATGATAACCAGGCAGTTACGGTATTGTTTGTAAATCTAATACACCCATATAAGATAAGGCATGATTATTTTTCTTTATCTTCATCTTTTTGATATTTTAAAAATCTTTATTTATTTAGCCGATTTTCTCACTTACTGTGCATAGAGATTCTCTATTCTTGCTTACTGGAACAACCAATATTAGCTTGCTCATGTTGACTAAAATATGCTGAAAGGAGATATTTCTAGGAATATACATGTATGATACATAACTTTAGAGGTATTCAACAAATCTATGAATAATACAATTTACCACTCTGATAATAGATGATTTTTAAAAATCCAGTGTGGTAATCTTAGTGGCTTCAATGTACTGTGATGGTAAGCTTTAGACATTTTGATTTGAACCTTGAACTTGCAACACTGAATATTTCATGTGAACATAATGTGATTGGACATCATTGACAACAATCGGATTTCACAGGCTTCGCGTAGACGTTGTACTTTAGAAAGCATATCTTGCTGGTTATATTCTGTAAAGTAGTCATTAGATGTCATTGATTATATATCCATGATATTGTGATCTTTCAACAACATAAACCTCTATCTTGATAACAGTTGGAAGAGACTGAACAAAATGAATCACAACATAATAAGTGTAATAGTTCTGACCAATGAAAGAAATATTGTTTTTTATGATGCTCGTCGAGACAGTGGAGTATTCAAATAGCGTTAATTACATTTACATGAGAGCAACATACACCTGTTATTGATATCAAATTTATTGATTTCATAGAGGAGTATATAAATACCGTATATAATTTGTGAATATTACTTTATTGCCTGTTTTTGTGTTTGCAACTTGTTTTTTCTTCATTTGAAGATCATGCAGCCTATCTCAAACACGGGAAGTTACTAAAATTCTGGATTTTGATCTATACCTCCTACCTTGCTCTATTTATATTGAGATATGATTTACATTTATTGTTTAGAAGTAATATAATTTAATGATGCTGAACTAACTTTGCTTTTCGGACGGTGACAGAAGCTAAATTACATTAAAATGATTCTAATGCTTGATAAAGTTTTGCAAACATGGGCCTCTTTCTCTTTGTCAACCTCAAAACACAAATAGATCTGACAAGATGATTTTGTGGTTTACAACGTGGAAAATATTATCCAGTGGATCCAAATTTCTACATATCCATAATGAAATTGTAGTGTCCAAAGCATACTATGCTTAGGCATGCTACTAAAATAAGGCAATTTTTAACACATTAAGTTTATCATTTATTCATTGCATGAATGTGTAAAATATATGACTATATAAATTCATTATACAATACATAACATTATATTCTCTTTATGTTAAGGCATTTCAGTACTGGTATTTTTCCAATAGTCTTACCTTTTTTTGCAAGTAAATTAAGGTGTGTTTTTTTTTAAATAGACAAAACGAAATTCGATACTTTGGTGATGACAAGCTGAAAGTTTGCCTCAGTCAGTATAACCTTTTTAAGGTCTATGTAAATTATACATTACACACATAAGAAATAATCATATGTTACACTTGTAGAAATAATTATCTCAGCATGATTCATTCATCTTAAATTAAAAATTGGTTGCTCCAGTTGGAAAGAATGAAGTTATCACTAAGCACCAAAAAAAAAAAAAGTAATAAAGAATAACAGTAATAACGCCTAATGTTATTTGGTTGTAGGAAAAAAAAGGTGCCTAACTTTTATGTTGACATGTTTTGTTCTTGGGCTGAACTGAAATATATTGGTACGTTTAAAGTAGCAGATATTGAAAATGGAATAATCTGGTATAATAGTAATATTAGATATAGGAATGAGTTATTGTATTTTCCAAATTGGAAAAAAAATAAAATCCTTAAAGTGAAACAAGTCTTAGCAAATGGTATTTGGAAAAAAAAAGTTGATTCAATTTGTATTAATTTTCAAGAAAATGAATTACTTTCATGCTTTAAACTGTCAAAGTTAAAAAGTGCATTTCCGAATTTTTGGTTACAGAAGTTACGTAACAGGAAAAAATATGTAAATGGTTCACCGTCTGAAGTGGAATCCAGTACAACTGAAATGGTAAGAGGTGACTTCATTGAGGTCGCGGGCATGAGAGCCAAACACTTTTATAATATGATGTTAGAAATAAACAAGAACTGCCGTGTATTTATTTTGGACCGCTTATTTTGAATTACCTATGACTTTGACTGGAAGGCAGTAAATTAATCTAAATTTCACCCTATGAATTACAACAAAATTAAGCAGCATAATTTCAAATTTATCCACAGGATATTACCCTGCAAAAACAACTTATGTAATGGGAGATTAAAAATGACAATTTATGTAATATTTGTAAGATTCCAGAAACAAGCAACCACCTTCTTCTTACTTGTAAAAAGGTTTCGTTATATTGGAAGATTTTATTTAAATTAGTCGACAGTTTATTTAATGTAAGAATGGTTTTGAACAAACAAATTTTGTTAATAGGTTATGAAATAGAGAAAAAAGAAATGAATATAGTAAATCTTATGTTGAATTTTGCTCAATTTATGATTTATAGAAATCATATCAGAGACTGTTTTGGTAGTAAAAGTCAGACGATGCATGCTTTATTTTTATTTAAAGAATTAAAGGTAGAAATTCGATCATATCTTAGTATAAAATGTAATAAGAAATTCCACACAAACGAAGTTGAAAAAGTATTGTCAGTTACATAGTTCATGATTTATGTCATTTTAGTCTTCACATTATGTATTATGTTATGACTCTGTGGATTTCATATTATTGTAAATAATTGTTATTTTGAATAATAAAGTCCCTCGAAAGAAGATAAATAGAAAAAAAAATAATAAAGGTATTACTAAGCACCAAGACACAAATAATAAAGAATAACAGTAATAACGCCTAATGTTATTTGGGTGTATTAGATTTACAAACAATGATATAATTCCTTTGTTATTATATCTAAGTCACATTGACGCTGAATCTCAGACTTTCAAAGTATTTTCTTTTTGAAAAATTACAAAAATTAAATGGAAATGAACATTGAATAATACTTGCCAAGACAACTAAAAGTAACATAAATACATGAACATTGTTCCAAAACATGCAGAATATCTTTCTGAACAGTCTCCAAGTTTCATTGAATTGGGATTACGAGGAAAAACATTACAGCCTGAAAAATAAAACTTTGTGAGCTCAGTGTGTTAACATATATTAAAAATCTCAAATTTCTATAGAACGGAGATTTTCATGATGATCTGCAGGGTACTTTGCTGATAATTAATATGTCTATAAACACACATGAAAAATATATTATATCAGTCTAATATCTGAATATTTTATCGAATCCATATTAAAGCTAAAGTTTAAAAACCGAATCGACTTCACCCCAAATATCAAGCCTTCTAAAAACCACTTAGGTTTGTATTGAAATAGACGGCTGCCATGGCAACGGTGAGTGAGATGCATACGTTTGGTTGGTATCAAAATGTGTGGAATATGATTCTTAATACGATGACCAAGTTTCAATTAACCTAATAGTTACATTACAGGTTAAGATGATATTAGGGGACAGTTGGACCCCTAACAAAATGAATGTATGTCTTTGTCACCTTTGCGCCATGTTGATTTTTTCCCCCAGCTAACATCTTGAATGTCTTGAATTACATTCTAAAGAAGGTAAAAAAAATATAAAAAAATATAAATCATATCACAATACGTAAACAAAGCAAAATATAAGTTATAGTTCTTAACGAATTCTAGTAACATCCAGAGTTTAATCGGCTGCGTGATCTTCATATAAATAAAAAACAAGTCAGAAAGGCAAATCATATAGTGTACATGCATGTAAACACATAAGAGGCAACAGAGTAATATAAAAATATTCTGTATACAGTATTTATACTCTTGTAGCAATGTGCAATCCCATTGTTGTCAATAATCACCATTTAGTTCACATGAAATATTCACTGTTGCAAGTTCAAGGTTCAAATCATATTTCTAAAGCTTACCATCACATTACATTGAATCCACTGAGATTACGACATTGGATTGCTAAAAATCATCTATTATCAGAGTGGTAGATTGTATTATTCATAAATTTGTTGAATACCTCTAAAGTTATGTATCATACATGTATATTCCTAGAAATATCTCCTTCCAGCATATTTTATTCAACATGAGCAAGCTAATATTGGTTGTTCCAGTACACAAGAAGAAAGAAATCTCTAGGCACAATAAGTGAGAAAATCGGCTAAACAAATAAAGATTTTAAAGCGATCATTAAGATGAAGACAAAGATTAATAATCACTCTTCATCTTATTTGGGTGTATTAGATCTTTTATAAACAATACCATAATTGCCTGTTTATTATATCTAACTCACATTTACACTGAATTCAATACCATGTTACGTTCAAAGATATATCTGTTTTAAAAAGATCATAAAACACTAGATTTACATGAGTAACGGTTACCATGGCAATCAAAATTGATACAAATATATTTTTGTTGGTTTAAATCATAGAGAATATCATTCTGAACAGAATGTCCAAGTTTCGATGAATTAGGATTATGAGATAAAAAGTTATGGCCAATAAGGAGGTTCATATAATGCTTTGCAGGGTACTCTACTGATAAGCAATTAAGGTGATGATTATCAAAATGGTGTTTATATAGACCAAAGAGATGTACGATATCTTTCTTCTGTCTAAATATTGTATCAAACTCATACTAAAACTAAAGTTGAAAAACCAATCAATTTTTCACCCCAAAATATTAAAAAAATTCTCAAAACCATGTTGGTTTGTATTGAAATGGACGGTTGCCATGGCAAGGGTCAGTAAGGTACATACGTCTGGTTGGTATCAAAATGTGCGGAATATAATTCTAAACACGGTGACCAAGTTTCAATGAAATCTAATAATCATACAAATAGTTACAGGGGAAGATGTCAAAAGGGTACAATGGGATCCCTAAGAAATTGAATAAAAACCCATTTTCATCACCTTTGACGCCATCTTGATTTTCACCATGCGGCCCATTTTTTTTTCCTTTTTATTAGCATCTTAGATAATTATCTGAAAGTACATTATAAAGAAGTTTAAAAAGTTGGTTCCGTTTAGTTCTGTGGGGGGGGGGGGGGGTGCACGGATACGGGGGGTGCTTTTAGATACCCTACTAAAGTCTGTGAATGCAATTAATACATACGGCAGTAATTCAAAACAATGTTTGCACTCTTTTTTCATTACGTCATGTTTATATATATATATATATATATATATATATATATATATATATATATATACATATATACGATTTCAATCTTACATGGTGCGTCAAAGGCCATGGCAGTCGCTTTAACGCAGTCCTACGTCCATGACGTCAGGCAATAGACCGCCTCGGTAATGTATTCAAATTTTATACATATACCTTTCAAACAAAGGTTGTTCTTGACAACCTGAAAGTTTGCTGGAAATAGCAACAAGTAATGTATGCAAACTGGATTAAAAGCATTGAGGCTCATTTATAAAAAGTAGGTTAATGGAATAGCTCGTCACTAGGTGCTCAGAGCAGAAAAGTGCATAAATTTGTATACATTGCATAACCGGTCTATTGACGGCTCGTGCGGAGATATCCGTCGCACACGATGCCGCTAATCAAGCCAACTGAACTCTATGAGTTCAGTGATCAAGCCTATATATGCAGGCAATGAACTAACGCTCCAGAGTAATTCAACGCACTATTTTGTCCTCTTCATTTTGCATTCACAAGACTATTTTGGGGCCTGTCTGTATAAAGGGCGCCGGATAGTGAGGACCATTCAGATTTTCTGAGGTCGTCTTCAAGACTCCATACTTAAAGGTAACAGATAGTTTTGGGAGGCCCTCAAAACTTTTCGTGAGATTTCTTTGATTTTACTTAATAAAAAGCAGGGTACTAACATAACTAAGATGCTGTGAAGTTTTTTCCTCCTCAAGTGAAATATTTACTGAATGAGAGGTGAAAAGTAATAAAAATCCCTGGCCCAAAAAAGAGGGGATGTAAATTCAAACAACGGCCACACACACTACTCACATTAGGATTGCTGTGTGTATAGAATACGCTACACATAGTGCGAAGCGCTGGGTTTATTGTGCGGGGAACCTTCGGGTGGATATGGTCTTAGCGTGAGGCAGTGAAAAGCCGTTACCAAGCGTTTCATACAGATATTTACACTAAAATTTGTTCGAAATCGTGAATGATAATCTCGTACATGTGTCTTATGATAAAAGGAGAGTAGTATGTGACTATGTTAGATAAGTTTCTTGCCAGTATGATTTTTGCTACCGAGACTGTCTATGAGCTTTAAAATTCATACTGAAAAATGTTCAAGTACAGAAATTTCGGTAGCTTCTGTCTATGTGATTGACACCAGTGAAAGTACTCAGACTAGAGATGTTGGATAATAATAATGATAATAATAATGATAATAATAATAATAATAATAATAATAATAATAATAATAATAATAATAATAAGATCAACAACAATAATAATAATAATAATAATGAAATTGAAATGGCCAGAAATTGTTCTTTTGATAGATAATTTAAAAACTACTGGTTCAACAGACATATTCCTTTGAAATTAATCACGCCGATGAAGCTGTCGTATAAATATAAATGTTCATGTTTCCACACCTATTGGGACACATTATTCTCAATCATCAGACTTGAAAAATGATGTAATTTTTTGTTTTCTTTATCATGTAAAACTTCAATGTCATAATGTCTCTTTCTTCTTTACCTTTCCCTTACGATATAGACCTCCTGCACTGTGCATAATTACTATTAGAGGTTAAACATATTCTTACTGATGTCGTAGTCATTACTTTGCATTTTGTACTTAATACTCAATACTCAATACTTAATTTTAAATGCGGACACTATATAGAATGTATAATTATCATGAAGTATTTTTCCCTTTGTTCGTTTCCAGGATGGACACCGCATGCATGACGAAGTGAAATCCTGTTTCTACATCAGACTGACAGGTGGATGATTCATGATTATTAACTTTTTTCTTTCTTTCGTACCGCCAGAGCACAGTCATTAATATACTTCTTCTAATTTCTATTTTAAATAGGTATGTGCCTTATATATATATATATATATATATATATATATATATACACATATATACAGCCCTGGAAAAAAGTATTAGACCATCTGCATTTGGGGGCATACAGGGTAGTGTTAAGTCCATTGTCTATGAAAGTAGGAAAATGATTATTAACAGCTAACTAATATTAATGGACTACTACTCCACATTACAATTACCTTTGTGACAGTTACCCAAAGGACAATTACCCCTAGGACGACTACAGCAAGGAAAAACTGCCCCAGACAAATTTCCCCAGACAATTACCCCCCCCCCCCCCATTTTCCTATGAGAACAGGTTTTTGACCACATAATAGACAATAAATGTCTTAGAGGATGAACTTCAAGTGTTACTTGTCTTGGTTTGAGCACTATATGGCCTGCTCATGATTCTACTGAGAACATTTAAAGTGATATAAAAATTGAAGAGAACAGAATATTGAAGTTATCGAAAAAGAAAAGATTCTATAGCTACATGAATGAGCTACTGTGAACAGAAAGATATGCAACCCCCTATTAGTCTAGTCGGAAAGGGAGTTCCCGTGCACCATCGAGATACATTTTTTTAACCACCTTTTTTTATAATGCCTGAAGTGTCCAGTTGATGAATTTTGATGTTCCCATTGTCAAATCGTGTCCCATGGGGTTCAAAATCGGCCATTTTGGCAGCCATCTTGAATTTTTGATGAAATTCCATAATTAGCATATCTTCTGAATTAGACTCATGCATGAATAAATAAAACAGCTTTTTTGAGTAATTATATGTTGAGGAATCGATTCAGAGAGTTATATTTGTGATTTGAATAACCTGGATTCCACAAAACATCAAAAAGTGAGAAAAAAGTGATAAAATTTCTTGGTATATAATTTTCAAGTTTCTTCTGTTAATGTATTTTCTTAGACGACGGAGAAATGAAACCATGCAACCAACTTTTTCACAAAGATAATTAATATGAACATCCCACTTCATTTCTTCATCAATGTACACACCCAAGTACTTTAGAAATTTCACATGATTGATTACATGACCTTTGATACTTACATCAAGCCTACTATGTTTTTTGAGCATGTGTCTGTTTCCAATAAGCATGCACATGGTTTTTTCATAATTAACCTTAAGTCTATTACTGTTCATATATCTGTCTAGATTGACCAATTCCCTATTTAGCGTTGCTTGAACTATAAGTGGGTTTTTATGAGAAAAGTAAATCACAGTGTCATTTGCGTATAGATGAATATTGCATGAATGGAATACAGAGGGCAAATCATTGATAAAGATTATGAAAAGCAGTGGACCTAAAATAGATCCTTGGGGTACCCCCAACCCAATAGATAGTTCCTCAGAAATGCAGTTGCCTATACAAGTTACAATTTTTCTATCTGAAAGGTAATTTTGAAACCACTGAAGTGACGTTCCGCTGATCCCAATTCTTGTCAGTTTCTCAAGAAGACATTTAACATTCACCAAATCAAAGGCCTTTTGTAGGTCTACAAAGATTGCACCAGTATACTTTCCCTCATCAAGAGCCTTTAACCATTCATCCGTGACTTTGATCAATGCTGTAGAAGTAGAGTGTTTTGGACGAAATCCTGATTGCTCTACTGAAAGAATATTGTTTTTATTCAAATGCTGCACAAGCTGCTTTTGGATCACCCTTTCCAGTATCTTCGATAAACAAGAAAGAATAGAAATGGGTCTATAGTTATTTGGGATTGATCTATCACCCTTTTTATGTAATGGAACTATTTTAGCAATTTTCCATTTCCAATATGTACGGCTATTCCATCTAAACCTACTGATTTCTTATTCTTTAGTTCTTGTATTTCTTTCAAAATATCACTCTCACTTACAGTACAAAGTTGCAACGGATGTTCCACGACGGTATCATTTACATCAGAAGCTAGAGTATCAATTATTACAGAATCTGAAACTAGCCTGGTGGCAATATTTGCAAAATGATGATTAAAGTGGTTAGCCATGCTCTGGCACTGACTAGGTGGAGGCCGAGAAGATGAAGTTTTCTTGGGTATTAATGTAGATAACATTTTCCATGAATTACTTGAGTTCTGATCCTTAGTTAAATGTTCCGTATAATAATTACGTTTTGCTTTCTTAATTAAAGATGTCACTTTGTTTTTTAATACACGGTAGTCTTTCCGGTCATTTTGATTCCTGGTCTTTATAGCTTTAGATTTTGCCAAGTTTCTTTTGTTCATAGCTTCAAAAATGGTTTTATTTAACCATGGTGATTGAATATTTCGAACCCTTTTGGTTTTAAGGGGCATATATTTGTTAACAACACGAGAAAATAGTTTTTCAAATTTGGCAGTAGCTTTATCAATATCATTCTCCTCTTCGACCTCCACCCAGTTTTGCAGCGAGAGATCAGATTTTAACATATCAATATCTACACCTCTAGATTTCCTATACGTTATATACTTGACACCAGATTGAGTCTGATGAGCTTTCCAAATTAGATAGTTCATCGAATGGTCGCTAACTCCATTATGTATTACACCAGAAGACTTGATCATTTCGATATTGTTTGTTAACATGTGATCAATAAGAGAGGCACATTCACTAGTAATTCGCGTACATTCAGTGGTATTAACAAAATGTAAAGAGTATATATTGTTAATCTGTTTATACCGTTTCGTAATATAATCGTCTACCTCCTTTTGAATGTCAAGATTTATATCACCCATGACAATAAGATGACAGTCAAGACTTTCCGTAAATTCCAAAAAGTTTTCATAATGATCTAAAAGATTAGACTTCGAATTCGGCGGCCGATACCAATTAAGAAGCATGATTGGTTTTGTCTTTTTGATACGAATGAGAATAGCGATAGCTTCAAGGTCAGACATAGGAGAGCCCTCAAAAATATCAAATTCTACGCTTTCATGTATGTAAAATGAAACACCACCACCAGACTTGTTGCGATCTTTACGAACAATATTATAATGAGGAACTTCTATTTCACTATCATAAATTGATTTATCAAGTTTTGTTTCGTTGAGAGCAAAAACATGTATATCATTACAACACAAAATTGTTCGTATTTCATCAATATGTTTGTAAAGACTCACAGTATTCAATTGAGCAAATTTCAAACCTTTACCTGTGAGATTTTGATAAATCATATTGCAATTTTGAGAATTTTGACTATTAGTATGCCCTGGAGGATTATTGTTGAAAAGACTGCCATCATTAATATCTGATTCAAAGAATGGTAGTTGTTGCATAATACACCTTGGGCACTCCCAACCAATAAACTGATGGGATACATCATTGTATACATTTAGTGGTATACTAGCACAAGATATATGAACCCACTTATCACACGTCGTACACAAAAGACCTTTATGATTTGTTTTAACACCTTGTTTGCATAAGACACAAGGATATTGCACAACCATTTATAATAGTGTATCGAGACCAAAATGAAATGGGGAAAAAATAAACCTAAATCGGAGAAATGTCACTATAAAAAAAAATCAGTCTTATGAGTAAAGAGATCTCAATGGGTTTGTGAAGTGATATACTGTTATAAAACTATTTTATTTCCTTATATTGATTACTTTCGTACGTCCACTCTAATGGTCGTATACATGTATACATATTAACAATATTTACAGGCTGGAAAAACTGTTGTCAATGATATAAAAGAGTGCTTAGTTGGTCGATTAGTTCATGATAGCTACTTTATATACCCCCACAAGATAACATGCATTTTGTAACCTTACATACAATGTAAGTACACGATGTTAAATAAGTCATACTATGAATAAGGGCATTAACTGCGCATTGATGACCAACAAATTAGGTCAGCAGGGGTATACAAAATATCCTAGTAAATAGGAGAATTAACATTTACAAAAGGAAGATTAGAACATTGTGCAATGAGAGGTTTAAAAATACTGATTTACTACAATAAATTAATGTATCTACCTATTATTACTAGTTTGGTCCAAACTACGCTACCACCGAGAAACTAAAAGTCACATTCGCGCACGCCCCACCCCCGTATGACGCCTTCCCATAGTCACATGCGCGAGCGCACGCCCGCCATCTTCCTCTTTTCATTCTCGCTGCCGTAGAATAAACACATCAAGATAAGTCACTGCGCCAAAATTTGAGATTCTTCTCTAATTTGCGCTTTTTGATACTGCTTGACAAATAATTCCGTTCTCCTTTTAATCCTTATTAATTTGGTGGAACGGACTTTCCAGTCACTTTTTTTGTTAGACAGGAAAGTAGTTCAATTTCTGTCTCGCCTTTCTTCCCCTTTCGTTCCTCCCGGCGACATAGCTTTACGCACGTTCGCTGGGCTAGCAATCCGCTGCTTAGCGCTTTGTTTACTTTCGTTAGGGTTTTCCCTTGTTGGCTGTTCGTGCATAGCCCATAGGGTGTTGTTTTTTGTTCCCTTCGTAGGTAACGCTTTTAGTTGTACTTGTATTTTCTTTAGAAATACTACGTGCTAATTATTTATTTACACCCTTACGTTCTTGTCTCTTATTTCTTATCATTTCAGGATCAGTATGAATTCGTCTGTTCCTTTGAATCCTGTTACCCGTACCGGCCCCGCCAGTGTGCAGGCTGACACGGCGGAAGTTAGTTTCACGGTTTCATCTCCGATGATACGCAGTACACTAACTACCGGGGGTACGGGCGTGAAATCGTCGTCTTGTTCAGGGATTATTTTCCCAGGCTTGTCGACGAAAGGTAAGTTAGGGACCCCTGCGATCAGTGGGTCTCGGACAGGGACAAGCACCTCGTTGTTTGCTAGCCCGGCAGCGGCCGGGCTCGGCTTTACAACAACAGTCGGGACTCGCAGTCCCGGCGAGGGGGTCGTCGGATTACCGACCACTGGCCCCCGATCTCAGGGCGTGAGTGTCGCCGGATTACCGGCCACTGGCACTCATGTCCGCTCAGGGGGAGCCGTCGGGGCACCGACCACTGGCTCCCACCTGAGCAAAGACGCTGGAGTTTCTCCTTCCAGTGTTCTATATACTCTTAGTGACTCGGCTAGCCCTGACTCAGCCCTAGTCACCACGGAGACGGCTACCCCCCGTTCTAAACGGGCCAAGCGTAGCCGTGAGAGATCATCCGAGCGCCCTGCCAAGCACGGCCTCTCGGATACGGCCGAGGTGCCGACTTCTTTGCCGGAGGGCTCTGCCCCCCCTTGCAAGAAGTCTAAAGGGCACCATTCGGCCAAGTCTCTCTCTAAGTCAAAGTCCAAGGTTGCCTCGGGTACACCTATGACTACGACTAGGAAGAAGTGCAAGGCCTCTTCCAAGACGCCAGACCATTCTCCTTCGGCGGTCGATCAGGCGGAACTTCTTCGTTTTTTGAAGATAGTTGTGGAGAAGAGCGGGTGGTTACCCGCTACCTCCCAGCCGACCGCGGGTGGCACGGACCCCCCCTCGGACACTGACCAGTCCGTGGACTTGGGTGATCCGAACCTTGACCCGGTTATACCCGGTTCCGGTTCGACGAGATCCGATCCCGAGTTGCCGGTTTCGGGCCTCGGTTTGTCGGTATCCGGCCCCGGTTTGCCGATATCCGGTCCTAATTTACAGGTTCCAGGCTGTCAAAAGCCTCTTGCTCATGACAGATCAATACTATCCGGTCATGATTGGCCCCTTGAGGGTCATGCTCGATCCCGGCAGGTCCAGAGCCGCCCGGTCAGAGCTGTTCCTACTCCGGCGGCGCTTGGCGCCCCTCCCGGTGAGGAGACTTACGGCTCGTGGATGCACCCGCCCCCCTGGGGCCTCCCACATAGCCGACCCTGATGTTGACTCTGATTCCGAGTCACAAGCCAGTGCGGTCCCCCAACCCCCTCGTGGTTTGGCAGCTGACGCGCAGGCTCTTTTGGAGAGATACTTACCTGAGACTTTCCCGCCGGCCCAGCCGGACTCGGCTCAGGCTTCTCTTCTCTTCAGGCAAAGGGCCCCTTCATCGGGGATACCCCTTACTGACGATTTCAAGACTGCCTATGAGGGCATAGCTGAACAGTCGTCGCTGCCTGGGGCTTCAATTGGTAGGAAGCGTCCCTTTGCCAAGGAATACGCTTTCCGACCCCAAGATTCAGTTGGTTTTTTTCCAACCGAAGAAATTCTCGCCTGACATCGGGCATGTCGGGGCGAGACTTGGCGTGAACTTCAAGAGTAGGAGTTACACAGCCAAGGATAGGCAGGCACGTGACTTTGAGACCCACGCCAGATCTGGCCTGCGGCTCACGGCCTACCTGGGCTCTTTAATCAGCCTCAGGGTCAGGTCTCGGGAACTTCAGGTTTCCGAGTCTGACGGCTTGGTTTTGGATGAGATCCTGCTTGTTCTGACAGGATCTCTGTGGTAGCAACTCTAGGAGAGAGATTGCTCTCTCGTCCTTAGGGGTTCTGGAGAGGGATATCCCCTCCCTCTTGGCGGGGATTCCCCAGTCGGGGGAGCATCTGTTTGGGGGTCAGTTCGCCGCTGTTCTTCAGCGCGAGATCGACTCCCGTAAGCAGGCGGCTGAATTGTCGAGGCAATTCCGTCCACGTCAGCCGGCTCAACCTCCTAAGCCGAAGGCTAGGACGTCGGTGCCCCCCCCCCCCCTTCCACGCCATCAGCGGGTGAGCTCGGCTCCACCTCGCGTGGCGTTACCTACCGGTCAGCAGCCCAAGTCTGCTCGAGGTAGGGACTCTCCCAGAGGTAAGGGGAGTAATAGGGCCCGCGGCAAGGCTCCGGCCAAGCCCAAGCAGGCCTTTTGAGGGTGCGCCCCGAGCAGTGGATCACCAGGTAGGTGGATGACTACGGTATTTCCTTCCCGCTTGGGAAGCAATTACCGAGGACGGCTTCGTTCTCTCAGTCGTGCGAGAAGGCTTCTTCATAGAACTTGCAGAGCCCGTCCTGCACGGCGCCATCCGTATCCGCCCGCCAGTCTCGTCCGCTCTTCATCAGCAGCATATCTCGGCCGAGATAGGATTGCTGCTGGAGTAGGCCGCTATAGAGAAGGTGAGAGACCACCCACATCTGTGTCTCTCCCCGATCTTTGTGATCCCAAAACGCTCGGGGAAGCTGAGGATGATCCTCAATATGAAGGTCATCAACACCTTTATCCCTCCGGAACACTTCCGGATGGAGACACTAGCGTCCATTCTGCTGGCAATCGAGCGGACAGATTTGGCGATTTCGCTAGATTTGAAGGACGCATATTTCCATATCCCGATACATCCACGCTCGCGGGATCTATTGGGATTCGCCTTCCAAGGCGAAACTTTCAGGTTTCGTGCCCTACCATTCGGGCTGAGACCAGCTCCCCGTGTCTTCACCCGGGTAGTGTCAGCTCTAGCCGCCTTCCTAAGGAATCGCGGTCTCCGACTCTTTGTCTACCTGGACGATTGGCTCCTGGTAGCACATTCAAAGCCTGTGCTCCGAGACCAGTTGCACCTCCTGCTCCAGACTACTCAGGAGCTAGGATTTATATTCAACTGGGAGAAGTCGGAGCTGTCTCCCACCCGTACCCCAGTGTACTTAGGTGCGGAGATAGACATCCCGAATCAGGCCGCCCGCCCCAGCCGCGACAGAATTCGGACGATTACGTCAGCTGCTCGGTCCTTGCGTCTTTCTCGCAAGGTACGGGCCAAGCGCTGGCTTCAATTTCTGGGCTACCTCGCAAGTCTAGTGGAGGTACTGCCAGACTGCAGACTTCTGATGAGGCCCTTCCAGTGGCACCTTTTGAAGTTCTTTTCGCCGAGCGTAGACTCCCTCAGAGTATGGATTCCATTACCGAGGGAAATTAGACGTCTTCTCGCCCCCTGGGCAGACGAGACATTTCTTGCTCGAGGCAAGCCTCTCCGCACCCCTCTTCCGTCAGTGTCCATCTCGACGGATGCGTCCCTTCTGGGCTGGGGCGGCCATTGTGGGGACGAGATGATTTCGGGGGACTGGTCTCATCTGCACACTTTTCCCCATATCAATGTACTGGAAATGCTGGCGGCATTCATGTCGCTCCGCCATTTCAGGCGCACGATTGTGGGGCACTCCGTGCTTATCCTTACGGACAACAGTACGGTTGCTGCCTACATCAATCGTCAGGGTGGAACTCGTTCAGTTTCCCTGAACTTCCTTACCGCCCAGTTATGGCGGTGGTGTCGGACAAACAACATTGTCCCGATAGCCTCTTACATTCCCGGACAAGAGAATCTTATAGCAGACTTTCTGTCCCGGGGCAAGTGTCTCCCATCTGAGTGGTCACTCCATCAGGAGGTTTTCGATCTTCTCCGCGCTACTTGGGCGCCGCTAGAGATCGATCTGTTTGCGACCACTCTCAACCACCGTCTTCCGAGGTACTGTTCTCGGGTACGGGACCCGGAGGCTTGGGCACTCGATGCCTTCGCTCTCCATTGGGGACATTTTCGAGGGTATGCTTTCCCTCCGTTTCCTTTGATCCCTCAGGTTCTGAGAAAGATCAAGGAGGATCGAGCGTGGGTCCTGTTAGTAGCCCCGCGCTGGCCGAGGAGACCTTGGTTTCCTCTACTCCTGTCCCTCCTGGCTGGACAGCCGTTTCCACTTCCACTGAGGCCGGACCTTGTGTCCCAGCCTCTGTCCGGGATCCTTCATCATCGGCCCGAGGTCCTTCACTTGACCGCTTGGCCATTATCGGGGGAGACGCTAGAGCTTCGGGACTCTCTGAGAAAGCCTCTCAGTTTATAGTCCAGAGTCGTAGAGATTCCACTAGATCTCTTTACAACTCCCGTCTGGAGGCCTTTTCAGTTTGGTGTGAAGACCTCGGGGTTTCACCCCGTGAGGCTTCTGTGGGCACTATTGCAGATTTTCTGATCTCCTTATTTGATAAGGGTAGATCTCTTTCCACTATCCGTGGATACCGCTCTGCCATTGCTGCCATTCATGTTGGCTTTCCGGACGGCTCGGGAGTTTCTAGCTCCCATTACCTGACTAAGTTGCTGAGATCGTTTTTCCTACAACGACCAGCAAATCCAAAGCTGTCTCCTTCTTGGAGCCTTCCTAAGGTACTAGACGCGCTATCAAAGCCTCCCTTTGAACCGATGAGCAAGGCTTCTCTCCATCATGTGACTGTCAAGACCATTTTTCTTATCGCCATAGCTTCAGGGCAAAGAAGAAGCTCTCTTCATGCTCTTTGTACCTCTCCTGGTCATATCCGTTGGGAAAGGCAAGGTGTTCGCCTTATCCCCAAGCCCTCCTTTGTAGCCAAAAACCAGACGGCTTCCTCCGGATCGGTTGAGGTGTTTCTCAGCCCCCTGTCAGACTTCTCCTCAGTCAAGGAGGACAAAGTCTGGTGTCCGGTGAGGGCGCTAAAATGGTACTTAGACAGAACCAAAGATTGCCGCTCGGACGAGCAACTTTTTCTCATTACTCGCGAACCTTTCTCCCCTGCTTCTAGAGAATCCATCTCTAGGTGGATTGTCGAGGCCATCCAGGCCGCTGGCCCAGAGGCCCTTCTCGCGGATAGCAAACCTAGAGCGCATGATACCAGAAGCATTAGTACTTCTTGGGCGCTTTTTCAGGGCATTGCCCTAGAAGACATCTTGAGGGCCGCCTTTTGGCGGTCTCCTAACTCTTTCACTTCTTTTTATCTGAAGGACATTCCTTCAGGAGAAGTGCAGTTTGCAACTTCGTCTTTGAGGGCGGCATCTTCTGCCGTTGACCCCCGTTAGTCTTCTTCCCTTGGGACATGCCACCCCGGATTTTTATCCGTGCTAGTCTAGCAATAATAGGTAGATACATTAATTTATTGTAGTAAATCAGTAAAATCATACCTGATTTTGTTATTTGCTAAATAAATTTATGTATCTACCTATGTCCCTCCCTCCGTCCCCTCTCCTTGCCCAGCAACATGTCCTAAACGTTGTCTCTGGCAGCTCGTTAGAGGAAGATGGCGGGCGTGCGCTCGCGCATGTGACTATGGGAAGGCGTCATACGGGGGTGGGGCGTGCGCGAATGTGACTTTTAGTTTCTCGGTGGTAGCGTAGTTTGGACCAAACTAGCAATAATAGGTAGATACATAAATTTATTTAGCAAATAACAAAATCAGGTATGATTTTACTGTTCGTCAGTTGAACTTCATAAAAGTGTAAATGCTCTACCAGCTAAATCATTGACAAAGTTACAAAATCAGATTAAGATTCCATCAAGTAGGTTTGGAAGAGACCTGACATTGTGATCTGATGACAATATAATACCGACTAGTTCAAAAAAACAGAACACAAGTCTCATTTAAGTTCTTTTCATGTTTTGTTTAGAGTCCTCAACTTTTTAAGGTCAGCTTTCGACACAATGGTTACACGGCGATCATCGTTTGTGCGCACATGAATTCGGCCATCTTGTGTCCAAATGTTTTTCACTATTTGTTTATGTCGTGATTTGATTTCCCAGAAAAGGTCACCTCTCAGTTTTGTGAGACTCTCTTGGATGAAAACCTGGGGTCCCTGTTGTTCCCTCAACATCTTTCGGGAATGGTAGATGCGATCACGCACTGTGTAGTTTGTGAACTTGACAATGATCCCTCTCGTTTTTCCCTTCTTTGCTCCAAGCCTATGACATCTATCAATATCCTGATCACCAATCTTAACGCTCAGTTTCTCCTCACATAATTTCTTGACAAGTACATTAGTGCTTTCGTCATCCCTTTCATAGATTCCGTGAAAAATCAGGCAGTTCCTCCTGGAATACTGTTCTGTTTCGTCTTGTTTATCTCTGATTTTCTCTAATTCCTTCTCTAATTGTTCAGTTTTGTCATCTCTCTCAGCCAGATCAAAATCTATCCTCTCCTTGATGTTCTCTGCCACTTTCTGTGTTATAATGGACGAAATTTCCTCAATCAATGTATCTCTTACCTTACTTATAAGGGTATCGAGAAGTTCATGGTTTTCCTCAATTGCTTTCGACACCTCCGCACGAATGTCCTTAGCAAGACTGCTTGCAGAAATGTCCTCGGCTTGTCCCCGTTTAGACCTCGTCATGTTTAGTTACAACAGAAGTCGATACAAGTGGGACTATATAGTTTGTATAACACATACGTCAGGAAGCACACCAATGTAAATATCTATGCTTTTAAACTATTATGAGGCAATATTACCGTCCAAATTCATTCAGGAGATGTGGAGATATATAATCCGAGCCTGTTATGTCGAATTATCTGCTCTATAACACTTCATAAACGACTGAAAACGGAGCAATACTTAGAGACGTCCGTTCATGTCCGCGGTATATGAGTATTGTAGAGGGTGATTGTTTTAAGGAGTAGTCATGTAATCATTATGACTTAGCTAGTAGAAATCATTTTGAAAGTTCCATTACTGATGTAGCCAACACAACCCACATACGCCTTTAAAATGAGCTGGTCTAATAATTTTTTTCCAGGGCTGTTTATATATATATGCCTATGTGTAATAAATATTTTCCCTAGGTTTTAGGTACATTTTACGTCCTTTTCGTTCTTATTTTACAGAAATAGACACCCCCCCCCCCCCCTTTCATGGAAAATTCTCTGCCAATGTCTAATATCTTATTGTAGTTTATTACCAATTGAATTTTACAAGTTTCGAAATGGTCTAAAAATTTGATCAAAACCTATACTGGCTGTTTCACAAAAAGCAACGAGATTTCCAATAGCGACATCTTAAAAAGTGCTCAGTTATCCTGAATGAAATTCGTAAGTAATGTTTAGTAGTATATCCGAAACTCCTTGGGAAATTCCAAGGGTTTAAGCAAAAACTTCAAAATAATGATTGTTTATGTAACGTTTTTGAAAAGTTTCAAGGAGAGAGCAAAGAATGGCGTGCATGCACAATTAGCGTATAATGTCGCCTTATCATTTTGTTCCAAGCTCTTCAGTGAATTTCAGTTCTTATAACAAAATGGTGTTACGAATTAAACATAAAGGTTACTTAATAAAAAAAAAAAAGCCGTTTTTTATCACAGGTATAAACCAAGATGACAGTTTTCAGAGGTTTAGCAATCCTCATAGATTTTGTGAGAATGCACTTTTATCATGAATTTAATTTAGTTTTTGATGAGTATCTTGAAACAGATCATGTTTGAAGATCTGGGCAAGTGTGACAGTTATTATTTCAATTTAAAGCAATGCTCGGTTGTTTCCTACAGTATAAATGGCTCATGTCATAATGACTGAAATGTCATGAGTTTAAGAAGTACGTAAATCATCAGTTTCACCAAATTTGAATTCAAACTACGGTACTTGGAATATTTTATTTTCTTTATTGTACTTAAAATATATCTCGCAAAGATATTTACAATGTTTTTCAAATTAAATTTTAGTCGCGATGTCATGTAGAAATTATGAGATATCTAGAATCGCTTCGAGTGAAACGTTTGCCACAAAATACAAGCAATACGAATACGCCTAAAATGTAGGCCTACTGGTGCTAGTAAATGAGTCCCCAACCCACACACACACACACACACACTTTTCAAGCACCAAAATTGCCCCGTTTTACTTTCCCTTTCCAATTAAAATAAGTACCCCTTTTCATTTCATATAAGCGCCCCTTTCCTTTTTGACCTATTATGAGTGCCAAGATTGCTGGAAAGATTACCTCGAAGTATCTCATCACTGTTATTTTATATTAATTTGTTTTACAGTAGGTGGTACGAGAAAATCGTTTTTCAACAATGTGAATATTTGTAAAGATTTGTGATTTCCCTCAGACTAAGTAATTTCTTTTAAAATTCCTAGAGAAAGGGTGTAAATTTGATAAAACATCGAGAACTTGTAATAAAACTGTATAATCTCAGTTATTTCTTAACAGTGTTTTGTCATTTAACATGGGAACTCGTAGATAGTACAAGAAAATCTTTATTAACATTTATTAATGTGGATAACGGTAAATTTAACCTGATTTTCCATTTCCAAACATTTTTCCTGTAATTTTGAGGGGAAAATGCAGTAAACTTTATAAAACAGGGAAAACTTGTACTTTTGAAGGCATAACCTGATGAAATTTTATGGTAGGCCTTGACTGTAAGTTACGATTTGGGACAGGCAATGTGAAAGAACATCCATGTGATTATATGTCTATGCTTTCAGATTGGTGGCTTTTGGCTTTTCTGTAGATTCGGAACAGACCCGTGTACGACGGAAAAACGTAATGTGATATTCCTTTTGATAATCAGATAGGGACTTTGATACCATTTTTTACGTGTATTAGACCTTTTACTGGCCGGGAAATCAACTACTTTAAGAGTTTCGAAGGTCGATTATCGCGTATAGCGAGATCAGTTATACAAATATTAAGTGACTGTGACATATCGAACATGACATATATATGTTTGATAACCTAACGATGCAGGTCATAAATGTTAATGATTAATAGAATGTGTGTACACTCTACAACGAGGCGAAATGATGAAATCTTTAACAAGTAGAATACTGAAAAGTAGCCTTGAGAACTGGTATCCACATATCTTTTCTCAAATAAATGACATAGTAACCTCAACACTCCTGATTCCCCTATGATTATATTTAAAAAATGATGTAGCAAGGCCTATAAATACGCAAAGGTAGAGAATAAAGTCGATCGAGAGTCTGTGTTCGACCTACAATCACAGGCACGCATGGATTTCTTTTAGGTGACAACACATTAACGCCCCTTTTTCTTCGATAGCAGAATGTGACAAATTGGGCACAATGATTTTAGGCTTACTGAATGTTAACAGCCTCAGCAATTAACAGCCTCAGCAATTTTCACCCGAAGTCGTTTATAATGCAGATCTCAAAATCTCCTCTATTCATATAAATTTTATATGAGGGGCTCAGTTCTGTCTTTGAGATGTCTATCTATCATTTAATAAGGAATTTTCTAATTTTATTTTTCATATACTAGTATGTGTGTATAATTGAACGTCACTTTGATTTTAAAGTTTATAAGGAATATGAATGTGAATATTGCATTCAAAATTCAATATAAAATAATAAATTCAGAATAGGCAGTGGAGTTTTATTTCATGTAGACCTTAGGCCGAGGTTGAAATATAATGACACGAGGGAAATTCTTAATCTGGATGTGAATGAATGTTAAGAATGCATCCAGTATTTGCTAAATAGAATGGAGTGTATTTTTTATTCCTGTGTCTTGCTTCTTTTTATTTCTTAGTTATCACTCTCATTTCACATTCAGATTGCCTTCCTGGTCCAATTTCAGCAAACAATAGCCATGGACAGAAAAGGTGGATGCGCACTACACTGGGAAAAAGAAGTCAAAATAGTCCACTGCAATTGAACATCACGTAATTACATTTCAGCCAATAAGATATGCGTTTACAAATAACCGGTAAAAGGCCTAACCTAGAGGGTAGTTATGCTTCCAGCTTCGACGAAAATCAGGAGGAAGCAATAATATTATCATGAAAAAACACAAACTCCAAAGACACAGGCACCTCACTACCCACTTACTACACTTTAATACTATTTGTACTGGCCTCATAATATTGTGGAATTAAGAGAAGAAAATGTTGAATCCTGCCAGCCTTTAGAACCATGAGAACGAACTCGTTCCGTGCCATTCGAAAGCGGCCAGATATTTACCCTCAACATGCTCAAGCCGGGTACACCAATGTTCACGATGAGAATGATAGACAGGGGCATATAGCTAGGGGGGGGGGGGCAGATAAACTTGTATTCTAATGCATTTACCATAAATCTTTAATATTTTTTTCTTCAGTATTTGTTTAACGATTTCTCATTTTCCTTACACTGAGCGTAATTTATCAACTCCTTTCTTATCTTTCATTTATTTAGACAGTGTCTTGGAGTCACCATGCCTGTGTCCCTCGGTGAATGGCGTGTCAGGATCGGCACGTTCGTGCACCGGCAGAGGAAAGAGTATGACTACAATTTCTTTTTAAGGAAACTTTTTAACTTTATCAAAAGAACCGAAAACGCTAAGTCTCACCAAAATGACAAAAATCCTGAATGTGACACAGCTGGATCTCCATGCAATGACAAATGTTCACCATGTGACCAGAACTCTAATACCGAACATTCTTGTGACGTCACTAATCCCAGCGGTAAGGATACCCTTCGCACGAAGTCCCCATGTGATGATGATAGTCCCGGATGTAATACTGTCATTAAGAATGATGAAAGCCCCGGCCATCACACTGCTTCTCACTCTGGGTCCTCTTGTGCAAAAAACAGTGATTCTACAACTGTTCCTGATTCCACACACGTGCGAAATCGGGTCAGCCGACCACTTACAGAAGGTGGCGAGAAATTCCGTTCTAAATTCTCCACATCACCTGAAACACCTTCCAGATATCCTTCAGTCTTTGAATACCAGAATGATGAAACGACCCGTCCAGTACTCGAAGATGATGAACTAGACTGTAGAGAAATAACACTCACGCCCCTGACACAAAGCACACAGCTAGGAAACAACAATATTCCACGGACAGGTCTTCCTCAGTCCTCTAGATCAAGTGCTACGTCTACAGATGATTCTACCACTATGATAGAATCGGCATCGAGATCGACAGTGAGCAAGGACGCTGATCCTGATGGACTGGATGAAAGGATTAAACATCAAGAAACAGCATCACCCAAAGTAAGATCTTTGTAACACTGAGTAACATCACTTAAGATATCTGTAAGATTTAATCATTTATTACTTTGTATATTGAAAAGTTGGAAATAAATGTTTTAAATTGAATTGAATTGAATTGAAGGTGTACAAGGCTGGGCTGCACCCCCCCCCCCGATATTTTTATGACGAAAATTAGGGCAACCGTAATCTTACACCTAATATTTATTAATTCATTTTATTCAAATGCATAGAAGGCTGACCAGCAGCACAAGCTGAAATGGACAGTTTACAAAGAACTAACAAAATAATCATATATAAAAATCACCCCCCTAAAAAAAAAAACAATAACAAAAAAATAAAAAAAAAACCAAAAAAAACAACAAGATGTTTACAGCTAGAATGTATAAGATTAAACTCCTAACACTTTTATCTGAAATTCTATAGGTCAATGGTTAAGGAATATAAAGAAAATTACGGAAAGTATAAACCACCTCGCGCAGAACCGAACTTCCACTTGGGTTCCACGCGGGCGCCTATTGTGTGCGAGGCGTACGGGTGCATCGAGTCGTCGGCTATACTCAGATACTCACATGTCGCTGTAATGTTTATTTAGAGGTTGTTTAAATTTGAAATATCTCATAGAATTAACATTTTAAGTTCATAATTTTAATACAGTATACTTTTAATATAGTATAATTTTAATATAGTATACTTTTAATATAGTATAGCGACATGGAACCCCTGACATACAGAACAAAATATTTTTTGGTGATTGGGACACATTAACCTTAAAATATACGATAATGTTTCAAAACTCGGGCAGCGAGGTGGTGTATTCCTAATTCTGGGCCCTCTTGCATAAAGAGTTGCGATTAAACGCAACTCAAAAAATTAAACGCAAGTCCCAAATACGCGATCCTGATTGGTTGAAAATCGAGTTGCGTTTAATCGCAACTTTTTATGCAAGAGGGCCCTGGAGTGATATGTGTAGTTTATTTCCATGACGAAATTACATAATTACATATCTTTATATACAGTAGAAGGTCATCTTGAGTAATGGTTACGATGCAAAAAATAAATTCTCATAAAGTCAAACAAATATCTACCTATCAGTTTTGGTAGATAATAGATAATTAATGAACAAAGAAAAATATGAAACTCTAATTAAAGCTAGTCGTCCGAACCCATAAAATGATATTCAGAATGATTTCGCTTCCTTACATAGGGTCAACTTGAATCTCGATCGCTGATTACTCCGAACACAGAGTCAGGAAAGATGTGTAATGAGGTCAATGCAGTGGAAGGCAAAGGCTGTCCAGACATGAACAACATCCTTCTACTGAGAGCCGGTGATGTAGAACAGAACCCTGGTCCCAATGAGACGTAAGCGTGACACAAATTTACCACTTTACAATGTTTATCATTTATATTTAACTTAAAATTATCATTTCTTGTAAGATAATGCCCTTGCATCATGGATTAGGAAACAAGTTGCTTTCCAAACTCCATTATCTCGCCAAACTTACTGGAAGCAAAATGCTGCATCACTGGATTCTCGCCACGTGCCACATCCAGTCTTTGGCGATCATGTTGTTCCACAACCCTTTATTTCTAGCCTTCTCCAACAGCACCACTCCTTTGTCTTCCACTCCTCTCTCCTCTAACCATGTCTGCAGACTGTCCATTAAAAGTATTCTTCTCCTTCCTCTACTCCTCTTCCTCTCACTCTTTCATGTCAGTGAAGCCTTCTTTACGTAACAAGGGCCCCATAAATCTCATGTATCTTGTCATTAGTTCACATATCAGTTTCCTTTTCACTCCGACTCTTCTAAAAAAAAAAAAAACTTTGTCGGTCCAAGGGATCTTCATTATTCTTCTACTTAACAATACTTCACAACTCTCCAAATGATTTCTAGAGTCTGAGGTTAGTGACTAGGTTTCACTTCCATAAGTTAGGACTGGATGGATGTAACAGTTCAGCACCCTTATCTCGGTTTTCATATTCAATGCATAATTTCTCAGTATGTTATCTAGCTTGGAGAATGCCAAATTTCCAAGGGCTATCTTTTGATCTCCTCACATCTGGCATCTCTAGTAATCATGCTACCAACATGACCAAGCTAGTTGAAAGAAGAGGCTTGTTTAAGTTCTCCTCTTTTACTTATAGGTTCAAGTACACTTAATTATACAATTCCTTCAACAACAACAAATGAATGCCAATGGTCACTTCACGAGACCTGTTTAATCCACTTTTAGCCAAATGGCATTGTAACTAAACGCAAAATACACACTAACAAAACAATGCAAATTTCAGCTAATTACATATATTATTTTTACTTAATTTATTATAGATCTGGGAACCTGACCGAGTTAGAGCTCTATCTCCTTGCTGATGGTATGGATCCATCAGATTACAGGCATGTGGGACTAGCTTTGGGATTTTCCGAGGCAGCACTGAGTCGGTTTGTAGAAGACACTCGTAACACCATGCAAGCTACCTATCAGATGATGTGTGAATGGAGGAAGACAGCACGTGAAGGAGACGCAAGGGATATATTGGTCAAGAAGTTAGAACACATTCAACTGATGCAGCTCGCCGATAGTTTACGCAGAGGTACAGTTACATATTCGCAAATAGTGATACTAAAGAGAAGTCAAAACAACAGAAAAAGTGAAATATCAATGAAAATACATGATGAATGCACCGACAATACGGCTACATAGGCCTATGTGCCAGGAGCGCTTTATTTTACTTTTGCAATGATGTTGAGGCGGGTGGGGGATAAACGAGGCCCGAACATGCATGCCACGATTTTTCTCAAATAAGTTCTGACTCGTGCCATTTCACATCCAGTATTCTTTATGCGGGGACACGGTTTAAAAAAAACCCAAAGAAAACAAAACATGACAGGCAGGGAAAAAGTTTTTAAGAAAAGTGATTACTGCTTACATCATGTACATGCTAAAAATGTATTACTTATCAAAGTTTGCCGAGTAAACAGAGACAGGCCTACATAGTAGGCAAGTAAAGGAGCTTTGTTTGGCAGGTAAAGACCTCCACCCCCCCCCCCCCCTCCCCATCTGAGTCTGAAAGGAGAATCATATTTGCCCAAAGAGAACCAAAAAAAAAAATAATAAAATAAAAAAAAATCAACTTCTGGAATCGTTTCGCAGTGCAGGTGACTTCATATCGACTGAAAATTTAAGATTATACTGAAAATAACATACATTCTTTACTCAGTCGACAATTGATCATTTATTTCTAAACTGTATTATGAATTCCGATTATATTACAGACATCATTTATTACAACCCCATTACAGGTCAGGTTGGTGAACACATACACTCATTGACAGAGGAGGAAATCCAACGGGTTGCTGAAGATGTCAAACACCACTTCACGATTGAGCTTTGTCAGATTCAAGCCGACCCGCTGAACAGCGAACTTCTACTTGAATTTAAACGAATCTTCACAAATCTCACGTTGATGGAAGAAGACAAGGGCACAAAGCGCAAAACACCATTGGCCTACAGCGACCTCCTCAAGACCAAAGTTAACGGAGTTTATCCAAAACGCTTATTGGTGGAAGGAGACGGTGGTGTGGGGAAGACAACTCTTTGCGCCAAGATCGCTTGGGATTGGATCCATGGAGATGGCTACAAAGATTTCAAACTGGTTGCTGTTGTCCTCCTCCGCAAGGCAAAGGACAAGACTGTTGGTGAAATTGTGAAGTCATATCTCTCTGATGACAATCCTGTTACAGCCATTCAGCTAGACAAGTATATCCTTACCCACCAAAGGGATGTCTTTCTTGTTCTTGACGGCCTAGATGAGCTTGCAGTGGATCTTACTACCATTCAGCAAATCGTCCAGATCATTCTCAATCGGCTATTCAAGTCAGGCACAGTTCTAATCACGTCACGGCAGTGGAGGTCAAATCAGATTAGGAATAGACCCGAACTAAGAAAGGCCTTTGCGTTCATCGCTGTAGAAGGTTTCTCTGCTGAAAACCTTGCTTCATACATCACAAAGTTCTTCCAGCCAGATGAAGTTTCCTCTGAAGAACTTATCCACTTCATATCAAATAACGATGTAATAAGAGAGAACATGGCCCCTTTTCCCATATATACAGCTATGCTGTGTATCATGTGGAAAGACTTTGATGGAGAGCGCCGAGAGGCAATGTGCAAGCTGCAAACATTTTCCCAGCTTTTTGATCAGATGATTAACTTCTTAGTTGACCACTACGTGGCAAAGCATGAAGTGTCCACTGCTTCTGCTTCACTGAAAGAACGACGTTCCGCTGTTCTTCATCATCTACCTCTCATTGGTTCTATAACCTTCCGAGGACTGACAGAGAGACGGTTGCTGTTCTCAGAAAAAGAATTCGAGAACTGCCCAGAGTCTTTGAATATGGGATGTAAAGTTGGAGTGCTTACTAGGGAGAATCGTATTCCTTCTGTGCGAGACAGAAGAACCAACTCTGATTTATCCACCTCAACGGTGCAGTTTCCCCATAAACTGTTTCAAGAGTACCTATCTGCGATGTACATTGCATCCCTTTACAGCTCAGACCAAAATGAATATAAACAATCTACAGATGATATACTGGAGGATGCAGATGAATACCGTAACTTACTCTACTTCATCTCTGCCCAGGGGAAGGAGATTGGCTTGGATATCGTATCTCGTCTCATAAGAGAGGGTATGTATTTCCCCGAGGATCATGACTTCATCGTAGATGTAGCATACGAGAGCCAAGACCAAGCAGTGGCTAAAGCAGTGGCGGATCATCTCACGACTAAGTCCAGCAGGACACTGAGCATCACGAAGGAGATGCAAGCACACACAGTATCAGCACATGTTTTCGTCTTACATCATCGTGAAGTGGTATGTTATTGATAAGGAGAATAAATGATTGGAAATATGAGATTCTGTTTTCCTGCACATATTAAAATGGCATTAAACTGGCAAAACCCAGAGCGCGTTGATAGAGAGAGTTGTGACACGCGCATAATAAGCATGCACGTACGCGGTCTTTGTTTAAAACATGGCGGATCATGGAGCTCCCAATAGTTCCCTTTCACGTACATTCTCTATGAGAGGGAACTTTTTGAAGCTCCATGAAATGACTGACCAATCAGAAGCGACCTCCAGTGTCAGGACTCTCTGTGTGGATAGTTCTGGCAAAACCTGAACAGCGCCATCTTACAATAACGGCTAAATTGAGATCATAATTTGAAAATTAATTGCATATTATTTTAAATTTTGACAAACAAATGTTTGGAAAATAGGCACATTTTATATTTAAAACCATTATTTTTGACGTTGCACATGTGGAAAATTGCCCACAGATACATTCTAAGCTTCTACAAACTAGAATAGGGCATGATGGGAAAATTAGAGGCACAGACAATTTTCAAATCTTGTTGAAAGATGGCGCCATTAGGAGCTTCAATTTACTGTCACCTTAAGGCATTTTAGGTCAAATAGGTTTGTTTACAAAGCTTTGAATGGTTAATCATTATTCTTGATTATAATTTTTAAAATCACATTCATATTCAAATAGCTTGACGGGACACCTGCTTCTAAACCTGCATCATAATCTAATAAAAGTAACTTGGTGATTTCAGTTGTGCCGCTTCAAGGGTTTAAAGGGGGTACCCAATGCTGAAACAATATTAGTTCATTTAAAAGATCATGATTTTATTAGCAGAAAATCATCTGCCTTAAGTTTTTTAAAAATTCGTGTTGCCAGAAAAATCCCCGAAATATGGTAAGATTTCAGGATATTTTGGCCCCTCAGCTGTGTCCCAATTTCAGCTAGGTAACCACAATGACGTCAAAGTGGTTACCCAGGTTCGCGTATTGCAGATGTGTTGCGCGCTAGACTGTACAAAATGCATTACACCTTGCGCGCATTTTGCTATAATTGCGCGACAAGGTAACCACTTTGACGTTATTGTGGTTACCTAGCTGAAATTGGGACACAGCTGAGGGGCCAAAATATCCTGAAATCTTACCATATTTCGGGGATTTTCTGGCAACACAAATTTTAAAAAAAATTTAAGGCAGATGATTTTCTTCTAATAAAATCATGATCTTTTAAATGAACTAACATTGTTTCAGCATTGGGTACCCCCTTTAAAGCAATTTTCCACTTGTAAATAGGAAAAGCCCAAACTTGGCTATTTCCAAATCTTTATTGAAGACCCAACTATTTTCAGAAGCCTATTTAACCCTTTCAGGACTAGAATTATTTAAGGGCTAAATTGATCACATTTTGTTCTTCAAATTGGCAACAATAATATTTCTCTTTTAGTGCTACATGGTTCTAATAAGGTGTAATATCTTTGAGAACAATATTCATGGTTATGAATTTTGTCGAAAAATTGAAAAAAAATTGCCAATTTTGATGAAAAACAATGATTTTGATCCTCTCAGTGTGTTGCCAATTTAGGGATTTTAAAGCTTATTGATTCTTGATTTTAAAATTCCTGGCATCAAACGCACTGTGGTCATGCAACAAAAATGAACATTATGGCCCGATTTCACAAAGGAGGTTTGGTTTAAACCATGGTTTAAACCATGGTTTAAAGGGGGTACCCAATGCTGAAACAATGTTAGTTCATTTAAAAGATCATGATTTTATTAGCAGAAAATCATCTGCCTCAAGTTTTTTAAAAATTCGTGTTGCCAGAAAAATCCCCGAAATATGGTAAGACTTCAGGATATTTTGGCCCCTCAGCTGTGTCCCAATTTCAGCTAGGTAACCACAGTGACGTCAAAGTGGTTACCCAGGTTCGCGTACTGCAGATGTGTTGCGCGCTAGACTGTACAAAATGCATTACACCTTGCGCGCATTTTGCTATAATTGCGCGACAAGGTAACCACTTTGACGTCATTGTGGTTACCTAGCTGAAATTGGGACACAGCTGAGGGGCCAAAATATCCTGAAATCTTACCATATTTCGGGGATTTTCTTGCAACACGAATTTTAAATTTTTTTTAAGGCAGATGATTTTCTTCTAATAAAATCATGATCTTTTAAATGAACTAACATTGTTTCAGCATTGGGTACCCCCTTTAAACCCCCTCTTGGGTTTTTTAAGCGTACGTGAGCACGGAATCTGATCCAATGATATATTTTCTTTGAGCAATGTGCGCTTATTTACGCTTATTTTAGTACGCTTACGGAGGTTTAAACCTTACCCATGGTTTAACCTCCTTTGTGAATTCGGGCCAGTGTGTGCAGAAATGTTTGCTCTTTCTGCTCATCACCTTTACTGGACCTAAATTCTGGAACAGCCTGAATAACGAACTAGTTGATAGCCCCTCCAGCAATTCTTTTAAACGGAAGCTAAGGTGTTACCTTTTAAGTAAGTGTATGTATGTATGAATATTCATATCATGCTGGATCGTACAGGCGGTCACATAGATTTTGCTCGTGTAACACTGTCCTGCCTTTACATTTTTTTTTTCTTCTTCTTCTTCCTCTTCTGCCTTCTTCTTCTTTTTTTTTCTTCCTTTTCTTTTTTCCCCCTTTTTTCTTTCTTCTTCTCTTTCGTCTTTTTCGTTTCTTTACTCCACTTTCTGAGCTTTGCTCTTCTTTTACGTTTAGTAAATGTGATACTTCTAATCCGTCTCGCTTTTTTATTGCATCCCAATCGGAATTACTTACTCTACATGGGAGCCTAATCATTTACAAGCAATGCTTTTTATTTAGGCTCCCCACATTTTACATTTTTTTCTTCTTTTTGCCAGTCATTCACATATCTCTCAAACTTTCTACCTATTTACTGTACATTGTACTTGATTTGAGTTCTTTACCCCTATGTTTTGAAATGGACAAATATGCTTGTAAAATTATTTTTGTAAAAATTGTTTTGATGTAAAAGTGGAACAAATAAAACGTCAAACTTCAAACTTCAAACTTCATGTATCTGGTATATTCTATAGGGCTCTGAATCAAAAGTTAATGAGCTAAACCACAAAATGTGGTCAATTGTCTCGAAAGGGTTAATAGAATAGTTGCGTGTCAGTTGTCTCAGGCTTTAAAGATAGACTTATATATAGATGGGGGTTATCAAATTACGTAAAATGAAGAAAAAAAAGGAGGGATGGAACATGAACAAAGGACGTTACAACTTCCTCCCATTCCCTCACCCTCATCAGTGGCCTTGTTGATTTGTTCTTTATCCATCGAGTAAGACCGGTGACCAACTAGATGGCCCCCAACCCACGCTACGCATCACTGACGATATCAGTGGATCTGGTATTATTTTGATGTTTTACTGTGCAACAATTCAATACACATTCATAAACGTAGGATTATTTTTAAGTTTTACAGCCGACCTCTATTGTTATATACATTACGTATAATGTAGGATGACCTGATTGTTGAAAAGGAATGTGGACGGACCGCTTCAGAGGACCTGGCTGAATTCATGTGCACATCACAAAAACTGAGAGATGTGACAATCAACGAAACTATGCATGATGTCTTCTACTCGGTGCTTGCTAATAAAGCAGTGCATTCCAAGGTCAGTATAAATTGTGTGTATTATCAAAATTGTTTGATACTTAATTGTACAAACAGAATAGAAATACCAAATTCAGTTAAGATGGTAGAGATCAAAATTTTATTCTAAAAAAATTGAATTAGATAATAAATTATTGGAAGAATTATCGGACATAATTTTGGTAATTAATCGTAGGAATTAAATGGATAATATTTCTATGAATTTAAATTTTCAAAATACAGTATATTAAATCAAATACAAAAAGTATACGTAGTAATAAGTCCCCATAAATAGTTTGATATTTGATGTGTGTTAGTAATAATCCCAATCTTCTCTATTTGTAAAAAAAAAAAATATTCTTTCTTCCCCCCTCCCCTCCTCCGATGAGGGCCCAGCGGGATTAATGAATTATATTCCCCGTCGAAAAATAAGAATCCCCTTTCTTTCCGATAGTACTGGATCCGCCATGGTATATTGTGGTAAAGCATCATACTAGGATGAGGTTAAATTTAAGATAACTCATTTCATTTTTTCCTCAAACATGTCATAAAGCATATAATTATACATCTTCAGCAGAGATGTGCTTATTTTATAAAGTGTTTATTTGTTAACCCGTTGACTACTGAATTTTCTCATCCCCATTGGCTTAATACAGGGACCAACCGGTTCCCGTGGGCAATGGGGTAATATGTTTATTTGCAGACGTTTTTTCTTCTCAAAAGTTTTTCTTTTCCCCAAAAAGCTTTCTTTCAGATGAACCAACTGCTTCCCTCATCATGCTCATCCATGTACAATACTTCCACAGTCAACATGTCAGCAATGACATGATCTAGTAAAACCCCACAAAGTCTCATTTCCTTTTTATTTTAAATTGAATTATTTGACTCTATTCAATAAGTCATCATGCCGGATCATATTTGTTAACTAATTCTGCTTGTCGTCCTCTGCTGTCAGTCAAATCAAAGGTCTATCTCTCCTCGTTTCCATATCTGTTATTTCTGAATACTTGAAAACACAATGTTCCGTGTCTGATTTTTATCAAGGAGCTTGAAGCACCTTGCTTTTATACACCTCGTACACTTTTCTTGCTATAATAGAGAACAGAGAGAGAGAGAGAGACTGGCGAATCCAGGTTTTGAAAATATGGGGGAGGGGGCGCGGCCTAGCGGCCACACTCATCGTTCAAGTAGCGGCGCCAATAAATATTGTGAAAATGATGATTGGACCTAATGCATCAAGAGAAGGACCCACCCTACCATCCACTACTCCTGGGTTGCTCCGCTGTTTTTCTCGTGGACGGGTATAATAAAAGGCGGCTGACATCTCTTTTCCAGTCAACTTCCTTCCTCTCTAAATTTTGCGAGCTATCGGAAGCAAGCGAGCAAAGTTTTTGACTGTAATAATAGTGATATCACCTGATAGTACGTTGTGCATCCATATGCATAGATCGCTGGCCTTGTTCAGTGTGTTATTAGTGAGTTGACGGTTTCCCAGATAGGCATATATTAAAAGTGACTAATAGATTTCTGTAGTGCTGCAGCCATGGGCATACAGGCACATTTGAAAATTGGGGCCTCTTGCCCTAACATAAACCTTCCGGTTCCGAAATCTTGGCAAATCTGTCAATATTTCATACTCGGGCACGTCTTTGCCGGAAAATTAAGACCCAGAAATAACATCAAGCCTTGTATATGGATGCAGCCATAGGCGCCGGAAGTAGGGGGGGGGCAGGGGGCGGTCGCCCCCCCCCCAAACGAAAAAGTGGGGGGGGGGCAAAATGCATTTTCGCCCCGCCCCCCAAAAGCCCCCCCCCCCCCATTAAAAAAAAAAAATCAGTAGTAAAGGAGTAAAAATCATGTGTATATTAAAATTGATTGCTTTATTACGTAATTGTAAGTCTCTGTATTCATTTTTCGTATTCATGGAGATCACTGAAGACAGATAAAGCATTCAAACTTTAAACTTTAACGTAGTGGAGGTTTTGTATTAGACGCAAGGTTGCCAGAGTTGGCAGAATTCTGCTTTCTGGCAGAATTTTGACCGCTTTAGCATAATTTGACAAAATTTAGCAGAATTTTAGCATAATTCTGGTGTTTTGTTTTTCCTGATAACCTTCTTTTTTTTTTTCTTTTTTTTTTTTTGCTTGTCAGAGAATTTTCGAGTAAAAATACACCCCCAAAAATGCTGGTCAGAGAATTTTTGAGTAAAATTTTAATTTAGCAGTAGGATCCAGGGTTGGCATATTTCCCGCTTCGGAGGCTAATTCCCGGACGCCGGGAAATAAGCGGTATTTATTGGTATTTCCCACTTTTTACTGGTATTTACCGCTTTTTACCGGGAAATACCGGGAAATATATTTTTCCACTCACTTGTTCATAGGGATTGTCCAATTTTGAACATAATAACAATGGTGGTGAGTATGGTTGCTCTGGTGTGTACTATTTGTGTGTGTGGGTGCGTGTGTGTGTGTGTGTTTGTTCCTGTGTTTGTCTATGTCTGTTATTTTGGCTATAAAAAGATTTTTTTTTCTGTAAACATTTTATCAAAAGTTCAAAACCAGCAATCACTAGTACACATGTATACAAAATCATTGATACACTATTGTTACAAAAACCAATTACATACAGTAGAATATAAGATGGGTTGTATGAAACAAGGTTTCTGATTGGTAAGATGTGGGTCTTGCCAGTGCGTAATTCGTTATATGTCACGACCGTGCAATATAACGTGTTATATTTTCCGCTCTGGTGTGTTCTATTTGTGTGTGCGTGTGTGTGTGTGTGTTTTTGTGTGTGTATATTTTGTGTACAAACTCCCATAGACAGAGATCAATAACGATACAAATTAATCGATAATACGGAGTTCGTTGCACTTTATCAATGAATGTTGCAATGTAGAGTTTCATGAGTTCCGCTCCCACAAGCAGTTTCCCATTTTCTATAATGCATAGTACATGATCATTTTCGTCAAATTATACCGTAAAATGTGCATCCATAGATAAAGAATATAAAATGCACTTAGAAATTCTAAAGCTATTGATTCACATATTACGGTATATTCAACTCAAGAGCATGCACTGTATGTATAATATAATTCATATTCTGAGCTTTATTCACAATTGAAAACAAAAATCATATTGTAATGAGATACATGTAAAAAGTTTAACCCCTGGAGAAATGAATTTGAGTTTGTGTATGTGTGTTGTACATGTATGTGTGTTTGGGTGTGTACATGTATGCAGTGTGGATTTACATGTAATAAATTTGTTTGTGTGTTTCTGCTATGAGTGTTGTGCTGTTAATTATTTCAGAACAATATTTTCAGTTGTTGAGGCTAAAAACAAGTAAAATTATTAATAAATAAAGAATTAACATCATATTTCCCGTTTTTTACATAAGTTACCGGACGCCCATATTTACCGGACGGTATTTACCGGTATTTACCACCGGTAATTACCGCCACCGGTATTTACCGCCCAACCCTGGTAGGATCCGTATTGTTGTGAGAGGATGGGAAAGCGTGTGTGTTTTTTTAGGGATGAGAAGACATGAGCCCTTGAAATGTGAGCCACCTTGAATGTTTGCCCCCCCCCCCCCCCCCCCCCAATCCCAAACTGCTTCCGGCGCGCCTGGATGCAGCCCCATTCATCCCGCCGCTTAGGTATTTTGCAATATGGGCAGAATCAATATAGGATTTCGCTTGTGCTGGGACAGGATTGTCTCTTTTCTACTTTCCAGTAAGCGAACAAACCGAGCAAGCCAAAAAAAAAAAGAAAAGAAAAAAAAGAGAATATCAATGGTAATAGCGATCTTTACGGGGATTTTTTTTTCTTCAAATACGCATGTATGCAAATTGGCTTCATTAAATCGTAAATATGCGATAAAGATTTCATCTCTATCACTCGGCATGGATGTTTCCATCTACCCATAAATTGACACCCTGATTCCACCTATTAAAATGAGCGGCCCTGCATGGTACCTTTACCCACCAGTCAGCTCAGCTAATTCCACACACGCCAATAACTTGAACTACTCTAAGAGCATTGCTGATTCCTTTTCCATCGAGTCGGTGCCTCTGATACTGTTTACATTATGTTTACGCTGTTGATTACATCAGATTATGAGTCTGCAATGATGTAATAACCTTACGTTGTTTTATCTACCAAACCGAAATCGATGACTTCTGACAAAGATCGTTGCCGTATAGCATGAGACGGACCCGACTTTATATTAGACAAATGACTCCGATTTTTAAGGAAAATGTCGCCAATACTGTATAACCACATATGCATTAGCCATTTCAGCGATTTCGTGGTCTCCAGTTACCATGTACATTTTCCAATACCTTGTAAATATGTTTCATATTTTGTTTCTCAGAAAATGTAATAAATTCGTTCATTCATTCATTCATTCATTCATTGTAACTACAACAGATTGGATCTGAGTGATCGTTCATCTGCATCACGTGATCTCGCTCATTTCATCTGTGAGATGCCTCATATCATTTAAAGAACCTGACACTATGGCTATAGAAGTGCAAATGCGGTCGCAGTTATTTTACTTGTGAATTGCTCATGACATATTAGATTGTAACAAGAAAATAAGAAAGTCTTCATCTCCTCGTTTCAATTTTTCTTATTTCTTTATCCATGAAAACAGCAATATTCTTTGTCTGCTAATATTTTTTTCATTTTGATTTGATTTGAATTGTTTCCATCAGTTTACATAATGTATGTACAACGAGAAAGCAAAATATAAGCATATGAATCAAATGACATAATACAAAGGATAAAACATATATAATAACAGCTCAGTATAGTAAATATTTTCCAGTAGAGGTAGTAAACACATACAGTATATACAGTTGTGTATGTGTATGTGTGTGTGTGTGTGTTGGGGGGGGGTATAAAGCGAGGCTTGTCGAGTTAGGTCCCTATTTAGCAAAGAAAATGAGCTGGAAAGTAGAATTGGTGAGATCAAGATGAGAAGAAACAAAGAAATGACGGAAAATAAAAAGAAAAGGGAAAGGGAGATAGAGAGAAAGAGAAGACAGAAGACAGAAGCGAAGTGCAGATCGAGATCAGCAACCATGCAGCATTCTGTGATGAGAAAACAAGGGCGTTTTATTAATGCTACGTTTACATTATGTTCCCGGCGGCCACGGCAGTCACGTTTCAGGCCACCGTGGACAAAACGGGATGGACGTGAGACAACGAGGGGGACGGGATGGGCAAACATGAAAGGCCGTGATTGCCGGGGATGTCGGGCCAGATTTTTATGCTAGGTTTATGCTACGGTTACATTATGTTCCCTGGGCCACGGCAGCCCCGTTTGCTCGAAACGTTTCTCACGTTCTGATCAAGGTCTGAGAGATGCCGGGGAATACACATGCTTCCCGGCCGTCCAACTACGGACTGTCTCCAAGTTTTCGTAAGGCCTATTATGCACTGTCATGTTTTGTTGCGTTCACCCCGTTTTACTACGGCCTACTAGGTTCTCATCCCCACCGTCGGACTGCCGTGGCAAATTGTTTGACAGTTTAAAAATCTGGCACGGCATCCACAGCAATCACGGCCTTCACGTTTGCCCATCCCGTCCCCCGCGTTGTCTCACGTCCATCTAGTCTAGTTCTGGACGTTTGTAATTATTTTGTCCGTAAAACCCCATGTACGTGCACCCAGGGAGGTGGAAGGGAGACGGCGCGAGGTCCTCTGATTCACTCTCCCAAACAATGACAAAACTCATGTTCGATTCAACGGTTCTGAAATCACTTGATACGCACCGGTGACTGCCCGTCTTCATCAGCCCGAGTTTCCAAAATAGCCCGCTAATTCTGATCCGGCAAACTAACCCGATCAGAACTAGCTCGAGCTAGTTTGTAATGAAGACGCAATTAGCTGGCTATTTCGTGGGTTTCTAGCTCGAGCTAGAAGCCTAAGTCAACTCGGGTTTTTTGGTGAAATAGCGCGCTATTTGGCGAATTAGCCCGCTAATTCGCAGGTGAAGACGCACTCGGGTTTTGACTCGGGTTAATTTATTCATGACACCAATCCTAGAAATGTTATTTTCCTTATGTATTTCTTGATTTTCTTCTCTCTTTCCACCTCTTCCTTATGTATTTCTTTGTTTTTCCTTCTTTTTCTTTTTTCTCCTTATGTATTTCTTTGTTTTTCCCATTCTTTATTCTTCTTTCTATTCTTATGTATTTCTTTGTTCTTCTTGCTATCCTATTTTCTTTATATATTTCTTGTTTTTCTTCTCTCTTTTTGTCTTTTCCTTATGTATTTCTTTGTTTTTCCCATTTTCTGTTCTTCGATCTTGCTATCCTCTTTTCTTTGTTTATGTATTTCTTTGTTCTTTCTGTCCTCTTCTTTTTATATTTCCTTATGTATTTCTTTATTTTTCTTTCTATTCTATCTTTTTCCTCATGTATTTCTTTGTTTCTTATGTATTACTTTGTTTTTCCTTCTCTCTTTTTTCTCCTTATATATTTCTTTGTTTTCCCCATTATTTCTTTTTTTCTATTCTAATGTATTTCTTTGTTCTTCTTTTTACCCTCTTCCCTTTATATTTCTTTGTTTTCCTTCTATCTTTTTATCTTTTCCTTATGTATTTCTTTGTTTTCCCCATTTTCTGTTCTTCGATCTTGCTATCCTCTTTTCTTTGTTTATGTATTTCTTTGTTCTTTTTGTCCACTTCTCTTTATATTTCCTTATGTATTTCTTTGTTTTTCTTTCTATTTTATCTGTTTCCTTATGTATTTCTTTGTTTTTCTTTCTATTTTATCTTTTTCCTTATGTATTTCTTTGTTTCTTATGTATTACTTTGTTTTTCCTTCTTTATTTTTTCTCCTTATGTATTTCTTTGTTTTTCCCATTATCTATTCTTCTTTCTATTCTTATGTATTTCTTTGTTCCTCTTTCTATCCAGTTTTCTTCATATTTCCTTATATATTTCTTTGTTTTTCTATTTTATTTTTTCCTTATGAATTTCTTTGTTTCTTATGTATTACTTTGTTTTTCCTTCTCTCCTTTTGCTCCTTATATATTTCTTTGTTTTCCCAATTTACTATTCTTGTTTCTATTCTTATGTATTTCTTTGTTTTTCTTCTCTCTTTTTATCTTTTCGTTATGTATTTCTTTGCTCTTTTCTTTTCATTTATCCTATATATTTTTTTTTAATTTTCCATCTTCGAAGTGCGCATGCTCTGAAGCTCGAGTTTATTCCAAGAACGAGCGGGAATCGCTCGACTCGGGCTGATGGAGACGGGGTTTTTCAAACTCGGACTTTTTCCTCGAGAAGCGCTGATCGGGCTAGAATCTCGAGCTTGAGCAAACTCGGGCTGATGGAGACGCTTGTGAGTGTAGGCGGGGCTCTCTTAATTGCGTTCCCTGAGAATCTTCAGGGAAAGTCATTAGCACTACTGGAAAATCCTGGACGTTTGTTTGGGAGAGTGAATCAGAGGACTTCGCGCCGTCTCCCTTCCACCTCCCTGGTTATACGCTGGGTGCACGTACATGGGGTTTTACGGACAAAATAATTACAAACGTCCAGAACTAGACTAACGTCCATCCCGTTTGTCCACGGTGGCCTGAAACGTGACTGCCGTGGCCGCCGGGAAAATAATGTAAACGTAGCGTTAGATGGATAGGGGAGGGATATGAATTTGCCTGATCAAGGAGTTATCACAGAACTGTGATAAACTCCTTGGTATGATATGGGTTCAGCAAAAGAGATGTCAGTTCTTTTTTAAAACGGTGCAGTCTGTTCCAAAATTTGGGACCTGTAAAGAAGATAGTTTTGTGTGCTAAGAACGTTCTCGTGCAGTGAAGATGGAAAACGTTTGATCGTCTTGTTGGGTAATTGTAAGGTGTACTGTTAGTTGTGAAAATAGTCTAGTCGGAAAGGGGGGTTCCCGTGCACCATCGAGATACATTTTTTAAAACCAACTTTTTTATAATGCCTGAAGTGTCTAGTTAATGAATTTTGATGTTCCCATTGTCAAATCGTGTCCCATGGGGTTCAAAATCGGCCATTTTGGCAGCCATCTTGAATTTTTGATGAGATTCCATAATTAGCATATCTTTTGAACTAGACATCATGCATGAATAAATAAAACAGCTTTTTTGAGTAATAATATGACGAGGAATCAATTCAGAGAGGTATTTTAGTTTAATTTAGTTTATTTTCCACACAAATCAATCAAATACAAATTATACATTTTGAAATACATTCTGGAATAATAAAATACATAATTTCAAGAACAGATATGTCACAAAAATGAAAGAATCTGAACATATAGAGAGCACATGCAATTCAAAGATTTACGTTCATGTATATATGGTGGAGGGGCCTAAAAAAAAGCTAGGCTTGTTGTGGATGGGCCCCAGTTAATAAATAATTTACAGACATGTAGAAGAAAATAATAGTAGAAGGGAGGAAGGAGGAAAAGAAAGAAAGGGAAAGGAAGCTATAGGAAGGGAAGAACTGAACAGGAAAAGGAAAACATTATACAGAACAAGACAAAGATCACGAGAACGGGGACGCACGGGTACTTTACAAGACAAGAAAGGATAGACGAACTGAATTGCAAAGGGATCTGCAGCTGTTATTTCAATGTGAAGAATTTTTAACACTACGTCGCAGCATAGTATGGTAAATGAGGCAATAGAAGTCATGACGTAATCGTGAGTGTACACATGCACGTTAAATAAAGATATCATAAATGTATCGAATGCATATCGGATGAATACAAGAGTATTACCAAGAAGTATTACAAATTACAATATGGTTTCAAAAGAAACATCTTTAACTTTCTTTTAAATACAAATGTACTTACAGATCTTTTTATTTCGGGATTTAGAGAGTTCCAGTATTTGGGACCGCCGGACCGGAATAGACAACTGTATTGTAGGCAAATCGTGTTCTGGTTTTTGGAAGATGGTATGAAAATGCTTGACGTGTAGGATATAGTTATGCAGTTGGTTGTTTTTTGTAAACATATAACTGAGTGCTTGAGGTAAATCGTTATTGTTCAGTTGAATCATTTTTGTGATTTGAGTAACCTGGATTCCACAAAACATCAAAAAGTGTCAAAAAAAGTGATAAAATTTGCACAAAAAATCGTGCATCTTAACGTCATCTTGTTTTTCAACTAGTAAAAACAATTATAACCTGAAAATTTTTACTAAAATATGTTGAGAGGGATGTAATCATGATTTTCATGCATAAATTTACACATATACCTTAAACATGTACCAGTATGGTCAGCTTAATGACACCTCTCAGATTAGGAAATACATGCGTTTTTCATGCAAAATCGAGGCCCATTGGCTATTGTGTGCGAAACCCCATTGACTTCTGTGTGTTAGAAGCGGCACAAGTTGAGACGCTTTTACCAGCATGTTTGGTTAGAGTTATACGTTGTGTATGGGCATAAACGCATGAAATCTAATTAATTTTCATAGTGTACATTGTATACTCTGTAGTGCTTGATGGTTTATACTCAAAGACAGTAAAATTAATCATTTGAGACCAAATCGAACATAGATACACATACATTGCAGTAAATTAGGGTAATGTTTGCGTGTTAGAGAAGGCACGTTTCGAACCCTCTCCCAATATGATTGGTATGATTCATGCATGTTCAAACCATAGACGTATGTGGTTCAAACATACATTGATGCTTAAAAATTGATATGATATGTGCCAATAATGCTGTACGTAACGGAAAGGTTTAAGAATAACAAATGATTTCGTTGTTTAAGATAGAAATATGCCTTCTTGCGATCGAACACACCTTGATATTTAATTAAAGGTAGATAGTTAAGGTCCCAGAATTTAACAGGAAGAACAGCTTTACCAGCGAACATTAATGTCATTTTGGAATGCGTTGAAAGGATAATTTCATGATTCATAAACGTAGGTGTATCACTTTGTAGAGATACTCAAGAACAAAATATACGCGAATGGCAAGATTGAGTACATTTTCAGATGGATAAAGTAAAGTTACACAAAGTTAGGCCTATGTACATGATCCAGATTTTCGTTACCAGGTTACAAGTAAAATCACCTCCCTGCCAGAATATGAGGTTACAGTTGCCCGAATAGAAGGTGTCGGCGCCATGATTGGTAATTTCACATTCTTGGGGGTGATGTAGTTCATTACCCCGAACCTCGCCTTATGAGGTTATTCATAATAATGAAGATATTCATAATAATCATAATTCCGTATAATTTTCTATTTTTTTCTAAATTGTTTGCTAATTGTTGCTTAGAACATGCTGGTAATGAAGATCTGCCTAAGATGTTTTCTTCCCCATTACTTTCTTTGATAGTGATGACTATTATTTTTGGTGATGACGGTGGGTCATAGTACTTGCATACTATGATTACTCGTACTAAGAGTATTCACGTAAGTTTGTTGACATCATCCTTTTGAGCAGTATCTCGTCATGTTCGTCTCTCCTGTCATCTCACCTCTCTATCTCTTTATTTCTCTCTCTCTCTCTCTTTGTTCTTGTCTCTTGCACACGTCCTTTCCCTTTCCTTTCTCAGTTTTCCCTCTCTCTATTTCTCACTCCCTGCCTCTGTTCTTCCTCTTCTTCCCTCTTCCTTCCCTCTTTATCTCCCTTTCTCCATCTTCCGCTCTCTTTCCCGCACTCTTCTTTTATGTTCCTAGCTATCCTCCCTTCTTCTATTTATCTTCCAAGTCTCTCCATGTCCACCTTCTTCCGTCGTATTCTGTTCTGTCTTTCTGTCCATGCACCATTTTCCCTCCGCTCATCTCTGTTTATGTCTGAAGTCCATCACCAATTTCACCCTATATGTTTCTCTCTCTGTCTCTCTGTTATCCTCTTTCTCTGTCTATATTTTGTTCTCTCCTTCACCTTAGCTAGCGCTCTCTCTCTCTCTCTCTCTCTCTCTCTGTCCTCTCTCTGCTACTTCTCTCTTAACCATGCCCTTCTGTATCTTCGATGTCTCTCTTTACCCTCCTTCTTCTCCCCCCCCCCCCCCCCTCTCATTCTCTCCACTGTCATGACTGTCCTTCTCTGTCTACATGGCTCTCCTGTCTCCTATCCCACTTCTTTCTGTCTCTGGCCGTCTTTCTATTCCCCTTCCCTTATTTTCTCCCTCTTTCTCTCCGTCTGCCCAACTTCTTTCCCCCTCCTTCTCTTAAATCGCTGCTCTCACCCCTCCCCTCACTCCTCCCCTCACTCCCCTCCCAACCATTTCCTTCTCCCATCTCCCCTTTCTCCCCACCTTCTCTTCTTGTCTGTTTGTATGTCTGTCTACCCCCCCCCTCTCTCTCTTTGCATGCCTCTCTCTTTCTCTCTCTATCCATCCCCACCTCTTATTTCCTCCCTGTCATGCCTGTGTCTCTCCATCTCTCCCTCACTCTATTTCTCTCCCTTTCATCTCAATAATATGTTCTGTCTCCATTGTCACTCCATATCCTCCCCTCCCCTCCCCCTCCCCTTCCCCCTCTCTCCATCACTAATTTGATCCTTCCCCCTCAGCACATGCACTCTCTCTCTCTCCCTCTCCCTCTCTCATCTTACCACCAACTCCCTTGTACCATCTCCCTCTTCCCTACCCGTCTCTCTGCTTGTCTGTCTGTTTCTGTCTCTGACTCTGTCTGTCTGTTTGTCTTTTTGCTCTCAATCATCCCCCTTCTCTCCTTTCTTCCCTGTCTTGCATTGCCTTGCCCTCTCTTCTGTTCTCTCTCCTCCTCATCTACTTTCTCTCCCCCACCCTTCCCAGTCACCATCTTCCTCTCACGTCCTTTATCCCTCTTTTTTCCCCGTCTCCCCGTCTCCCCTGCCCCTGCATCCTCTCTCCATCTTTCTCCTCCCCCTCTCTCTATATGACTCTCTCTCTCTTCCCCTCTATCTCTAAACCTCTCCTCTCGTTTTCTCCCTTTCTCTACCTCTCTCCGTCTCTGCATCTTCTAACCCTAACCCTTTGTCATGTCTCTGACATCTTAGTTAATTTTGAGATAATCATCTCCATTACTCCAAAACTATACACGCTATTAGTTGATTTCATCAAATCATTCCCAGTAAAATAATTTTATATAAAAATGTCATAACATATAACTGAAATATTTTTTATCATCTAACCCTGTGGAACACTCATCAATTACTAAAATGGGTGGTAAAATTGCTGTCAATATCAAGTATTGTGGGATAAGATCTTTAAATTGATATCATCTTGATAAATTGTTGACTCTCTATTCTAAAACAATATTGCATAATGTATATATATTTTCTAAAACAAAATGTAAGGAAAAAGCACTTTTCCAACTAAAGATGTCATTCATTTTTGAGAAGCTCGTGTCAGGAGAAACAGATAGACGAACCGTCAAGACAAGCACAGAATGTTATACCCTAATCCACTGAAATATGTATCTATGTTCGATTTGGTCTCAAATGATTAATTTTACTATCTTTGAGTATAAACCATCAAGCATTACGTACAAAGCATGAAATGTACACTATAAAAATCAATTAAATTTCATGCATTCATGCCCATAACACAACGTATAACTCTTACCACACATGCTGGTAAAAGCGTCTCAACTTGTGCCGCTTCTAACACACAGAAGTCAATGGGTTTTCGCACACAATAGCCAATTGGCCTCGATTTTGCATGAAAAACGCATGTATTTCCTAATCTGAGAGGTGTCATTAAGCTGACCATACTGGTACATGTTTAAGGTATATGTGTTAAATTTATGCATGAAAAATCATGATTAGATCCCTCTCAACATATTTTAGTAAAAATTTGCAGGTTATCATTGTTTTTACTAGTTGAAAAACAAGATGACGTTAAGATGCACAATTTTTTGTGCGAATTTTATCACTTTTGTCACACTTTTTGATGTTTTGTGGAATCCAGGTAACTCAAATCACAAAAATAACTCTCTGAATCGATTCCTCGTCATTTTATTACTCAAAAAAGCTGTTTTATTTATTCATGCATGATGTCTAGTTCAAAAGATATGTCAATTATGGAATTTCATTAAAAATTCAAGATGGCTGCCACAAATGACCGATTTTGAACCCCATGGGACACGATTTGGCAATGGGAACATCAAAATTCATTAACTAGACACTTCAGGCATTATAAAAAAGTTTGGTTAAAAAATGTATCTCGATGGTGCATGGGAACCCCCCTTTCCGACTAGACTGAAAGGTCTGCGAGAGCATTCGGAAGTTCATGAGTTGGAACCACTGAACTCTATAACTGGAATGGGCGTCACGTTGAGTGACGCACGACCCCGGCCGGCGCCGTATACTGGCCGCCATGTTGTTTCTTTTTGCGAGTTCATATAAGCGGGGTTAATTCGCATTCATGCGCTCAGCATGAATGAAAACTTAATTCCGCGGGGTGGACTGGAATCGGATTGGAAGCAATGGGGAAAGCCAGGAGGATTAAGCAACTGGAATGAAACTCGTTTTCAACTTTTCACCAAAAATGATATCCTTCAAAACGGGCCGGGCGGCTCATGACGGCCGGAACGACGGAATGAACAAACAAAAAAAAAAAAAAAAAAAAAAAAGCGGTGCTTTGGAACGGTTTTCTCTCTTCTTTTTCTCAACAAGAAAAAAAATGGTATGCTTTGGAACGAAAATTTGAGTGTGAAATTGGAAGTCTTCTCGGCGGCACATAGTGGCGGATCCAGGAATTTGAAATAGGGGGGGGGGGCGCCTCCGGAGTAGACTAAGGAGGCACAACACTGCAAGGACAGGAAAGCGGAGGGAAAGAAGTTGGGTCTGCATAATATATGGCCTGTATTATCATGATTATATTGTACACGCACGCACGCTCGTGGATCGAAATAACCTACCTGAACTATACGTTGTTGTTGTGGATTGGTTTTAACGGCTAAAAGTATTAGCCTTGGTACCATTCTAAATTCGCGCTTTATCATGATGAAAATCTTGAGTGTAGGGGCACTTCTTACAATAAAATTTTGTGTTCTGGTATCAACGATATACTTGGTAATGAAACCAAAGAAAATTTATGAAAAGCCCGCGCTATATTTAAGGTGAACCGAAGAGTGAAAAAAAAAAAAATATCACAAAACAGAAAAATTGGCGCCTCTGCCTTGAACCGCCACTGGGCACATACACGTGACCGCACACTACATACTGAGTGCCCCCCCCCCCCCCCGGGCTAGGTCCTACTTGTATTTGGCTACTCACCGATAACGTAGTCTAGCTTGCTGTTTACTTGGAGCGATAGGGTGCTAAACATCTGTTTCATTTCGGACATTACATCCGCCAAGCCAGGAGGCACTAGTGTACCCAAGGGGGCGGGGAGGGCAAGGGGGGGGGGGAGAATGCCCCCTTGACAGCTTTTGACAGAAAAAAAAAGAATTTTCCCCCCTTTTAGACCTTTTTTGGGTGTTTTTTTGTTTTTTGTTTTGCTCGTCAGAGAATTCTGGACCCCATAAAATCTGATACCCCCAAAGGAGCGACTTTTGGGGCGCTGAGTTTTTCGTTGTTGTTTTGTTTTGTTTGTGCGACACCCCCCCCCCCCCCCCCCGAGCGACTTTTGGAGGACAGGCGAGACGAAAAAGATATGGACGTACCTTTTCGAAGTTATACCTTGTTTTTGGTTTTTTTTTATTTTGCTTGCTTGTCAGAGAATTATGGAGCAAAACGTAAGGTAACCCCCCCCCCCCCCCCCCCACTGAGCGACTTTTTGAGGGATAGAGAAAAAAATAAGATGTGGCCACCCCCCCCCCCCCCCCCCCCCCCCCCCCCCCCCCCCCCCCCCCCCAACCAACTGAGCGAGTCTTGGAGTGGTGGCGAGAAGAAAAAAATACGGGTCTCCCTTCAAGCAGAATTTGACAGTTGACAAATTTGCTCAGCCTATAAAAAAATCCTGGGTACGCCACTGCCAGGAGGTACTGGCGCGGGTCCGGGCCCGGGCAGCTGCGGGTACGTATCCGAAGGTACGGTGTGGTTGATTCGTTCATGGAGGCTGTCACGCCCACTTTTGGGGCTCCAATTCCTGTTGCAAATCTTCCTTTGTGCTTCGTAGATTATAGGTAATAGTATCAGTCAGGTTGTTGGCTGTGCTTATTCAAGCCAGCTATAATAGGTGTATATTTCTGCAGAAAAAAAAAAAGTAATAAAAAAAAGAATGGATTAAAACAAAAATTTAATGGTTGATCTCTAGATATCTTCAAGTAGTGATTTATCAGTAATTATTGATGCGACATAATATTATAACTATGACAGATTGAGAGTCTTGAAATCGGGTATGTGGATCTAAGTGAACGTCCCACTGCATCACGTGATCTCGCTCAGTTCATCTGTAAGATGCCTCATTTGAAGAACCTGAAACTCGGCGGAATTACGACAACATATTATCTTCACGATGACTTCTACTTAACATCATCATCAATGGCATCATCTACCAAGGTATTAATTTGGCCATATATTTCTAATACTCTACGTAGATCATATCATGTTTTGTTATACCGGAGGTGTACTTACCTCAAAAGTCAAACAAAAGTAGATAATTTGAATATCCCGTTAGTAAGATATAAAGGAGATTAACATATTTTCAGTGAATGATAAGTACTTTGCCATAAAGCACAAATCGACAAAAATAATCAAATAAACAGTGAATGTAAAATAATTATGTTTGTTACATGCAACAGTAAGTATGGCTATAGAAGTGCAGATGGAGTGACAGTTTTTTGACTTGTGAATTGCTCATGACACATTAGATTGTAACTTGAAGAAAAAAACCTCTAATCAAATCATGTTTGTTATATAGATGTACTTACTTCTACAGTCAAACAAAAGTAGATCGTTATATATGTCCAAATTAGTACACTGCTTAGATGCAGAAGGGAAAACACATTGGACATTTTGTGAACAATAAGCATTTTCATGAAACACAAAGTGACAAAGATGATAAAATAAACAGTGAATATGCAATATCTTGGTTCCATGAAGCAACAATAAGTAGGTTTTTGGCTGTAGAAGTGCTGATGGAGTCCCAATTATTGAACTTGTATTTTGCTGTTGAGACTATAAATTATAAATTGATGGATGTGAGAAAGTCTTGATCTTTTCGTTTCTATTTCTGTCATTGCTGTATCCTTGAAAAGAACAATGTAGGTCTCTTCAGAATTCGCACTTGAAGATAGAAGTTCCTGTATTCATACTATATATATACCTGAGGAAGGCAACTGTTTGAGACCCCCCCCCCCCCCCCCCGAAAAAAAAAAGAAATGAAAGACGGGGAAAAATAAGATAAATAAATAAATAAATTAGAAAAATTAATGGTTCATTTCTAGATATCTTCAAGTAGTGATTTGTCAGTAATTATTGATGCGACATAATATCATAACTATGACAGATTGAGAGTCTTGAAATCCAGTATGTGGATCTGAGTGAACGTCCCTCTGCATCACGTGATCTCGCTCAGTTCATCTGTAAGATGCCTCATTTGAAGAACCTGAAACTCGGCGGAATTTCGACAACATATTATTGCTTCACGATGACTTCTACTTAACATCATCATCAATGGCATCATCTACCAAGGTATTAATTTGGCCATATATTTCTAATACTCTACGTAGATCATATCATGTTTTGTTATAACGGATGTGTACTTACCTCAAAAGTCAAACAAAAGTAGATAATTTGAATATCCCGTTAGTAAGATATAAAGGAGATTAACATATTTTCAGTGAATGATAAGTACTTTGCCATAAAGCACAAATCGACAAAAATAATCAAATAAACAGTGAATGTAAAATAATTATGTTTGTTACATGCAACAGTAAGTATGGCTATAGAAGTGCAGATGGAGTGACAGTTTTTTTGACTTGTGAATTGCTCATGACACATTAGATTGTAACTTGAAGAAAAAAACCTCTAATCAAATCATGTTTTGTGTTATAGAAGATGTACTTACTTCTACAGTCAAACAAAAGTAGATCGTTATATATGTCCAAATTAGTACACTGCTTAGATGCAGAAGGGAAAACACATTGGACATTTTGTGAACAATAAGCATTTTCATGAAACACAAAGTGACAAAGATGATAAAATAAACAGTGAATATGCAATATCTTGGTTCCATGAAGCAACAATAAGTAGGTTTTGGGCTGTAGAAGTGCTGATGGAGTCCCAATTATTGAACTTGTATTTTGCTGTTGAGACTATAAATTATAACTTGATGGATGTGAGAAAGTCTTGATCTTTTCGTTTCTATTTCTGTCATTGCTGTATCCTTGAAAAGAACAATGTAGGTCTCTTCAGAAATTCGCACTTGAAGATAGAAGTTCCTGTATTCATACTATATATATACCTGAGGAAGGCAACTGTTTGAGACCCCCCCCCCCCCCCCCCCGAAAAAAAAAGAAATGAAAGACGGGGAAAATAAGATAAATAAATAAATAAATTAGAAAAATTAATGGTTCATTTCTAGATATCTTCAAGTAGTGATTTGTCAGTAATTATTGATGCGACATAATATCATAACTATGACAGATTGAGAGTCTTGAAATGCGTAGTGGATCTGAGTCAACGTCCCTCTGCATCACGTGATCTCGCTCAGTTCATCTGTAAGATGCCTCATTTGAAGAACCTGAAACTCGGCGGATACAGAAAGGCCTTGCTTCACGATGACTTCTACTTAACATCATCATCAATGGCATCATCTACCAAGGTATTAATTTAGCCATATATTTCTAATACTCTACGTAGATCATATCATGTTTTGTTATACCGGATGTGTACTTACCTCAAAAGTCAAACAAAAGTAGATAATTTGAATATCCCGTTAGTAAGATATAAAGGAGATTAACATATTTTCAGTGAATGATAAGTACTTTGCCATAAAGCACAAATCGACAAAAATAATCAAATAAACAGTGAATGTAAAATAATTATGTTTGTTACATGCAACAGTAAGTATGGCTATAGAAGTGCAGATGGAGTGACAGTTTTTTGCATTGTGAATTGCTCATGACACATTAGATTGTAACTTGAAAAAAAAAACTCTAAGCAAATCAAATCATATTTTGTTATATAGAAGATGTACTTACTTCTACAGTCAAATTAACAAAAGTAGATCGTTATATATGTCCAAATTAGTACACTGCTTAGATGCAGAAGGGAAAACACATTGGACATTTTGTGAACAATAAGCATTTTCATGAAACACAAAGTGACAAAGATGATAAAATAAACAGTGAATATGCAATATCTTTGTTCCATGAAGCAACAATAAGTAGGTTTTTTGCTGTAGAAGTGCTGATGGAGTCCCAATTATTGAACTTGTATTTTGCTGTTGAGACTATAAATTATAACTTGATGGATGTGAGAAAGTCTTGATCTTTTCGTTTCTATTTATTCTGTCATTGCTGTATCCTTGAAAAGAACAATGTAGGTCTCTTCAGAATTCGCACTTGAAGATAGAAGTTCCTGTATTCATACTATATATATACCTGAGGAAGGCAACTGTTTGAAACCCCCCCCCCCCCCCCCCGAAAAAAAAAAAGAAATGAAAGACGGGGAAAAAATAAGATAAATAAATAAATAAATTAGAAAAATTAATGGTTCATTTCTAGATATCTTCAAGTAGTGATTTGTCAGTAATTATTGATGCGACATAATATCATAACTATGACAGATTGAGAGTCTTGAAATGCAGTATGTGGATCTGAGTCAACGTCCCTCTGCATCACGTGATCTCGCTCAGTTCATCTGTAAGATGCCTCATTTGAAGAACCTGAAACTCGGCGATACAGAGGCTTGCTTCACGATGACTTCTACTTAACATCATCATCAATGGCATCATCTTCCAAGGTATTAATTTGGCCATATATTTCTAATACTCTACGTAGATCATATCATGTTTTTGTTATACCGGAGGTGTACTTACCCAAAAGTCAAACAAAAGTAGATAATTTGAATATCCCGTTAGTAAGATATAAAGGAGATTAACATATTTTCAGTGAATGATAAGTACTTTGCATAAAGCACAAATCGACAAAAATAATCAAATAAACAGTGAATGTAAAATAATTATGTTTGTTACATGCAACAGTAAGTATGGCTATAGAAGTGCAGATGGAGTGACAGTTTTTTGACTTGTGAATTGCTCATGACACATTAGATTGTAACTTGAAGAAAAAAACCTCTAATCAAATCATGTTTTGTTATATAGAAGATGTACTTACTTCTACAGTCAAACAAAAGTAGATCGTTATATATGTCCAAATTAGTACACTGCTTAGATGCAGAAGGGAAAACACATTGGACATTTTGTGAACAATAAGCATTTTCATGAAACACAAAGTGACAAAGATGATAAAATAAACAGTGAATATGCAATATCTTTGTTCCATGAAGCAACAATAAGTAGGTTTTTGGCTGTAGAAGTGCTGATGGAGTCCCAATTATTGAACTTGTATTTTGCTGTTGAGACTATAAATTATAACTTGATGGATGTGAGAAAGTCTTGATCTTTTCGTTTCTATTTCTGTCATTGCTGTATCCTTGAAAAGAACAATGTAGGTCTCTTCAGAATTCGCACTTGAAGATAGAAGTTCCTGTATTCATACTATATATATACCTGAGGAAGGCAACTGTTTGAGACCCCCCCCCCCCCCCCGAAAAAAAAAAAAATGAAAGACGGGGGAAAATAAGAAATAAATAAATAAATTAGAAAAATTAATGGTTCATTTCTAGATATCTTCAAGTAGTGATTTGTCAGTAATTATTGATGCGACATAATATCATAACTATGACAGATTGAGAGTCTTGAAATCCGGTGTGACGATCTGAGTCAACGTCCCTCTGCATCACGTGATCTCGCTCAGTTCATCTGTAAGATGCCTCATTTGAAGAACCTGACACTCGGCGGAGATTACAACAAATTGCTTCACGATGACTTCTACTTAACATCATCATCAATGGCATCATCTACCAAGGTATTAATTTGGCCATATATTTCTAATACTCTACGTAGATCATATCATGTTTTGTTATACCGGATGTGTACTTACCTCAAAAGTCAAACAAAAGTAGATAATTTGAATATCCCGTTAGTAAGATATAAAGGAGATTAACATATTTTCAGTGAATGATAAGTACATTGTCATAAAGCACAAATCGACAAAAATAATCAAATAAACAGTGAATGTAAAATAATTATGTTTGTTACATGCAACAGTAAGTATGGCTATAGAAGTGCAGATGGAGTGACAGTTTTTTGCATTGTGAATTGCTCATGACACATTAGATTGTAACTTGAAAAAAAAAACTCTAATCAATCATCATGTTTTGTTATATAGAAGATGTACTTACTTCTACAGTCAAACAAAAGTAGATCGTTATATAATGTCCAAATTAGTACACTGCTTAGATGCAGAAGGGAAAACACATTGGACATTTTGTGAACAATAAGCATTTTCATGAAACACAAAGTGACAAAGTGATAAAAATAAACAGTGAATATGCAATATCTTGGTTCCATGAAGCAACAATAAGTAGGTTTTTGGCTGTAGAAGTGCTGATGGAGTCCCAATTATTGAACTTGTATTTTGCTGTTGAGACTATAAATTATAACTTGATGGATGTGAGAAAGTCTTGATCTTTTCGTTTCTATTTCTGTCATTGCTGTATCCTTGAAAAGAACAATGTAGGTCTCTTCAGAATTCGCACTTGAAGATAGAAGTTCCTGTATTCATACTATATATATACCTGAGGAAGGCAACTGTTTGAGACCCCCCCCCCCCCAAAAAAAAAAAAAAAAAAAATGAGAAGGGAGAAAAAAAGATAAATAAAAAAATAAATTAGAAAAATTAATGGTTCATTTCTAGATATCTTCAAGTAGTGATTTGTCAGTAATTATTGATGCGACATAATATCATAACTATGACAGATTGAGAGTCTTGAAATGCAGGTATGAGATCTGAGTCAACGTCCCTCTGCATCACGTGATCTCGCTCAGTTCATCTGTAAGATGCCTCATTTGAAGAACCTGAAACTCGGCGGAGATTACAACAAATTGCTTCACGATGACTTCTACTTAACATCATCATCAATGGCATCATCTACCAAGGTATTAATTTGGCCATATATTTCTAATACTCTACGTAGATCATATCATGTTTTGTTATACCGGATGTGTACTTACCTCAAAAGTCAAACAAAAGTAGATAATTTGAATATCCCGTTAGTAAGATATAAAGGAGATTAACATATTTTCAGTGAATGATAAGTACATTGTCATAAAGCACAAATCGACAAAAATAATCAAATAAACAGTGAATGTAAAATAATTATGTTTGTTACATGCAACAGTAAGTATGGCTATAGAAGTGCAGATGGAGTGACAGTTTTTTGCATTGTGAATTGCTCATGACACATTAGATTGTAACTTGAAAAAAAAAACTCTAAGCAAATCAAATCATGTTTTGTTATATAGAAGATGTACTACTTCTACAGTCAAACAAAAGTAGATCGTTTATATATGTCCAAATTAGTACACTGCTTAGATGCAGAAGGGAAAACACATTGACATTTTGTGAACAATAAGCATTTTCATGAAACACAAAGTGACAAAGATGATAAAATAAACAGTGAATATGCAATATCTTGTTCCATGAAGCAACAATAAGTAGGTTTTTGGCTGTAGAAGTGCTGATGGACCAATTATTGAACTTGTATTTTGCTGTTGAGACTATAAATTATAACTTGATGGATGTGAGAAAGTCTGATCTTTTCGTTTCTATTTCTGTCATTGCTGTATCCTTGAAAAGAACAATGTTAGGTCCTCTCAGAATTCGCACTTGAAGATAGAAGTTCCTGTATTCATACTAAATATATACCTGAGGAAGGCAACTGTTTTGAACCCCCCCCCCCCCCAAAAAAAAAGAAATGAAAGACGGGGAAAAATAAGATAAATAAATAAATAAATTAGAAAAATTAATGGTTGATTGTCTAGATATCTTCAAGTAGTGATTTGTCAGTAATTATTGCATGCGACATAATATCATAACTATGACAGATTG